>VWZU01012567.1:824615-888974 GCA_013397095.1 Sterrhoptilus dennistouni
GTGTGAGGCTGAGGAGATGAGTGTGAGGCTGAGGAGCTGTGTGTGAGGCTGAGGAGCTGTGTGTGAGGCTGGGGAGATGAGTGTGAGGCTGAGGAGCTGTGTGTGAGGTGAAGGGATGAGAAAGGCAGCAGGATCACATGAGCCTTGTTTCCATAGTAAATGAGGCTGAGAAGGTGGAGGGAGAAAGAGGAGCCATATGGCAGGTGGTGATGGCAGGAACCAGAGCTCTCTTCTGAGGGTGGCTTCAGGGTTTAGTCATGTATCAGAGCCAGAGATGTAATTTCTCTCAATCAGCCAAGATGCTTTAGAGGATCACATGGGGTTGCAAGAGCATCAGGGATCCTGCAAATGATAAGATTTGTTGTTATGGTAAACACAGTTCTTCTTCTTCTTCTTCTTCATGTCCTTCTAACCAATGTCACAATACTTGGTCACCTTCCCTTTTAGTTTGTTTATTTTTTCATTCATTTTATTTGACAAGGTACTCAAATTCTGATGGCTCACATTGTTTTTCAGGCCATTTTCCCCCTTTATACCAGAGCAGGTTTCCTCTGCCCAGCCTGGCAGGAGCCTGTGTGGGGAGCTCAGCCAGGCAGTGCCTCCCCCAGACCCCACCACATCTCCTGGAGCTGGCAGTTCTCATCTGATCTGTAATTCCTGACTCCTCTACATCCAACCCCAGCATCAGCTCAGGCCATGGAGCCCACGGGGGTGGTGCCAATTAATAGGACAAGAGGAATGGGCAGGAACTGAGGCACAGCAAGTTCTACCTAAACACAAGGAAAAACTTCTTTACTGTGAGCACTGGTAGAGATTTTCCAGAGAGGGTGTGGAGTGTCCTGATACAGTCTTACACATGGCCAGAGTGTAATAAGCCCCCTGAAGATATATCAAGTCTGAGGGTTGACCTGCAGCTTCTCAGAGTGGATTAATAATAGTGAGACAACTTCTCTGGATGTGCTTTGTAAAAGAAAAGGTTTTAATAATGGCAAAAATACCAAACATTATTAAACAAAAGAAATATAAACTGAACACAGTGCAGACGGAACTCTTGCACTGCCAAGGCAGTCCAAAAAAAGCAATTGAGCAGTTCTGTGCAGACTTTTAAGTACTTCATGGTCCAGGTGGGACAAATTGGCTTGCTGCCAATAGAAGAAGCTACAGGTTTTGAGAAACATTTCCAAAGCCCAACCAGTGATCCTGTAGTGATCCTGGGCCAATGCCCGTGAGCGAAGTACAGGAAATTCTGGTGCTTTTCTGTAATAGTCAGGGGTAAAACTGAAGCCCCTTTTCCTTATCTGGAAACACCTGCTCAGCTGTGGGGGTGCATTCCCACAGGGTCCCTCACTGGAGATGTTCCAGACCCATCCTGTGCTATGTGCTCTGAGCAGGGAGCTTGGCCTAAGTGACCCACTGAGGTTCCTCCCAAGCTGAACCATCTGGGATTCTGTAGCCCTGGGGTGGAAGATTGACGTTGTTTTACACCACCACATCACAGACTCTGACTTCAGAAGGCTGAAAATGACTCCTTTATTTTTGGGATGTGTCTCCCTTTTATACTATTCTACACAGACCAGTTCAATTGGTGACACAAAGACAAACCTCTTCACTCACATTGGTCAGACCAGAGAAACATCAAGAAATCGTCCCTCCTAGGAAAGGAATGAATAACAAAGGTACAGTTGCAAAAACACTTCTCTTGTTTACAGAAAATTCCCTGGGAAAAGAATTTCAGAAAACCAAAACATCTCAGGCACAAAACCAGGGCTACAGAAGAGCACCATGGCAGATGTCCTACATCTTTCCCACATACCTGGAAGGTGACCAGGCCAGGAGGTGTGCTCCTGGTAGGACAGGCCATGTCCCCAGCAGCAGTGAGAACACCACTGCGGGTCCTTCAAAGCAGCTGCACCCGATCCTTGTGCCAGGAATTGTGCCACTGCCCCTGGGTGGCTGATTGAATACAACTTGTTTGCCTCTGCCTGTTCTCCTTCACCGGTGGCCTGAATGATTCACTGTCAGAGGCAGGATGAAAGAACCCAGAGCACAAAGGCACCTTTATCTGCGCCGCTGCTCTCCGCGGATCGCGGCTGCCGAGGGACCCAGCTCCATCCTTGGAGATGCTGCTGTGGGCAGCTGCTGGAAATTATGGCCATTTCTGCACCTTGTGCTGGGTCAAACCCAAGCTGACCCTGTCCCCTTGGGCTGTGCTCAACCCCTGGGCTGCAGGGAAGAGAGGGAAGGCGAGGCTGTCCTTTGCCAAAGTGGCAAAGAGTGAATTAACACAGCAGGTACACATTTCATTGCTTTTAAGTAATTGTCAAACATAATGGCAGTTACCTGCCTGTTTTCTTGAGGGATTTGTACTGAACAAGGGAAGAGCTGCTAACAGGATCCCAGGGTTGAGGAGAGATTTGAGAGGAAGGATCAGAAGAATTAAATATGTGACATGTAGCGAGGAGAGATGATAATGAATGGGTATATCTGCCTGTGCTGCTCAGTGCCAGCCACTTGAATGAATGTATTTAGGGAACAGAAGCAAAATAGCTGAATTGCCGTGATTCTCCATCCAGAAACATCCTTTTTTTCCCTCAAAAATATCAGTTAGCTTAAGGAAAACCTTCTTTCCAGTTGCATGGGGCTGAATTGTTCCCATAGGCACATTTTTGGGATGATCCAATAGCCATTCAAATCAATGGAAACCCTTTCTTGGATCAAGATTTTAAATCCAGCTGTTTGAGGGGGAAGGGATGTGATAGAGCTCTGTGTATTTTGGAGGCTGTAAATGCTGAGGTGAGAGGAAGGGGTTATTTCATGTAGCACAAAGAGATCTATTTAAGCGCAGAGTTGCACTAAAATAGGAATTTTTATATGAGCCATAAGAGTGTCAGATGGCTCAGATAATAATAATATCACATAAAATAAAGTAATTGTATTGTATAAAGGTTGTCAGTTTATTTGCAACACATCTAGTCATAAAGCTGATCATTTTCTGTTAAATTAAAGTTGCACAACTTGCCTCTGAGCAAGAAATAAAGGCCTGGTGCTCTTTATTCCATATTTGTAATTTGGCTTGCTCTGTTTATTGGATTTTTAAAGTCATTAAGTGAAAGACAGAGGGCCAGACGTCGACTCACTCAAACCCAGTCCATTTCAAGTGAAAAAGTGAAGTCAGCCTTGGAATATTGCTTTTCAAAAAGCACTTGGATGATGGAAGAGTGTCTCAAGGAAGGCAAAATGAGCATCATGACTCGGCATGGTTAAACCAGGCAGGACAGGGCAGCAGGAGAATGTTGCATTGAGTGCACTCAGGGGCACAGACTAGAACCTAATGGGGCTCTTACCTTGCCTGGAAACCACTTGTAGCAGAAAACTCTGTTGCAGAAGAGCAAAGGGTAGGAAAAATTAGGATGGAAGCTCTGATTTTTTATGAAGAGTGCCAAAGTGGTTCCAATTCCGTATTCTCAGCAGTACGTCTTGTACATCTTCCATCACAGGGCATCAGTTTGGTGGCCTGCATTAAGTGGCACAGCAAATAGCACTCATATTTTATTTACTCTCTGGAATGGGACATATATAATTGTCAAAACTCATCATAAAACCCCTTTTTTTTTGTCCTTGATAAATGAGTTTTAAACTCCAACCCTTCAGATCAGTAAGTAAGGAAGATGAAGTAGTAAAGCAGAGAAGATACTTATTGCCAAATGGATTAAGAATTTGAGAACTCCCTCTATATAGGCTATAAGTCCCAAATCAGATTTGATAAATCAAGTGATATTAGAAGAGATCTTCAGGGCTCAGTAGACTTAAATATTGCAAAGAACTATTACTGTCATATCCATCTCAACACACAACAGTGCTGTATATTAAATGGCAATGGATCAGCCTCCTTCTGCCTCTTACATATTCCAAAGACAATAGATCAGTAAGTTAATAATAAAAAAAAGAAAAGGCAGTCCAAGTGGAAGTGCATGAAGGACAATTTCTGGCTATTAATTTATTTGCACATTACTTCTGTGCAGCAAAATTTGCCTCCCCTCCATGGGAGCAGTTCAGCCACAGCTGGATTAACCAGAATGGTGCAGAGACATGGCTCAGATCTCTAAGACTTGAATGTGATTTTCAATATTTTATTAAAACTATTCCAGCTAGCAAAGAAAGCAAGGTTAGAGAGGTGGTCTCCACCTGTCATATGTTTGGGCAGCACAGTTAGGGAATCTACACCAGACCTTCAATCCCTTCAGCTCCAGAACTATGTTCCAGTTCTGTCCAGAGTCATGGTGAACATCTTGCTGGGCAACCAACTCCTTTTGCTGGTGGAGACTCGTTTCAGGTCCAGGTCAGTTCAACAGTGGCACAGATGCTGTGTAAAGAACCCCTGGGCTGTGACATGCTGTACTGAAAGGACAAACTGTGGGAAAATGACTTGGTTAAGGTGCCAAGGTGCTGCTCCAGCACACTCAGAGTTTACAGCACACAACACCAGTTTGACACTCTCTGGGGAAGGCTTTGGAGCAGTAGGGAAGGCATCCTTGTTCTCACCTGTTTTAGTGTCTGGTGCTCCATGAAAATAAAACATGTGGCATAAATCTGCCATGCTTTGTGCCAGGCTATCACCTCCACATGTTGTGTGCCAGGCTGTCACCTCCATGTGCTGTGTGCCAATGTGTCACCTCCACGTGCTTTGTGCCAGTCTGTCCCCTCCGTGTGCTGTGTGCCAGGCTGTCACCTCTGCTGCACAGCGCTAGGGGCAGTGGCTGATCTGGCCTCAGGGGGACAAAAGGTGCCTCAAAAGGACCCACCTGTGGCAGGACATCTCCCTGCTCTGTCCATCAGCTGATGCAGTCCAGGACATTCTCCCCTCATGTGAATTGATGAGATAACCCAGGCCAGCTCCTCTCACTAGGAACTCCTCACTGGCTGCCAGTTATTTCTCTCTCTGGCACCAGGGGTGGAATTCCCAATAAACAACTGGTCCTGAGAACGAGGTGTGGGGAGATAGGCTGGAATTCCTGACTGAGAGACACTACTTTTACAAACTATAAAAGCTACGCAAACTTTCACAAAGGCAGAAGCCTCCTACACACACACACACGCAGGAAACATGTGGGACTTCTCCCACAGAATTTGGGCACAAATTCTGTGGATATTTTCCTGGGAATTGAGGGAAAGAATTCTATGTCTACTCCATCAATTTGGTGGTAAATTGCATTGAATCTGAATCTATACTATTTCTTCACTAGCTGTAATATAGGTACCTTTATCATGCACTGTATTTTTTTCTACTAGTAGTTCTTTTTGTTTTATCCTGTGTAGTGAGTAGTCTGTTCAAAGTCTTATGTCTGTTAAATTTGTGTCTATTCAATAAATAATTCATTTTGCAACAGACCTCATCAGCCGTTATTAAGACCTTGTGAATGAGAACAATCTGAGGCACAGGCTGCCTCAAACGGTGCTACTGCCAGAAACCTGAGTCAAGAGTAGAGCTTGGCCAAACTCCGGTCTCCATTTGTAACACCACATCCATGTCTCAGTAATCATCCTGCCTTCAACATGTTCTCATTCCTGGGGAGCTCGTGGAGAGCCCAGAGCTGGTGTTCAGCTGCTGGGGATGGCACGAGCACAGAGTTACACAGATAATGTGAACTGGGGCTGAGCTCCTGCCATGTGTGATGGGTTCCTCTCCCATGGAAGAACTTGCATAAGGTTGATGTTCCTTCCATGTTCCTTCCCAGCCACCAGCTTTCTTCCAGAAAATTTTAAATCAAAATCAAAAGTCTTTTTAGAGCAAGCAAAGGGAAATGGGTAATTTTGAGGACATTCATTAAGTTTGTAGAGTTGTTGCTCGGAGCAGTTCTCTGCAGGTGTCCATATTCCTTGGTAGGCAGTTTGATCTTTTGAATGTGAGGTGCTCTAAATCTCACCTTGGGTACCCACAGTGTGCAGAAGTTGTGGCCATTAACACCATTCAATTGTCTGTGTCTTCACAGCCAGTTCACTTTTTGCTTTAACTGGGGTCTGACAGCTCCAGTCCTGCTAACTCTTGTGCAGATATCAAAATAACAGTACTTATCCCTGATAAACTGAGGATTACTTCACATCCACTTTTTTTTTCCTCTAGCCTCCCATGAAGTGTAAAAGTGGCTGCTAGGGACTCAACTCAAAAAAAGAAAAGTAAAAGCACTTTCATCAACCCAGTCTATAACCTAACTTAAAAAGCTGGGTTGAACTCCACAGACTGAATATTTCTCCCTGGTAATTATGGTCATTTTTCATTATTATCACAATCAAGATCCATTTAATAGAAGGTATTCTCTTTAGTAATTCCTTTTTATGCCCTTTGCCAGTGCATATGCATTGCCAGCACCTATTTTTGCATGTCCAGGTTATGGAATGACAAGCAGAGATTGGCCAGGTGCAAAATTAGGTGTGTGTGCAAAAAGGTGAATTGCTCAGATTTGGAAAGGAATCCTCTATAAAATCATCTAAGACAGGAAGGTGGTGGTGTGATGTCCAATATAATTGAGCAGTAGGGCTGGAAGAGCTTGTCAGAGGACTTGGATGAGGCTCCAAAGGAAGGGAATTCTGCCCACTTGGACAGGCACCCTTGGCTCTGAAAATCAGGCCCTGGACATGTACAAATGTGTAGATTTGATGAGCCTATTTAAAGGGAAACTAATTAGAAGTATAGACACTCCATCTTTCTTAAATGGAATTATTGTAGTCGTTGATCCATAAATCTGACATTTATACATATTTATACTCTATTGCTTAATGAATACCTGATTAAGGAATACAGCTGCCAAGTGAATAAATTTGTTGTTAATCAAATGATACCGTAAAGACAGATCATCAGACCTATTAGAATGTATTCATTTGGCAGATAAATCTGCTCGCTGCAGCCTGTTAGTGCAATGTGTAATGCAAATCAAATTGTTCTTTAGAGCTAAACCTTCATCTCTGCCAGAATAAAAAAGACTTTGCACGGAGCAGATGAGATGAAATCCTATATTTTTACGGAGGGTGTGAAAGCCCTTGGCATTATGTCTTGTATTGAAAGTAAATTTCACCCTAATTGAACACTAAAGACTGAAGAATGCTTAAGTCTGTGCACTGAAGATTTTACTGTGGTATATAATTGCCTCTCCCTTTTGTTGCTGTATCTAATTCAACAGTATAAATTACCAGCTTAATTTTTGTCTTATTGTGTGATGTACTTATACTATTATTTTGTACTACCAAGAATTAGCAACTGGCATTTGCGTTTATGGATCCTTTCATCCAGGGAAAATCTAATAACAACATTGGTCTAAATACTACATTAAAGGGCTGAAGCATGTTGGAGATGAAAAGATAGCCTGAGGTAACTGTGAAATGGCCACAGTGTTTACAGTGATCTGTCAAAACACCACAGTGACTTTCAGTGGCTTTGAAATGGTGGTACATTTCTGAATGCAGATCTGGAGTGCTATTTGCAGGACTGGATTTCATGCTGAACCATGAATAGTGTATTTATGCTTCAGATATTAAAGGAGGGCAGACAGGGGCTTCTAGTCCTTGCTGAGAAGTGTCCATGCAGTTCCATCGAGGAGTCCGGGCTGTGAATTCCCCTCCTGAGGAACCTGCTGATGCCTTTCCTCCAGTCCCTTGCCAAGTCTGGGCAATATTTTCAAGGGAAATGCTGCACCTGTGCCCAGCTGAAGTGTTCAGGGCAGGTTTACACCCAGCACAACCCTTTTTACCCTGATCATGTTCCACACATGCAAAACTCCTGGTTGCCTTCCATAAAACTTTAAATCAGGCAATTGCTCCATTTATCCACCTCCAGCCAAGTTTTACTTTCCCAGCTACTTCTCATCCTCAGCCTACTTTTAACCTGAGGAGTATTTGCTGATGATAGTAAATATAATAGTTCATGTTCAGTTGAAATTATTCCTGCTAGGTTTATTAGTATCTGTGAAGCAATAAAGGACCTGAGCACAAAGTCCAAGAAAAGGAAAACTTTTGGGAGGTTTCGGTTTGGGACAACTTGGTCCAGACTGTAGATGAGAAGAACAGGTTATTTACCCATACTGTTTTGCTTCCTCTGGCTGTGGAGAGCTTGCTGGGAAAGTGGAAAAGGTTTGGAGATGAGAAGGAGGAGGCTGGGCTGCAGTTTTCTCCGAGGCCACTCCCAAAGGAGCTGGACTGAGGCAAGGCAGAGGCAAGAGAAGGCAGCGTGTCCAGGGAAAGGCTGTCCTCATCCTGGAGAGAACTCCAGAGCAAAGAGAAGGAAGGTACCATGGCTGCCCCTTGTTTGCTGCTCTGCTCCTGGCACAGAAAAACAGTTTCCCACCCTTATCTACTGTGCAAGATTGAATGTCAAAATCTAATCTAGCACCTTATTAATTGCATTTATCGTCTACTTCGACTATCTCACATGAAACTTACCCCTTCATTTGTCTCTGATGGCTTGATTTGCTCTTAAGAAACCTTTGGAGCTACTTCAGAAAATGTTTTTCAAGCCAGGTATTCTGGGTAATTTCTCCTTAAAACCCAATTAAATGTCCTCAGCCTGCTCCAAGCATTGCCAATGCAAGTGCATGGAATGCAGCTCAGTCTGCTCGTTTGTGCTGGGAATGTTCCCTGGGCATGGACTGGCCAGTGGGCAAACAGGACCAGTCAGGAAAGCAGGGCTTGAGCCAAATATTCCAATAAATGCAACAGAGAAAATTAAGACTCAAGTGGATTGGAGGTTTGTCTTTTATTTGCATTGTTATTGTCACACACAGATGTGTACAGGTGTGTGCACACTGCAGGGCTCAGAGCTGCCCCTGCTGCTTTCCTGGTTTTGGTGGGGAATGGGGTGCCCAGGGAGGAGGTGGATGCTCTATCCCTGGAATGTCCAAGGCCAGGTTGGACAGGGGGCTTGGAGCACCCTGGGACAGTGGAAGGTGTCCCTGCCCATGGCAGGGGGTGGGATGGGATGAGATTTAAGGCTCCTTCCAACCCAAACAATTCCATGATTCTGTAATTCTGTGATTTCTTATTCTACTCCCAAGCAAACTCCATGTCCATAACTAAGCAGCTTTCCAGTATGATTAATGGGCCAGATGAAGGCTTCAGATATTCCCTTTTTTCCTAACATACAGTACATTATTCTTTCCTCTAGTATGAGTTCAGAAGGAGTCTTGGTGTTTTTTATTCCTGAATTTGTACAGAAGCTTTTCTTCACTGTGAGAAGTTTCAAGTGAAGTTTCAACTGAGATTTTTGCAGTCATCAGCATTTCTCAGGTTTGCCTTGAATAACTGAAATGTTGCTGAGAACAACAAATATTGGTTTTGACAGAGTCCCAGATGTTTTGCACACAGTGGAATCCACGCTTATGTCTCAGTTGTGTCAAAAGGTCATTTTAAATTATTTTTTTTATGTTTTTTGAAGTTGACAAAACAAACTGAGCACACAGAGACTCAGCAGTAAGAAATTTGGAAATCTATATCCAGAAGCATCAAATGTGTGTAACTAAGAAAAAAACAAGGATTCTCCTGAAAGTAGTGAGACACAATGGGATAAGGGGACAAGTATGAATTTTTTTTCTTTTCTATTTTGGAGGTTGCATATCATGAGGGAGAAATTGGCTAAAAATACCTATACAATTCAGAACAGACAGAAGAAGAAAGATTAAGCAGTGATTATAAGCATGCTGTCTCAAGAATCAGGTCGTGCATACGTTTAGGGTATGCACAGCTCTGTGATCTCACATCACTCCCATCCATCTCCCTTCCTGTTTGTTCCCTTCCTTTGTGTCATCCGGAGCTAAATGGCAGGAAATCTGTGAGAAGGTCTGTCTGCCTTGCATTTATATAGCAACCAATGCAAAGGGTTTCAATAGTGACAAGTTTCTGAGCAGAGCTGTAATAGAAGCTCAGCCCTCCTCCTCGGTGTCCCAGAGTCAATGTGCATATAGATGAGTGCTCCAGCTCTTCACCAAAGCACACACACACACTCTGAGCGGCCTGAGACTCTCACTTCAATTTTCAGTTTCCTTTCAGCCCTTGTCAGAGGTTCCTTTGTGCTGAGCAGGCCAGATCAGGAGCTGGGCACAGATCTGTAACAGGTCTGGGGAGGGCAGGGCAGTGACCTGCTTCATTTAGCCCAGCTCCTCATCCCCATCAATCCCACCCAAAGGTCACAGCCAATGCTTCCCCTTGCTCTCCCCCATGGAGAAGGAGGATGTGTGGAAAGGCCTCTGAAACTGCACCAGTAGCAAGTTTGAGTGGGTGATTGAATCCACAGTGATGGTAATCATGGATTTAGCCAAGTGAGTGGAATTAATGCACCATCTGAGCAGCTCTGTGAGGTCTGCCTTGATGTTCCTCATTTCAAATGAATCTCTCCAGACCTGAAGGCTGCTTGGAAACAGCTGATGGTGCCCATAATGAGGATTCCAATCTTCAAGTCCCCAAACTGAAATTAGACATATGTCCTGACATGTTGACATTAATTTGAGCTGTTATAGCTATAATGGGTTTATTTGGCTGGCATTTTTAATAGAATTTCAGGGGAGACAGGCTTTGCTTCATGAGTCAGGTTGGGGAAAGGCCATGAGCAGCCATAATTTCAAAGGTTAATTTGAAAATGCTTTTTTCAACAGGACTTTTCTGAATTGCAAGGTTACTTGAAAATGTGGTATCATAATAGCTGGCGCTGTGGCTGGAAAAAAAAACCAGGCTGGGGAATTTCCAGTGGGAATTTCCAGGTATCAGTTTTCAATTCCATCTTGACTCAAAGTGAAAGGCAATAATAAGTAAATGCAATAGAGTAAAAGCGATAGATTCTATTTCCTGTATACAATATTGATGTACAGACCACAAACCCAGCACCAAACTTCAGGTTTAAGCTAAGAAAACTTGTAAGAATCGTCTGGTTAGTGAGGTGTTTTTTCTTTATCCCTTCCAGGCCCCATCCTCCCTCCAGGGGATCTCTGCTGTCCATGGGCCACCCAGGCTCACTGCAGGGCTGATCCAAATCCATCAGCCCATGGGGAGATGCTCCACCCAGGGGGAGGAGCCCAGCATTCCCACCTGGATCAAACCTGGCATTCAGAACAGCAGCACAGCCTGTTTGCACTGGATTCCCAGAGGAACCCCAGACCCAGCTCAGCACCACTGGAGCTTCAGAGGAAACCTCCACCCTTGTACAGGATCATTGCTCCACCAGAACCACATCTGTCACTGCAGGAGGGCTGGACTGGACTGACACCAACACCCTGAGCAACAACAGGGGGTCAGGTTGTCTTCTGACTCTGGCAGTGGTTTCTTTTTTGTTTGCTTGTTTGCTTTTTTGTACTACTACATTTATATTTTTGATATTCCTAGTAAAGAACTGTTACTCCTATTCCCATATCTTTGCCTGAAAGCCCCTTAATTTCAGAATGATAATAATTCAGGGGGAGGGGGTTTACATTCTCCCTTCCAGGGGAGGCTCTGGCTTTCCCTGGCAGACACCTGTCTTTCCAAACCAACACATCTCTAAGGGCAGTTCCAACCCAAAGCAGCATGACTCTGGGATGGTTATGAGGTGACAGGCAGCAGGGCTGATGGCTGAGTCAGGGATGATGATGATGAGGGTTTCTGGAGGCTGTGGAGGAGGGCAGAGCTGTGTGTACCCCCATGGGGACAGCTGTCCTGTGGGCACCTCAGTCACACAGCTCCATCACAAACCACCTCAGCTTCCCCTTCCAAACACCAGCTGCTTTTGGCAAAACTGCAAATGAGAGGCACATTCAGGCATGAACGTGGCTGAGTTTGAACTCTGTGTTTGAATAGGGTGGGATGGAGACATTTTCTGGACTGTGACACTCTGGGGCTGGCAAATCACTGGTCACTAGAGACACAGTGTTTTAGTGATTTAATGTGCAGCACCAGGGGAGGAAAAGAAGACCCATCAGGAAGAAAAGGAAACCTTGTCCTGACAGTTTCCTTTGAGCAGAACCATTCTGCTTCCTCCACAAACCCCCCTCCCACTGCAGGGATCCCCACAGGGATGGTGAACCTGCTGCCCCACACCCCACAGAATGCCCCAAGATGAGCCCAAACTATTTAGTTTATTAGCTATCACTGAAATCTCACACTCTTTCTAGGGCCATTCTGTGGAGGGTCTGTCTGCCACCATTAAAAGGAACTCAATTTAGGGGAATGTTGGTTTTGAAGGGTAAAATGTCACTGATGGCAGATTTTTTAACTCAGTGCAATTTAGCAGATATTTGATACTTTTATTTCCTTCTGCTGACTTTATACAGTGGAACAGGAGGCGATTTGCAGAGATTAAACAATATTCTGCTCACAAATTAAAATCAATAACTTATTTATAGGGCTGCTGATGCTCCCAGAACAAAATAGGCCTGCCAAGAGGCTGTGAAAGTCCTGAATCAAATGTCATGTATCTCCAGCCCATCTACACAGTTGGCTGTCTGTGACTGCAGATATAACACAAGCCACCCAGTCATTCCATCACTTGATAATCACAGTACATAAATAAATATCATTCCTGAACCAGGCAGTGCTGGTGGCTGCTTTCAGATCTATACACTGCCTGCTTATTTCCCCCATATATCATTGAAAAATTTAATGTTATTCAGTAGGATTTTTCAGGAATCCATTTCTTTTCATGAAAGGGGGTTGGCCAGATGCTACCCTGGGTTTAAAATATCTGTAGATGCTCAAAAGAGCAAATCACACTGTGGCAAAGGGAGCATGACAGAAGATCGAAGCTCTATAATTATTTTATTCCTATTCCTTTCAACAAACCACATTCATGTAATTTGACACTGAGTTAAGTCCCTAATTCATTTCTTTTGCACATGTTTCTAGTCACCATTCCTCTTCCTGGGGGTGTTTTGGCTCAGAGTGATCTCTGTTGGGTCACTGGCACCCCTGGGAGTCTTCACCAAAAATCTACTGGGGCTCTGGTGTCTGAAGGCAAATCATGACATCAGAATTGTTTGGAACAATTTTGTCTCTGAGCTGTGAGAGGAATTCCTTGGAAAGGGGAACTGTGTTTCCAGAGAAGCTGTTTCAAATAAGAATCATATATTGAGATGATGCTTTAGATGGGCTTGATGAGATTTTTATACCAGCAAAAGCTCATCTTTCTTAAAGAAAGAAATCTATGTTTTATTGGCCTGAAGAAGTGATAAGTGCTTGAGCATGCAGACTGTGGTGGGACATAGAAGTCCAAGATTTTAGACTTTTTCTCTCTCTTTCAGTCTGGAACCTCTGTAGCCAAAACTTCCTGTGAGCTCTAGCTGAAGCAGATACATATCCAGGTTCTTGTGCATCAGGGCTTTGTCTTTCATTCCTTTATCTGTGAAAATATGGGATCTTTAGGTTTACATATCTGTTCTGAGACTGGTAAAATAGAGTGGTTTTCCCATCCTGTTTTCTTCAGAGCCCTGCAGGTTTCTGCCCTTTCCTTTTGCTCCCCTGTTGTGGTGCACTGGGCAGCCCTGGCACCTGCTCCTTTAGCAGCAGCAGGGCAGGGATGCAGAAATCTCCCTCCTCCTGCTGGGAAAATCGAAGGAAAGGGAATGGGAGGAGAGATGGAAATAGATGCCACACAAATTGTCATTTTGCAAAATGACTTTTTACACAAGCACTGCTCTGAATGCACAGTGACACTGTACAGATGATTCTTGGCCTGTTAAATAACAGTTTTTGCTCATATTTATTGCTCTCGAGCTGTGCCTGACAGCTTTATTGCATGCAGACTGGCACATTATGAAAAGAAAAGTAAATAGGCCTGTGGAATCATGGCCGCAGCATTCCCGTTTAAGGGGAAAACAACTCTTGGGTTTTACATGTTTGAAAAGAGGAGACAGCTCTCCCTCAGTGTTTTATGGCAGTTCCCCCTCCTGCCTCCCCCTTCCACCTTAAACAGTCTGGATTTGTTTTGCTTGTATAATTAGGCAATAGCAGCTGATTGGGTTGGAATCCATGGCATTATATCATCCCCAGAGCTGCCTGGGTTGATGGACAAGAGAGGCAACAGTCTGTTTATTTGCCAGAGCTCCAAACAGGCCTGCCTGTGCCATGCACACAGCAAACTGCATTAGTGCAGCTTTTTTACAATTCTTTGAGAGCAGATATACTGCTAAGGCACTTGAACTCTATTATGATGTCAAGCTTCTGCTATTTTCTATTATCCTCAGGAAGAAAGCAAAAGAAATCCCCTATATGGTTCCATGAAAGAGGATCTATCATTTGAGAGTAATTGTGCCCACAGCCCTTAATGTGCTGTCGAACCTGTACAAATTAAAAGAACCATTATCAAAGTCAGTGCAGTATTTATATACTCAACCATCTCTTTGTTAAATAATTGCAATAACGGTGCACAGCAGCAGTGCTGAAAATGTGTTTTACTGACTTATTTCCTTCCTGTGAGAGAAGATACAGCTATCTTCTTCTATCAGCCAAGATTTGGATTTAATGACTTGCCCTCTTTCCTCCCAGCCTTCTCTCTCTGGTCAGTTAAGAGCTGCAACTCTTTTTCCCCCCCATATATCCCACCCTATTTCTGCTCTCAACTGCTTGTTATTATCTCCTGCTGTGAACATCTTCTGCATAAAGTCTCTTGGTACAGCTGGCAGTGTGAGGCACCCCAAGGATGGCTGTACGTGAGAATGCTAAAAAACCCAGGGGGGAAATATCCCACAGAGCTGGGAGGGGTTTTTACTGATTTAATTGAGACTTAGAGATTTCAGTGGTTGCCTGCAAAGCTGTGCTTGCTAGTTCAACCATACCCTTTCCAGCAAAGGAGTTTAAATTTTGTGCAGGAACTCCTGTGGAATTAGAGTTGAATAATTCCATGGGTGTTGATTCAGATTATGAATTAGAAAGAAATTCTTCCCTGTGAGGGTGGGGAGGCCTTGGCACAGGGTGCCCAGAGAAGCTGTGGCTGCCCCTGGATCCCTGGCAGTGTCCAAGGCCAGGGTGGACCTGATCTAATGGAAGAAGTCCCTGCCCATGACAGGGCTTGGAACTGAGTAATCTTTAAAGTCTCTTCCAACCCAAACCATTTTGTGCTTGACTCTATGATTGATATCTGCACAACAAGACATAAACTAATGTACCTAAGCTTTTGTTCACAGCCAGATTAATTTACCACCATACTTCAAAACATTTCCTTCTTTTTGAAGTGGAAAAGCCAAACAGAGTTTTCTTGGTGCCTAACCACTCCCGTGAGTGTTTCAGTGTCCCTGCACCCTTGTTGTCAGCCCCTCTGTGGTTCTGTGACAGGGCAGTGAGGGTGGCCTGAGCTCCCACCAGCTCAGGTGGCTCAGGAGGGGCAGGCTCAGGCTCTCGGGGTGAGGATTCCCTGGTGCCTGACAGGAACTGAGCTTAGGATGCTTCAGCCTCAGTTGAGCTGCTGGTGGGATGCATTTCCTAGTCCTGACTCCCTGTTTTAATGCATGTTTTAGGAACTAATGGGAGCTTGTCACATTATGACGGTCAAAGGTCTTGAAAGATTTGGTGTAGGGAAGGATCAGTGTTGGACAGAAGGACCACAGGAACTTGTTTGCTGAAGCTCCTCTTCTAAAAACAAGCTCTTCTCCCTTTCATTCTCACTGCTCTTCCATCTGTTGTGCAGCCACCCAGGAGCTGAAATGAGAGAAAGAATGAAATAAAATACATATTTGAATGAAAATTTCTGTAGCCACAGAAGTGCCACAGGTCACTGTGATTTCTAACTTCAAAGGCTGCTCAGATCTCTATTAAAAAGCAGTTTGTTTGTCTCTCAGAAGATGCTTTTAGCACCAAATGAGGCAGCAGAGCTGTGCAGGCTGTCCTGGGAAAGGGGCTGCAGGGCTTTGCTGGCTGCTGTGTCTCAGAGCAGACACAGAGCACTGATGGAGAGAGATGTGCAGGAAGATTAAATTTCCTTGAGAGAAGCTGTGCCTGGCCTGGCTGGGGCTCACAGGCTCATTTTCATAAATATCAGATTTATTGTGACATTACAGTGAGTATTTTTCTCTTGCCTGAGATGGGGGAATGAACCAAGCAGCAGCACTTGGCTAAACAGGTTCTTTCCACTCAGCTGTGTAAAAGGTGCCTGCCTTTTACACTTGTAAATATGAGAGAGAAAATGGTGTCATCAGCCTGTAATAAAGTATTCCAGTCTCAGATTGCCATCTGTCAATGATATTTTAGCTCATTTTCTTTCAGGGAAGAAAGTGAGCTTGTTTTCTTTAATCTCCTGATAAAATTCCAGTTATTTACAGCATTGGATTTTCCTAAAAGAAAAAAGATTATGCTGCAGCCAAGGGAAATATTTGACCAAATAGGGTTTTTTGCCTTTGTTTCACTGCATTAACTTGTTTCAAAGGAGGAAAGAAAAGCTTAGCTGGTGTTTTGTGGAGGCTGCTAAAAGTTTTTTACTTGCCAGCTCTTCTGTCTCTGCAAAAAAAACTAACCCCAACAAACCCATGATACAGAATTATCAACCTCACACCCTTTAGAAGTTATAAAATCCAGACAACCCAGGACTGATTTTTTTAAGTTAATTTTTACACCACATTTTCATGCTTTTATTTGCTCTCTGCTTTGAGCCTCAGCTCACTGAAGATGCTCTATCATTTGGATGCCACCAGGATGGAAACTTTCTAAGGGAAAAGAGGCCTTTGCCATCACCTCCAAGAACAGAGACTCCAAATAAACCCCTGAGAAGGACCAGTTACCTAATTTTGGGAGAGATGCCCAGGAACAGGAGTGGAGAAAGGAAAAGTAGTTATTCTTCTTAGGGAAGAAGAGGGATCTTATTTTGCCTTCTGATGGTCAGGGATGTCTCAGCAAGTGACAAGTGGGGTGTGAGTAAATGAAACAACGTGCAGTGGGCACATTCCCTTCCATCATTTCTAAGCCCTTCTCAAGGAGTGTGATCCTCATCCCTCATACACAACCTGCATTCAGCCAGCTGAGGCAGGAGCAGGAATTTAGCATTTTAATTAAACTCCAGGGACTGTGGTGAGATCAAATCCCATCTCCTGGAAGGAGGCAGGGAATGCACCTGGAGGCAGCCATGTGCAGCTACTGATGTGCAGATTTGAAAACTGGGAAACAGTTCCCATTGGAATTACTCTTTCCTAAATATTGCGACTTCCATTTACCAGAGCAGCTGGTGTTGGAAACAACCTAAAGAATCGTCTCTAAAACCCATTATTCTTTTCACTACCAGCTAATGAATTTTCCCTCTGCCCTTCTCCATCCGTTTTCTTTTAGCAAGAGACTTTTTTTTCATATTACTTTCAGCTATCTCTGGTGTTGGGGCTTTGATATCTCGTTAGTACAATCTGTAAATACGACTCTGCAGACTTTGCTCAAGGGCAGACTTTGACCCTGAGCACTCCAGCAGCTCCTGCTTTAGAAAACTCATCTACAAAGAGCTGCTTAGAGCTGGGGCTGAGAGCTGGGGCTGCAGCAAAGGGTTAAATGTGAGAAGTGAGAAGTGGAATGTGATGGTGGCCAAGTTTATCCCTGTCACACACAGTTGTTTTGGCATAAAAATATTATGTCAAAGTGTTGCCAACTCTTGCAGTTTTAATACGGTTCACACGTTATATTTGTTTGGGCTTTTTCCCTTAAAGTCCTGGTTCCTGGAGTTCTGCCAGTGCAAGAAATTCAGCTTTTTTTTCTGCCCTGAAAGTAAGTTTCTACTTCATGGTTAAGAACAAAGCCTTGAAAAGATGATTTAAATTCATTTTAACGACTCAGAAAAGCAGGAGATAAATAACTGAATATGTATTATTTTTCTGAAAGATAATACCTCATGTTTTTGTGAGGGCTGACTCGTGACTTTTAAATGCCAGTGGTTGGCAGCACTGTTGTTATAATTTATGACTAAGTTTGATTTTTTTTGGTTTTGTTGTTGTAATCAGTCATATCTACATCTACATACCATATACATTCCAAAATAAATGCATGGAACTCCCATGTTTGTAGTGCAGGAAGGGGTTTCTGTTCACCTGTGTAGAGATCTAGATAGTTCATGGAATAATTAACATTGGAAAAGATCAATCTCATCCAAACTTTGGCCATCCAAGCCCATCACATCCAAACTTTGGCCAAGTACTATGGTGTTCACTGAACCATATTGTCAAGTGCCACATCTGCTTGTTTTTCGAACAGTTCCAGGGATTGTGACTCCACCACTTCCCTGGGCAGCTTGGTCCAAGTTTTGACCACTTTCTCAGTGAAGAAATTGTTCCTAATATCCAACTTGAGTCTCCCCTGATGCAACTTGAGGCTGTTTCCTCTTGTCCTGTGGCTTGGGAGAAAACACAGATCTCCCATCTGGCTCCAACCTCCTTTCAGGTGATTGTAGAGAGTGAGGAAGAGCCTCTGAGCCTCCTTTTCTCCAGGGTAACAACCCTAATTCCCTCAACTGCTCCTTCATAGCTCTTATGCTCCATAATACATAATATATCCAGATATATCCAGATAGGTCCAGATATATCCAGATATCCAGTCCAGACACAGTGTGAATTTCAGGAAGAGGAAAAACCCAGCACAACAGAGGTGCAGTTTTTATTTGAGAACTGCCTCTAAGAGTGTGGAAAAGATGGGAGACCCAGCAAACATCTTCCTCCTCCCCACAACAAGCTGATCTATTTCACACTTGCCAAGGGGGATTTTTTTGGCTCTTTTCATAATAATTTAAAGACTTGACTCTTTTGGAGTTGGGGATGTGCTCGTGCAGAAGGGATGCCACCTCTGGCACGACATCAAGGGCTGAGGAGCAGCCTGGAAAAAGCTGGCAGAGCTCCTCAGTCCCAACATCTGCCTCCAGGACTGGGAGTTTTACACTTTGTAAAATGCACTGACCATGTAAAGGCAGTTTTTGTGCTGAAGGAGGTGCCTCCATCATAAAACACAAATCTTGACATCCTCTGATCCAGGCCAGGTTGGACAGGTTGAAGCAGCCCAATCTAGTGGAAGGTTCCCTGCTCATGACAGGGAGTTAGAATGAGATGAACTTCAGGATCTTTTCTCACCCAAACCAGTCTTGGATTTTAAGATTATAGTGTTGAAACAGCATTAACTGACCCAATCCACAGCCAGCCATTCCAGAGGGATGATGCTGCAGGGATCTCTGGCTTGGAAAACCCACCCTGCTCAGGCTCCACTCCTGGTGCCATCCTGGCTAAAAAGGCATCCAGACAAGAGTGTTGGTAGAGGAAAAATAGGATTCAGCCTTGGCTTTCCTTCTGCTTCGTTCAGCCCCAGGAACTTCCCTCCTCCCCATAAAAAATCCCAAACAGAACAAATCCATATAAACATTTATTTATTGATGCTACTGCAGAGCAGGACATTTTGTAATAAAATATATTTCAGAAAACTGCATTCTGAGTAGGATGTTTAACACAGAGTCCCTTCCACGCTGAAAATACAGGATTTCCTGTGTGAGTGAATCTCTTGCTCAGTAGAACTCTTAGTGAGGGGCTTTATTTCAGCAAAGCCTTGGCATTGCAGCAAAAATCTACTCAAGAATCTATTCAGTGAGCAAAATCTATTCAGGAAGCACAAGCAAACGTATAGAAATAGTAACATCTTACCCCCAAATATGCTGAACAACCAGGGCAAAGCAGCATTTACCTCGCTGAGAACTTCTGTGAGTGACCACAGGGAGAATAAAATGGATGCAGAAAGTGCTGTGGCAGAGTCCTGGCTCTCTCTTGGCCCTGCCCATTCCAGCAGCCCCAGTCTGAGCTGGGACCAGGCTGGGAAATGCCCTTAGAGTGTGTCTTACAATCAGCCTCTTGTATTTTCTAATCTCACAGCTCACAGTCACATCTTCCACTTTTAGGGCTACTTCCTGAAGCCAAACTCCAATATTTCCCTGGTCTCAAGTCTCCTGAGAGTCCCCCCTTTCCAATCCTGTTGGAACATGATCCATCAGCTCTCCACATGCTCCTTGAACCAGCAAACAGGGAGCTGGTCCAGTGCTAATAAACAGCCTGCAAGAGCCAGGAGAGGCAGTTTGAATGCCTGCAGAAATAATATTGGAAATTTGATTTACAGTTTTCAGAGCCTCCTAAGGATTACGTCTCAAAATTAAGAAGGGAAAACTTATTTTTAACATCTTGGAGGATGAATAGAAAGCAGTGAGGGCTTGCTTTTCCTGCTTAACTTACACCTTTGCTCCTCTCTGTCTAAACATAGTCTTGGTACTTCATTATTTCAGCCTGGAAAATTCCTGAAGGTGGACTAGCTGGAAAAATCTGGGGTAACGTTTAGTTTAAGCTTTCAGACTGAAAGGTATTTGCATTGATTTCATCCTACACAATTAACCCACTTTTCACTGATGCTCTTCCTTTGTTTTGGTAAAACTCTACAAATTTGGGGCCAACAAAGAATTATTTCGATTAAGTAATTTCCTCATTTTTCCATTCGAGACATTTGGGGTTTTGTGGGTTGTTTTTTTTGTTTCTGGGGTTTTTTTTAGGATTTATTTTTATGTAAACATCTCAATGAAAAGGGTTATGTAATTTCAGTCCTGAAAAGTAAAAGAAAACTATGTTATCTTGTATTTGATTCAGAAGACCCCATTTTATGGATACAGAATAGCAAGAGTTGGTTCCCTACACACAAAACACCCAGCTGGAAAATCAATGTACATCAGGCTGCATAACATAAATATTTGCACTTTAGGGGTTTCATATGAGGGTTTTATTTTTAAGAAATGTTAAATTTTTTAAGAGTCTTAAGGATTGTTGTTGGTCTGCTGATATTGGTTATTCTGTAACAGCATTAAAAAAAGAGGCTTGGGCCCTTTATTTGTCTGATAGGATCTCCAGTACATATGTGAATACTGACGGTAAGTAACTGTGTCGAGCTCCATTCCAAGAGAAATTCATTGCTGCAGCAAAGGTTTTCCATCATATTGCTGTGATTTGATAATTTCAGTGCTGCTGGTCAGGGAGTCTAAGGCAAAAGCTCAGAGAATTATCAGCTAATAGCTCCTGAAGGCCTGCAGCTGATATTAAACTTGAACTTTTATGAAACCGGATTTTCTGCTACAAAGAGGCAAAAAGCACATTGAGTCTGTGCTAAATGAGAAAACATGTTTTTCTCTTTGCATGGGGAGCAGGTTCTTCACTGCTTCCACACTTGCCCTGCTGGACCTTGGGCTGGCAACAAGCAGCATTTGGCCAGTGCAGATGGCAGAGCTGGTGCTGCCATGGCTGTGGAAGGGGAGGAGAAGGGGGACCTCTGCACTTGCCGTCTGAACTGGTGGAGGCAACCAGAGAATCCCAGAATCACTTGCATTGGAAAAAACCTTAAAAGACTTTGCTCCACCCCTGCCATGGGACACCTTCCACTATCCCAGGCTGCTCCAAGCCCCATCCAACCTGGCCTTGGACACTTCCAGGGATCCAGGGGCAGCCACAGCTGCTCTTGGTGATGGTGTCAGGGTGGCTGAATAGAAAAGGTCTGGAAAAAATGTGACAGCTACAAGTGCTGTGGGCCAGAGTTAAAATTAGTAATGGTGTACCCACAATAGGTGAGGGGAAAATGAATTCTTGCAACACAGAGCCTTGATTCAGTGTTTGTTGATGTGAATGAGAGGTTTATCACTTCTTTTGATAGGCTCAAGGGCAGAACTTGTAATAATAAACAATTTAATAAAGAATTCATAATTGGGCAAGCCTGAAGAAAGAAAGGGTGTAAGGAAATAATCAAGAAATAAAAAGCTGATGGTTTATAACCTGCACTGGCACATTCTTGCACTGAGCCCACAGTGGGAACAGAGATACTCCAGTCCCTGCCTTGTTGGGTACAGCGAACCATAGGATGCTTTGGGTCGAAAGGGACTTTAAAGCTCAATTAATCCCTGCCATGGGCAGGGACACCTTCCACTGTCCCAGGCTGCTCCAAGCCCTGTCCAGCCTGGCCTTGGACACTTCCAGGGATCCAGGGGCAGCCACAGCTGCTCTGGGCACCCTGTGCCAGGGCCTGCCCACCCTCACAGGAACAATTCCCCTTCTGTATCAAATCTAAATTTCACCTCTTCCAGTTTGAACCCATTCCCCTTTGTCGTGTCACAGCAGCTCCTGATGCAGAGTCCCTCTCCAGCTTCCTTGGACATTGGAAGGCTGCTCTGAGGCCACAGCCCTCTCTTTTCTAGGCTTGATATTGAGACAAAGAAAAAGTGACATTCTTGCCATCTTTTGGATAAACCAGAAAAAAAAAGCTGAATTTCTGAGAACCCACTCAAAACCAGGTGAGAGAGGCCTTTGAAATAATAGTGGCTATTTTGACTGACCTTCTTTTTTAATATATCTGAGGTATATGAAAATCTGCTCCATGAAAGCATCCCACTGCAAACTCAATTATTTCAGTGCCACAGTTATGTCTGTGACTGGCATTTGTGTGCTCCCTTTGTGACTGGCATGAGGAGAATAAATCACACCCCACACGACCCTCTAATCACTCCCATTTTCCAGAAGAGCTCTTAGGGAGCTAAATGAAGCATGGTGAGCAAGCTTTTAGCATGTTCAGCCTGCAGGTAGGAGTTGGAGTGAGAGAATTTTAGTGCAGAATGAGCAAATCTGGACCAGCTGCTTGCAGAACCTCCACCTCACCCTGTCCTGTGGAGACTCCCAGGTCCTGGAAGTGGGGAAGGACCTGAATTTGCAGATATCCTGTTCCCTGGAGAGAAGGCTTCAAGGAGTAAATTTAGATGGCAAAGTAAGGGTATTCAGGCAGTAGATTCAATCCTCTTTTTAATAAATGATCATGTGTTTGTCCACTCTGTTCAAAATACAATTCAAAGCACAGTCAGGAAATCCCCCCAGTGCCCTGAACCAAGAGGCATCTGAGGACTGGAAACACCTGGTTTGTCAGTCTCCAGAGCAGGGAAAGGAGCAGGAAACCTCACGGGTTTGCTGCTTTCTGAGAGGTCTGTGTGAATAAAAAGGGAGAATCTGTGAGTGAGGGCAAAGCTTTGTAGACAGAAATAATGGCCTCTATTATCCATTTATGTCCCAATTAATGTATTTGTGTAAAAAAGCCTGGTGAGGTGTTAATTAAGCACAGAGGCTTTTAGAGTGAGATGATGTTTCAGGATGCAACACTTTCAGAGAGTCCTTTATCCCAGGAGCATTTTGGATGTTTTCTGTTAGAAATCTCAGTTAACCAAAGCAGTCTGAGGGAGGGCTGGTTGCAGCAATGTCATGGCACATCACTCTTGTGGTTTACAGTTAATCTCCTAATTGCTCCCAGTCAGAGCAGAGAAACCCAGAAGCTTTCACTTGTGGTTATAAAAATATTGGATTACATAAAAGACAAATTAGGCTCATATTTTTTCCTAATTTATAAGCTTTTTTCCTAACTTTCTCTGATTGCTGTACAAAAAAGAAAAAAAGGAAATCAATCCTCTTGCTGTCTGGCTTTTTAGGAGTGCCCAGGTGGGATTTTAGGGACCAGCTGGGCAGGGCTTGGGGAGGCAGTTTGCAGGGTGCAGACAAGGGGAGGGAAGCAGAGAGGGGATTGAACTCAGGTGAGAGCAGGGAGCCAGGTGTTTGTGATCACGGAAACAGCAAATTCCCAGTGAGGTGTGGGGATTGTGTGCATTTTGTTGTATTGCAGCAGCCTTAGGAAGAGGATTCACCTGGTTGGGTGGGGAAGCTGGTAGTGAAATATCTAAAAATTTTTTAAATTCTGGGTTTAGTTGGATGTTTTGTGCTTTTGCTGTTGTAGAAAAGTTAATTAGTCTGACTTCCATGCTGCTGAAACCTGGCTCTTCCAGCTCAAAAGCTGGGTTAGTCTTTTGTGGTGGCCTGCTCTGAGGGAGGGGTCTAGGAAGGTTTGCCTCAAAGCCATGAGGATTCCTGGTCCTGTGTAGCCTCTCTCTCTTTGGTGCAGGCTTGTGGGCATGTGCCCTGTGGTATTTGCCTTTCTATACTTTGAATTTTATCAAAAGGAAAGAGTGCTGGAAGGAAATTAAGTATAAGTCTAACTTGCTCCAGGTCAGCTTGGTTAATTAAAAAGAAAATCCAGCCTGTAGCAGAGTCCAGGGGGGTCTAAAGCATAGAGAACAAGGTAAAAAATATATTTAAAAATAGCATCTTTTGATCATCGCAGAGTTCCCATTCTGAAGTGAACTCCTTTTGTCCACCAACCCAAACAAATACTGATTCTTTCAGTGGGAATTGTGTGTTTGGGGTCTGCAGGGACAGACAGGGATTCCCTGCCTGGTTTGGTGGTCTTGGCTGGGAGGGTTTGGGGAAGGGGCTCCTGTGTGATGCCTTGGGAAGGCTGGTCTGGAACAGAGACTGGACAGAGGTGGAGAATAAAGTAGATATTTATTGAAAGGCCTTTAGAGTACACCTTGGGCAGGACAAGAGCCTGACCAGGGCTACCCCCAAGGTGGACCCAAAATGGTCACAAAATGGCTGACTGGTCACAAGATCTTACATTTTNNNNTTGGGCCTGAAAGTTGTCCTTGGTCTTCAGCAGGAAAAGGATTTGTTTTGTGTCCCTGCTCTGGGCAGAGCTGAGTGACACTGACTGTGAGCTCAGAACTGCACCCCTGGGCAGGACAGGATCTGAAAATGTGAAAGCTGAAACTTAAGACCTCGTGTGGGCTGTTCTTAGGGCAGGGGGATCCCTGTTGGACACAGGGAGGGGATGCTCTGCACAGGTGGGCACTGGGGGCTCTGGGGTGGGCTGAGGAAAGGGGCTGCTGGGGAAGCTGCTGAGATGAGGCTCAAAAATGGCTTTTCCAGGAGATGTGGGGACTGTGTAGGGTTGGACGCAACACAGAAATTTCTTAACCTGGATTTTTCCTGCTTGTGACACAGGGTTGGAACTGGCTGATCTTTAAGGTCCCACCCAAACCATTCTGAGATTCTCTGATGAAAGCAAACCTGCAATGACCTTGTGTGGGGGGAAATAATGGTAGGAAAGAGGCCTCTTTCAAAATCCCCTCTTAGTTCTGCTGTCTTTGTTTCCTCTCTTTTACAGCTGTGTCTGTTTAGTGTTTGCTCAAAGAGAAAGTGTTGTTTTTCTTTTAAACTTCAGTCCTCTCAGGGGATCTAGGTGCATCTACCTGAAAGCTGTGGCTCACCCCAAGTCCTACCATGTCTGTTTAGTTGGGAAGGTGATTCTGAGCCTTATTAGTCATGATAAAACAGAGAGTTGGTTAAAAAAATACAAAGATATTGCAGTTATCCTTTGAACTTGTGTTTTGACTTGAGGGATTTCTTCCTTCTAAGCCTGCTTACTGGTTTTTTTTCTTCATTTCTGATGATCTTTCTAGTAATGAGAATGCAAGTTATTCAAAAGGGTTTATAAAGGTTGACAGTGAATTATTATTGGTCCGTTGGGTGTTTAAATTGCAAATATTATACTCAAAATCAAGCTTTAGAAGCAAGATCTTCTTGAAAGATTTATGGCTACAGTCACAGAGGGTGTGATAAATTTAACATGGAATACAAAGCTGTATCAGTCATGGCTTTCCCTACTGGATTCCTCCTTGCATTGGTTGTGATGACTGCTCCCTGTTCTTGAGTCTGCAGCAAATGTGTGAGTGCAGGACCCTGGCAGGAAAAGCCCTTGGGAGGCTCTGGAAACCATCACCTGATAGAGGAAGAGAGAGGAATGATGTTTGTGTGTCTGGGGCTCTGCTGGTGGCAGCAGCTCTCCTCTCTCCACCCAAAGGGGAAGAAGAAGAGAGGAATGAAGTCACAAGTGAGTTCCAACCTTGAGAAATCAGTAAGGTTGGAAAAGACATCCAAAGTCATGAAGTCCAACCTCTTAATGGTGCCCTTCACTTGTGCTCCCAGTTACACTTACAGCAGCAAAGCCAAAGAAAGAACTAAACCCATTTCCAACTAATGCAAGCTCCATTATCAGCTGTGTGCTTGGCAATTTATTTTTATTACAGACTGGCTGTGCTTTTGAGGCATTTTCTTCAGAAGTTGGTTGAATTTGCCAAATGTTCCTCACCTGGAGTTCATTGCTCATTGTAATTCTCTTGATGCTGTGGTGGCAGGGGCTGATCTGCTACAGCTGGAACTTGTTCCCCACCCCATCCAAATCCTGAACCACTTCAAATCCCACCTACCCTGAGTAGTTGCTCTGTAGGGATGTATTTCTTATGTTCCATTATTCATACAGACCAAAAGTAATCAAAGTTGCCTTTCCACCCCTTTTGTTTTCTGCATTCTGAGGTGTCATTTACAGCACATCTCTGGTGCTCTGCTCCTCCCTGAAATAATTAGGAGATTATTTTGGTCAATATGACTGAACGATGATTTAATGCTTTTCAATGGTGAGCTGTGTTAGTGACTCTTTAAGGATTAGAGGCTTAATGAAATGCACACATCAGGGTGGTGATTTAATCTTTTTCTCATAAAAATCTTCACAACAAGATAATAAACCATAAGAATAAAAATCATTTTGACAAACCTGTCTAGCTTTCAGGCTGTGAAAAGTCTGAGTTAATTACCTGTGGGCTCCTTCTGTGATACTGAGGATTATTGAAAGGGCAACTTCCAGGAAAGGTGTAAATTTCCCAGGTAGGCAACTGCAGTTCAAGGCTGGGAATGAAGGGCAAGAAATCTCCTTTCCTTCCAAACCAAGACAGGGATCCTCAAATGTATCCCTCTGTGTGTTTGCCAACAAGCGATTGTAAATTTCCCAGTGCTTATTTTTAAAAGAAATCCTCAAATGTCGTACTGAAAGGAATTTCTTGTGAATCAAGTAGCTTTTCAAAATTTAATTGGACAGCTGCTCATTAGCAACTTGTCTGGGCTGGCAACTCTTGTTTTTTGAAGGAGTCTTCTCTTATTCCTGTTGGTCAAAGTTTCTCTGTCTGGGTTATCAAGCTGAGCTTCTCCAAGGCTGACAGAGCAGTGCAAGGTTTGAATTTGGCAGCTGCCCAATGGCCTGGGTGACAAGTTTGGTGTCTCAGTCCAGTTTGCTGCAGACAGAGGTTCTTTTGTCCTGGGTATGTATTTTTATCTTTGTGCCTGCACTGGGAGCCCTTTTTTCTTCTCCCTCTCAAGTGGGGGACACAGGTAAATGATGGTGAACATCCCTCTTGGAAGTAACCAACTCCTGAATGGTGCTGGAGAAGGAATTTCCAACACACACACACAAAAGAAATAAGTAGAGTTACTCATTTATAACTTGAAAAAAGTTTCCAAACTCAGGCAGGAGCTCCTGTGCTGATCTATTGAATCTGTGCTGCCCCACTCCTGGTTTTTCCCTTTTGCCCTCGTCCCCCCTTTTATTTGGTGTAGAGGGAGTTGGGTGCTTGTTGGAATTCTGGAAACTGAGAATTTGGGGTTTTAGTACATAGTAATACATGTGAGTCATGATGGAGGGCTTTGGGTGTTGTTTGGGACTTTCTTCCTTCTTCATGGGTTTGGGTGGTTTTCTGTAATTGGTTGATGGAGACTTCAAGTAGTTAGTTATTGGGTTTAAAATAAAAATAATTTAAGTGGCATTTCATAATTGGATGGATTGCCCTTGAAAAGACCTGGTGGAGATAAAGTTCTCCATTCTACCTAATTTCTCTGACTTGCTGGTTACAGGCTCGTGAGTCTGTAAATAGATAAGAAATAATGAACATCCAAGTCCAAACTCAAGCCCTGTGTTTCCCGTGTCTTAATCCTGACCTCAGTAGAGAGGAAAAGAAGCCTGAACCTTTGCAGGTGCTGTTAGAGTTGACCTCCCATCTCCATAAGAAATGACAGCAGATCCCCAGAATGTCCTTCAGATAAGGCAAGGAAATGACTAGAGACATTGCAGGCATGCAGAGAAGGGCTGACACCTGGGCATGGGAGCATAGAAGAAAAAACAATTCAATAGAAAGGTAAATGCTGCATGGTGAGTAGCAAAATGGAATTTAAATGCAACAAATTTTCAATTTTTAGAAACAGACTTGAAAAAAGATGGAGTAGAAAATAGTTGATTTTTTTTTCCTCATTAAAGAATGTTCTGTGTTTTCCATATTGTCCGTTCTTCCCTTGGAGAGCTTTTTGAGAGTCAATGAATTGCTTTGTAAATGGTTATAGAGTGGGAAGTGCCCCTTAAATGGTAATATTTTTGCCAGAAGTAATACAGCCCAATGGTTTAGGGTGAGCACAGTCAGCTTTTATAATTCCATTTCTTTTTTCTGTCTCTTGTTCTCCCCCTCCCCAGCTCTAAAACTTTGGGGTGGCAGCATTTCCTTTGTTAGATTTATATAAGTGCTCAGGGAGGAGCAGAACTTGCATAGGGGAAATCTCATTTATCACTGGCACTGCTTCTAAACTTGGACTTCTAAGACAGATGTGAGGAGGATGAACAAGACTCCAGGGAGGTTGAAATGTATTTTCTTAGGGATAATGGCAAGTCTTCCTAGAGAACTCTCTTGTTTCTGTAGACTGGATGCCCTCAAGCTGCTATCCTGACACCTCTCTCTGTATTTCTGTCTTCCTGGTAATCAAAGCTGAAATGACTCTCAGAATTACTACATTTAAATGAACTGCTTGCTGGTACTGTGATTCAAGGATGATTAAAAAAAATATAGCAATTTTGAGGTTGAAGTCTATTCTGGGCTGGAGTGTAATACAGAATAATCTGCTGGCTATCCAAGTAAATTCTTGTTCATTATTTAAACATTTACTTGGCTTTGATGCTGTGGCTAAAACTAAGATGATCAGGTTTTGAAATCTGATTTAGAAAAGGCAAAATATTTTTTGGTATCATTTGAAAGCAGACAGAACATGAATAGACCCCTTTTATCATGGATCTGTACTAAAGCAAAAAACTCAGAAGTTTTTTTTTTACTCAGCTGCCATAAAAAGCAAATGCCACTGCTTGTTTAATATTTTCTTGCTAATGAACCCAAATGTTGTGACCTGGGTCTGTGAATGTGCTTGATTTGTAATCAACTTCATCTGACAAGCTGTACTGCTGCCTTTTTTGTTGTTTATTTTTGAGGGGATGTGATGCTTGAAATGGTTCTTTTCATCTTTGAGATGCTCCCAGCAACAGAGTGTGCTCAGCTAACGAGCCACGCTGCCCCTGCCTTTATGTTTGCTCACTGCCAGCCCTGCCAGCTCCACGTATGGAATAAAGCAGCTCATTCCAAGCAGAGTTCTGAGGCCAAATCCATGGTTTGGGTGGGAATTGAAGGGTTGCATGGATGAGGTCTGATGAATAGGCAGGATATGTCAAGGATGCTGAAGTGATGCCATATGGCCTGGAAAGGGGATTACAGTATTTTTTACGTTTGTAGTATGATCAATAGCCCAGTGGAGCTGCTGGTAATGAGGAAAACCCAGCCACGGGAAAACCCTGATCTTAGTGTGGGTTTGGTTACCAGGAGTGGGTAATCACCTGCTGCTTTACTCTCAGGTTGCTCCAGAAGGAAATAATGACAAACAGAAACGAGCTTTTCCTCACTATGTCTGGCAATAAAAGCTGTTCCCTCTTCAGAAGTGCAGCAACCCCAGAAATCAGGAGATGAAAGTGCAGACCTGTGAAGGATCTTGAGAGCAGTGCCTGACAGAGAGGCTGCACTGGGGGATGTTTCAAGTTTGGTTTGAGGTGGGGAGACTGAGGCTCTGTGTGCAGGGGAGTTTATTTAAAGAGTGGCAGCACAAATCTCATTATGGGGTGTGCTGCAGGATAGACCCGTCCGTGGCATTAATAATGAAAATTCAGAGGTGGCTGCTGGCAGAAAGCAACTTTGTGCCACAAGAACTACAGAAATTCATAGCAGCAGAAGCCAAAAAATCTTATGCAAGGCTTATGAATAGACAGCAAGGATTTAATAAGCTAAAAGTGCCCCTTAAGAGGTGCTGGAGTTCCTAAGGGGAGTTTGCAGTGTCATAAGGTTTTTAATGATCATCATCCACCAACCTGTAAAGCTGTAAGTGGCCTGGTGCCATAAATACCTCAAAATTGGACACCTCTAAAAGCCAAAACTTTGTATTTTCAAATTCATGCAAATAAGATGGAAGTGAAAAGAAAACAAGGCAGTTTGCCTTGGAAGAAGGTGGACTCCTGTGAAGGGGGAGTTATAAAGTGTTGATATGGGGACTTCCCTTGTTGAAATGCAGTAATGCACTTTCCAGGGCTGCAGAGCAAAGCTGAACACCCTGGTGGGTGTAGGACTGTGTGTGCCAGCAGAGGATAAACCACGGGCTGGTCCCTGGTGAGAGGATTTCGGAATGACAAAAGAAACAAATTGCTGAGTCTGATGGTCCTGGGCCAAAGACAAAGTCTGATAACAAGAAACTAAAACTGCTTTTGGGGAAAGCTTTACTAACAGGTTGTAGCCAAATGCCAGGGCTTCAGGAATCCTTGACTTTCCAGCCAGGCATTAATAAAGGAAGTTTGCTGTATTTAGCAACCACTTCATGGCTGAGATACAGATCCACGGAGGGAGGGGTTCAAGGTAAAATCCTAGAAAGGAGGACAATTCCACATGTGCAGAGAATGCTGAGTTAAAGATGTCTGAAACTGAGGACAGTGTGTCTTGGCAGAGTCTGCTGAATGAATCTGCATGGATGATTGATAGATGTGACTTGGCATGTAGGGATGGTAAAACTATGAATGAATTTTTCATTGGAGGTGGTTCCCCTGCTGTGTGCAGACATGATTTGCTCTCTGTGCTGTGCTGGAGAAGGAGCTGATGGTGAGGTGAACACCTCCCATGTGAACAGCAGCACAGGCATAATCAAGGTTAAATGACAAATTAGGTGGCTCATCCCAGGGGAAGCCTGGACTTCTCTGAGATGAGCAAAATTTGTTGAAAGATACATTTTTGTGGTGAGGAGTGACAGGCTTTCCATCCTGGAGGAAATGAACCTGAATCTTGTCAGTGCTGGAAAAGGTGTTTCAAAGATGACAGCGAGGGTGTTTTGGCTCCTTCTCCTTCTGGAGCCAGCTGTGAAATGTTTTGTAGGAGCAACCGTGGACAGAAGGGAGAAGGAACTCTGCAGACCTGAGATATTCTATAAACACGTGGGTTTATTACAAGAGTTGTGGGTAAAGAGGGCTTTGCCTTCAGCCACCAGCCTGGGCTGGAGGGAAGCCCCAAAGAGAGAGGGAGAGAGAGAGAGGGTATGAGGTGAGGGAGGTAAAAGAGCTAAGAGGGATAAGAGAGGTAAGAAGAGTGCAGGGGTCAGAGTGGTGAGAGAGAGTGAGGACCTTGTTACAATCCATTATATCTCTTTTTGTGTTGAATATTCTAATTTACAGTGACCAACCGGCACAAGATACAAAACCTACAAACTTTGCATGCAGCCTGTGAGAACTGCTATATCACCATATCATCCTATATTCTGAACTCTAAAGACTACTTTTCTTATGCACTTGTTCCCTGATGCCTTGGCAGGGTGGAGAGGGGGTACACCCTTGGGTCCTTTTGTTTTCTATCCCTCAACCCATCTCCAGCTCATCCCCATCTTCCTCCCTTCCATGATCACATCTCAAAGCTGCCCTTCATTTCTATTTCACTCACAGGTTTTCAACCTCCAGTATTTCTTACCAGCAAATCTTATCCATAAACCCTTCCTGTCCCATCTTTCCCAACAATGTTTGAGATGGGGAAGGATGTGTTTGGTAAGAGAATGATGGTTTGATGGTGGATAGGCCAGTGTCCTACAGGTTTGTCAGACACAGCTGTGCTGTTATTGCAGATTTCTACTCCATTTTCAACATGTTCAACACCCATGGCCAGCTGGGTGGTGCCTCACGTGTTGAGCAAAGAGGATTTGCCCAAAATCTGAAATTCTTAAGGTCCCTGGAAGTGTTGGGGCAGTTCTTTGTCAGCATCAAAATGATGCCAACCAAGATCTCAGGTGAAGCAGTTTCCCATTTCTCCCAGAAAGTAAAATTGATTGGCGAACAGTCAACTTGCTGCATATCCATCAAGGTCAGCCCCCACAGAGGAATAAGTTGTCTCCTACCTCTAACAATAAACAACTTTTTCTTTTGTTTTAATTTATATGCCAATAATACTCATCTGGAAAGCTTTTTATTCTTCTGTCAGAAAACATGCAGATAACAAAGAACAGCTTCAACAACTTCATTTCTTAAAAAGCTTAAAATGCATGAAAAACAAAGCTTTTTTTTTAATTAAAAGAAAACAAACACGAAAATGGAAATGGGAGAGTCAAATGGCCTGTGAAATTAAATAAATGAGAAGTTAGAGAGGAGGAGGTGTCTGGCCAAAGAACACAACCAACCTAGCATTTCTCAATATTTTTAATGTGGTGCAGAGTTCCCACAAAAAACTTGGAGGAGGTGTCACTGAGGTTTTTCTGTAACCCCACCCTTCAAAAGAGGGTTTTATTGAGAAGTTTTGTTCTATTTGGGAAGGGCCCTAACCCTCCACACGTGGCTTTCCCCTCTGTGTGCTCCTCATGACACAGCACTTGCTCTGATATGGAGAAAGCTTTTTCCTGTGCATTCCCTTTCTTTAGCACAATGATTGAAAAAGTTTTGTGCATTGATTGATTTCTCTGCTCCCAGACATTGATTTGGCTTGTGGAAAATGGTCAAATAAAATCAAGTAGCGTTTGGTGCAGACTGAAAATCATCTTTTCCAGGCTCTTGGTGATTATATCACACTGGGCTTTTTTCTTTGCACATCCTGCTCAGCCTGGCACTAAAAGCCCTTATGAAAGTTTGGCTGCAAGACCTGAGTAAATAACTCAGTTGTGCTTCTGAAGGTCTTTAAAACAAACAAAAATCTTCCTGTTCAACAAATAAGGACTGATACAGTGACCTGACCCTTTGTTCTTCCCATCCCTAAGAAGTGAGAGTGACATTTTTTAGAAAATTTAACTTCCAGTGTCCTGGATATTAACAGCTGTGAAATTTTTTTTTGCCTTCTACCACTAAAACCCCCAAACCAATCAACCAACACCGAAACCCCCTCATCCTCCAAAGAAAAAAACCTCCTGAAAAAAGCTACAGCCCCCTCTCCCCGCAAGAGACCTCTTGTGTTTTTATTTTATCTGTGAAGGTGGTTTCTGTCATCACTGGAGACGAGGATTTTGATAAGCATTTCTGAACAGTCAGATGAATTATATTAATGCCTTTCAATGTATTAAATTGATTTTGGTAACTTAAAGAATTCCACAAAACCTGAAGAAGTCAAACTGAACCCAGCCCCTGTTCAGCCTGAAGGAGGGGAAATTTAGTTTTGATGTACAGAAGGGGAATTGTTCCCTGGGAGGGTGGGGAGGCCCTGGCACAGGGTGCCCAGAGCAGCTGTGGCTGCCCCTGGATCCCTGGAAGTGTCCAAGGCCAGGCTGGACAGGGCTTGGAGCAGCCTGGGACAGTGGAAGGTGTCCCTGCCCATGGCAGGGGTGGAATGAGATGGATTTTTCATGTCCCTTCCAACCCAAACCATCCCACGGTTCTCTGATTCTGACTCTGGACACCTCTGAGGGCCACGAGCATTTTAAACTTGGGTGTGGCAAAGTTTTCTTGCCCAGGAACATGGACATAGAACCCCTCCTGACAGAGGTACACCAAGAGCCTTCTTGGACCTCATTTCTGGAGTCTGTAAGGCCCAGGAGAGGCTGGGCAATGACACAGAGGGCGGGAAGGAGCTCCAGGGGAGGCACTTGGGGTTTATCACAGAGAGCACCAGGTGGGGGTTAAAGCAGCACTTGGCTCCTGAAGGGCACTGCAGGGCAAGGGAGAAATGGACAATAATGGAGAATAAATATTTTTATCTGGTGATCAAAGCACTGAGAGGAGCAGGAACTCAAACTGAAGGCCCCTTTTGCCTCTGAGGGGCGAAGGGAAGGTTTAGATAACTTTGTTGGTGGCAGCACAGTGGCGCCTGTGCCTTCTGTGGTGCCACTTCCTCAGCACAGAACACACAGAGTGCCCTGAGCAGCCCTTGAACCTGCTCTTCAGCACCTCAGAGGCTCTGGAGTCCCCTCAGCCCCCCTAATGTTGTTCCACAGGAGCCTTGGACAGCGAGTGCTCTTAACCTTGTGTCACCTCAGGTGATGTTCCTGCCACTACAATCCCATTTATTTCGTGCCTGCCCATTTGGAGCAAGGAGCAGCAGTCATTGTGTCAGATGTGAATGGTTCTGCTGCTGCTCTGTCAGCTGAATGACTCGAGCTCTGTGTTGCTTCCTTGCTTCAATGTGCTGCTATTGTGAGAGAACATTTTCAGAGGATTAAAGATTTATTACAGGAACAGTTGATTTGGCTCTCACTATAACATTAAATGCTCTTATTCTGGTTTCTGCGAAATAATTTGTTTTCTTTTGTTGTCTCTGCTAAAAGTATTTCAACAATTTGGCAGAAGAATAAACAGACGCAGCTTCAAAATAACTCAAAGTAGCAAGAAATTTTTTTAAATTAAAAGAGGAGAAAACAGGTATGGGGAAAGCTTATTATTTAACACTTTGCTGCAATGATGAATTGCCTGGTTCTGATGTTTTTATTGCCGTTCATGTGACATCAGCTTGCTTCCTGAAGTCACCAGGTGAAAGAAAAACGAGGGTTTCTTGTGACTTACATTGTAATCTCTGCTTCACGTGATATAAACAACTTTGGATAATGTATTAGCATAGAAAAAAGGAATAGATTTAAGGCAAGGCTATGTTTTATTGGAAAGTTTTAGTCCTGAATTCTTCTCCGTGGAGCAGAGCAGTTTCTCAGTTGTAAGCACAAATGTCAGTGTTCTGTTGTGTGGGCTAGCAGCACATCATGCTGCCTCAGCTCTGTCACAAAACAATCATTTTATTCTGTTGTACAAATGCTTGAGTTTCTGTGGGTAAAAGGTGGAGGATGCAGATGTTATCTATTGAGATTTTTTGCTAAGTGGGGTTGTTTGGTAATACCAGCGTCCTTGGTGCTTTAATCACTCTTCAGATCCAAGGAGCCCGTGGAAAGAGAAACAGGAGTTGTTACATCAGACAGAAATACTCATCAGAAAAGTGTTGATACTGGGAAGAAACCCCTGGTGAGATGTTAGGCTGGAAAAAGAGTTGTGTGTTCACCTCTTATGCCCCATCAAGGCAAAAAGGAGCACAGGAATGACAACGTTCAACTGGTTATTCCCATCTCCAAACATTCCCTCACCAAAATGCTGCCTCTAAACTGCCATAAATGCTGAGATGTTTCCTGGGTCCTTGGTTCTGCTCTTGCTCCCTGTGGCTGCACTTTGATCTGCTCCTGGATCAGGTGTGGTGCATTAGGAGGCAACTTCCCAGCCCTGATTGTTCAAGGTTACCATTCTGTGGTTGGTTTTGTTGGGTTTTTTAAGTTGGTGTCTGCAGGAGCAGAACTTTGATATTGTCACAGCAGCTCGTGAGTGAACTAATCCATATTTGCAGAGCATGCTTAGGATTTTTTTCAACTTAATTATTTATAAAAATTATTTATTAGCACAGCTTCCCTAAGGCAGAATGCAAGGTAGGTCATAGACTCACAGGATGACTGGTGTGGAAGAGACTTCCAAGATGACTGAGTCCCACGCATGCCCTAAAACCTCAACTAGACCATGGCACTGAGTGTCACATCCAGGCTTTTTTTTTTTTTTTTTTTTTTTTTTTTTTTTTTTTTTTTTTTTTTCATNTACTTCATATGTGGATTAAGGTACCTTGGGTGCTACAGGTTTGGCAGGAGCTCCTCACCACATTTTAGCATCTGCTGCCACTTTGCACTTCTGGTGTGTGAGGTGCAGGGGCTGTGTTGGTTGTGCATGAGGAGCTCCTGTGGCAAATGCAATCATGTCCTCTGGAGTCCTTGGGACTTTACCTGAAAACCATTTTCTCCTGAATCTTTTGCTTCACCCCTGGTTGTAATTAAATGGTTTAATGGGTGCCAGCAGATTGGGCTGCAGGGTCTGCATGGGCTGTCCATGCCTGGGCTGAGAAAAAGGGACAGGAGAGAACATCTGAAAATCTAGGTGGGAGAACACTAAATAAGCAATGTGAGTGCTTCTGGTGGGGCTGTTGAGATAGATAAAGCTGTACTTTGTGCAAGTATCTCTCGGTGTATTTTCTCATTGTAGGGCTCTTCCAAGTATTGCTAAAGTGCTGTTTCCCTGCTATAAATTCCTGGAGTGAAAAGCAGAGAAGCAGGCAGAGCCACCTCTCCAAGAGACCCTGTAATTACATTTTTGACGACTCAAGGCTGGTGTTTGTCTTTTTGTTTGATGCTGGCAGGAGCTGTGTAGCAAAAAGCCTTTTGAAGTTAATACCTAATTAAGATGGATGGGGAAGGTCAGAGCCCCTGGTAATGCTCTTGGTTCAGGCTGTTGGCTGCCTCAGGAAGGCATCAGCAGGAAGATTTACTGGGAGCCATTCTGTGCATCCAGGTTGGAAATGTTATTTAAAAATCAATGGCTAAACAGGAGTCCTGAGTTCTGCAACAGACAGAGAGGGACATTTGCCAGATGGGGGAGCCAAGACACCTAACTCTCCTGTCAGAACATCCTTGCTTCTGTTCTCCTCTGCTTAAACACAACGTGAGAGGGGTTTGATTCACGTGGAGGAACTGGAAATGTTGGGGCTCCAGTCCCTGAGGTGGGATGTGGATGCACCCAGAGTTTGGTTGGACACACCCAGGCTGTGAATGGAGCTTTGGCTGATGTGTGATCTGCACCACATCACTGCAGGTCCTCATGGCAGTACAACACTGCATCTGATACAGCCTGTGAGCACCAAAATAAGGGCTGGGATGTGTCCTTAAGCATGTTCCCAATCCTGAGCTGATGGTGGTGTTCCAATGTAGGAGCATACAGTGAAAAACCAAGAGAAACCCAGAAAGGAAATGAACCTCAGAGCCCGTGGCACAGGGGAAAGGGAAACAAGGCAAAGCTTTGGGTCACAACAAATTAGTTCATACTTCTCAGAGCCCAGCCCTGTTCATTGTGCACTGTGGATTTGGGACACTGAGAGAGACAGTGAGATTATTTGACCTATCTTACAACAACAAGTGAACAAGACAGCCAGACCATTTCCTAAAGGGATGAAGTGTTTTGTGTGACTAAAGCAGACATGGACTAATGAGTGCCTGAGTTAAGAGAATTCCCACTGCTGGGTGTAGAAAAGCAAATTAAAATATAGCCTGTTTAAGTCTGCTGTGTGCACCTCTGAGTTTTGGAGAGCAAAAGTTTACCCTGTCTCCTTTCTGAATTGGGTCCCAGCTTGGTTATATTTGCAGCCTTACTGCTCTTTATTTGCTTCCTCTGCTCAGCCAGCTGAAAGCTTTTCAAGCCTTAGATGAGGTGTTATTGCTAAATTACAGAAATCTGGCCCGAAGGTGGAAAGCTAGAAGGAGGTGGTGCTGTTAGGTAAGCCATAATTTAGTGTATTCATGCAGGCCCCAGTAAATGTTTTGTACTACTTGAAAATTCAGGATGTCTAGTGAGAAAACACTGTTGGATAATGACAATACAGAAAGTAGCTTCATCCTGGATAATTTCTGCCAGCTGGAAATGAGGCCTTGTTGGTGCTTGCTGAAGAATAAAAGCACTTTTCAGAAGAGCTCTGGTAACCCAGATTCATCCTTTGAACAGAAAGGCTTGGTCATGCCAGGGGGATGGGAGGCATATCTGGGTCTAGGGGTGGGTGGGGTGGCACGTTAGATCAGAGAGAACCCCCTGAAACTTCTCCACAGAGCTCCATTTGTTCCAGCCACAACCTTATTTCTGCATGTCAGTTTGTTATTGCTGCCTCCTACACGTTCCTTAGCACATTGGCCCTGCCATGGTCTCTCCTGCTGCTTCACAGAGCTGGGAAAGTATCTCCCTTTGCAGTCAGAATATGTGCTTGAACAGGGGGGCTCATGAAACATGGCTGGTTTGACTGTGTGAAGGTGTGTGGGGATTATAATTGGGCTTTATGACAGCTCAGGTAGTTCAGAATGGGTGTTTTCTGCAGATAATTTCAAAATTAAATTTACTTTGTCTCGCTGTCCAAGGAAATGGTTACCACAGCAAAAAGCCAAGATTTGTTTATTGTATATGTTTCTTGTTAAAAGCTAATGAAGAAGCCCTTCAGTAGCACTGAAAGAGAAAAAAAAAAGGTAATAATAATGGTTCAATAATGTTGTAAGTATGCTATTGCTAATTTTGGAGGAATTTCAGCTAGGATTAAATAAGTCCTTTTGTTTTACTTAGTCCAGCAGCACCTTGGATTAATTATGGGGAGAGAAATTGCAATTTGGCTGTGCTAGAAGAGATTGTTAAATATCTAGATCAGTAGACCACCAGAGCAGAGATAAGTGGAGAATAAAAATCTGAGCATTTCAATAATCATTAGGGATGCACCTTTTCTTTAGTTTTCTGAGGCTCTACTTAGGAATGGGAGCTCAGCCTCAAATGACATGGGGAGAAGATCCCTGGTCTAATGGTATCAATGGTTTGGTGTGTTTAAAAGTCTGTGCCACGGGGCAGTGGCACTTTGGAAACATTTTAAAGGAAGTATTTACAGTAGATCTGAGGATTTCCTCCTGTTTGAAGTCCTGGAAAACAGTGCTGAGGCTTTCTGTGCATGCCTGATTTTGCTGAGCAGACCACCTTGCTTTGCATCAATATTGCAGGTGAGTGGGAGAGGATGCCTGCAGGGACCTGGGCACAATATTGCCCTGTGTACTCAGCACGGGGATGCTGCCAGGAGGGTGGGGAGGGAGGAGGAGTTTGGGATCAGCACCCAGGGAATGTGTTGGTTTTTCAATAGCTGCTCTGGGGGATGGATCATTGTTGCCTCCATCTGCTGCACTGAATGCTCAGCTATTGCCCTGTATCTTTCCTTCCTTTCCCCCAAGTGCTGCTGATTCATTTGCAGAGCAGGGAGCCACACAAACATCAGCACTCAGAGAAGGCAGTGGGAGAGTTTGTGCTGAGATTACTTTGGACATGGAGCCTTCCAGGTGAAGTGTTGGCAGCTTGCAGAGCAGTGAAAGCAGCTCCTCTGGCCCATCCTCCTCCTCCTCCTTTTCCATCATCTATGGCACACCCACTACCCCTGTGTGTATTCATCCAGTGCATTCCTCAGGTCCTGAGATAATTGCTCTGCCCCTGCTGTGTTAATTCACATTGGAAATTAATCTCAGATGAGCAGTGGTTATTGAAAGTGCACATCAAATATTTGGTGATGAGCCCTGGAGCACTGCAGAGGAGTGATGTCTGTCAGGGTGTTGTTGTGCTGTGAACTTTGCAGGATGTATCTGAGTGAATGCTGACTTGGGGAGAATTGTTTGTTTATTCTGAGATGAGTCAGGATGTGGTAGGGTCAGGCCCCCAGAGAAATGTCTGGGGGTGACTGAGAACATGTAGGAATAAAGTAGGCTGTGAAGAAGAAACAGAACAAGGAGATTCTTAAGGGCTAAGGAATAGAAGAATTTAAGGGAGAAGACAGAATAGGAGTTTAAAAGTGTGTGAGGAAGAAGAGTGGAGGAAAGTGTTTTGGAGCAAAAATAACATTTGCTAAATTGCTTAAGAATTAAAATTAGGTGGAGTGACTGAAGAAGTTACTATAAAACTAAGCAGTCATGAAATTGAAGAAGCAGTTACCACAAATATCGCACAAAGGCAGGCATGGAGGGCTTGAGGACTTGAGAAGATGTTATTTGGCAAGGATTTTCCTTAAATTTAATCATGTGTGTAATATTTCCCACAGGAGCGATGAAATCTTTATGTTCCCAGGCTGAGGAGTCTCTTGAGGACTTGGGCACTGTAGTCCCTGGTGAGGGATGAGGCACAGCTCTGTCTCACAGCTCCCCAGAGCCTGGATGTGTGTCAGGGCTTCCCAGGGAGCTCAGGTTTGGGGGCAGGAGCAGCTGCAGGGCTGAGGCCCTTTGTGTCTCCTCCTGCTGCCCTGGACTTTGGGGTGGCTGCAGGAGAGATCCTGATGTTTGCTGTAAAACGAGTTATTATTTTTTAGCTGCTCCAGTGTAGTTGTCCAGTGGCCTCGTGTTGAGCAATGGGATAACGTGAGCTTGGGGTCATCATTCTTGAGACTAACCCTGGCCTTCAGAGCCCTTCCTCTGGCTCTTCAGCCCTGCTTTAAACTGTTATTAGTAATCAGGTTACTCCTTGGGATATTTGTCACCTCTTTTGCTTTGCAGTTTATAGTTGGAGCAGAAATGTTGTTTCTGCATTTGGTCAGAGGATACCACACAGTGACAACCCTCTGCCTAACACCCCTGCACCCAGGCATAAATGAGATGTGAATTGCTGATATTTATTAGTGTGCTACACTACAAAGTACTTTATAGCCTTTCTGTCATATGTTTCAGATGATTCCACTTCAGCCAAACAAATTGTCTCAGCTTAATTTCCAAGGAATCATTGTCAGAATTGCTGAAGCAGTTTAATTCTAAAGCACATATTTATACTGAGCTGCACAAAGCGCACCGCCGAGCGGGATTACAAATGGCAGAGAGGGAAGTTTCATCAGAAATGAGATTAAATTTGAAAATGTGGAGTGTTAGTGATTGCTGCTGAGGCTCAGACAGGGTGTAAAGTCATAGATTTTTCTTAGCAGGGCTGAGAATAGCACACTCGAGGAAGCTGAGGAGCACATATGCCCCGGTGCTGACAGCGGGAGAACGCGGGTGGCCCAGGGCAGGGAGGGGGTGCGATGTTGTGTTGTGCAACGAGCTGGAGGCAGCAGGAAGGAAACAACTCAAAAGGCTCGTCCTCGCCCCAAGTGGAGATGCGGGATGAAAAATAAATGGATTGGTGTGAGCTGGTGATTTGGGAGTGTGACCTTCCTGGACACAGCACCTCTGTGGGGCTTGGAGCACAAACCCTGTGAGAAATGGCTGGGGGAGCTGGGGGTGTTTATCCTGGAGAAATCGCTCAGAGGTGACCTCATCACTCTCTACAACTCCTGGAAAGGTGGCTGAGCTCAGGTGGGGTTGGTCTCTTTCTCCAGCAACTGACAGAAGGAGAGAACACAGGTTGCACCAAGGGAACTATAGGCTGGATATTAGGAAAAAGATTTTACTGTAAGAGTGATAAAGTACTGGAATGGTCTGCCCAGGGAGGTGGTGGAGTCACCGCCCCTGGATGTGTTTAAAACAAGACTGGATGTGGCACTCGGTGCCAGGGTTTAGTTGAGGTGTCAGGGCTGGGTTGGACTCAGTGATCCTGGAGGTCCCTTCCAGCCTTGTGCTTTTGTTCTTACTGGTGAGGGCAGCTGGTTTGTCTTGAGCTTTTGGACAAGCTCTGTGTATTTAAGTGGAGACTTTTGCCAGCTGAGGTTGGAGAGGAGGTTTCTAAGGTGGCATTTCCCCATGGATGCAGTGTTCCCACTGTGCTCTGGCAATGACACAATGCCACGGTGCTTATTGATACCAGGGGTCAGTTTGAAATGCTGCCCACCCCAGCCTGCTCCAGGATTGGCCTTTTTGTGCCATTCCTTATTCCATTACTGTTGGATGGAGTGTCCCTGATCTGAACCTGTACAAATAAAACACTTGTACAAACGTGTTCTGTTTGTATCCAGAGCTGTTGCCCTGCATATCCAAGCCCTGGCTCTCTGTATGAAGGAGCATTGGTTGGGCGTGTGGAGGAGCAGGAGGAGACACACTGTTGTCTGATTGTGTTTTTCAGGAAAATGCACACTTGGCACAACTTCCCTCTTTGTATCGTAGGATGAACATTTCATGCTGATCATTTCAGCTGTAGGAGGAATTCTGAACCTCAAAATGGGATGTTTTGCCTTGGGGAAAGTCTTTTTTATTTGAACACTTAGGTGGTTTGTTTTTATTTTCAAGTTATCTCTTGAACGCTTTTAAATAGGAAAGAATTGGTACAAACCTGCTGTTGTTGCCACATTGCCCCTACAGAAATCAGAAAAAAAAAATCCCCTAATTGAGAACTGAGCAGATCCCTGTTCCTAACACTCAGAGATTAGCTGCTGTTTTATAATCACTGCAGGGAGAAGCAAAGCATAGAAGCAGCTTCTTTTATTACAGATGAGCCAGGATGCGCTCAGTAATCTCCCAGGCCTGTATTAAATCTGGGACACCTCTCCAAATTGCAGGTTGATGAGAAGTGCAGCGCAGGAGCAGCGTTAATGTTTTGATGTGTAACACGGATTACAGCAGCTGCTGCTAAGATGCTCCCTGCACTCTGAAGTGCACATCTTCAGGCCACCAAGGGGGTCCTGATTGTCTTTATTTATTTTTTATTAAGCATTAATGAGATGATTTAAGCCTTGCACTTCAATGACCAGTTATTTCTCAGCCCTGTCCGTACTACCTTCTATTTTTTCTTGCAGCTCTTTAAGTTTTGCGTTTCCTTCTAAAATTTATTCATTGGATAATGCTTTCATGCTCATCCATATTTTAGTGTACAGCAGGGTTTAAATTAGAGGTGGTGTTTGGGTTTAAAAGCTTATGACCCTTGCTTCAGGGATCTGAGTATCACCAAGTACTGCTGATGGTTTGTGGTGTCTACTTGCTTTGAGGGGAGAATGGAGAGGCATCTGTTCTTTGGTGAACAATATCCTCATGGAAAACTGACCCATAAATGCCAAATGGGACCAATACAGAAATGACATAAATCACAGAAAAGACCTTGACCACTTACCTGCATTAACACATGAGGGATGACAAATTCTGTGTGTCTGTGGAAGGAGTGATGGTGAATAACCCACCCAAGGAACGCATCCTACCTTAAGTTTTGGCATTCAAAACTGTGCTGCTGTTGAGTTATCTGTAAAGTTGACTGAATATACACTGTGTAAGGATTTTTGTCCTGGGAATGGGTGGAACAACCTAGGAACTAGGAAAACAGCTTTTGCTCCTCTTCATGCTTGTTTGGTACTTTGAAGGATGTGGTGTTAATGCTGAAGGATGTTGCTGGATCTGTGGCTGCAGGAGGGATTTCATGTCCACTTACTGTGGCTGTGTTTAAAGAGCTAGAAAAGTGTGGAGGCTGTTAGCCAGGTTCTCAGCCAGTCTGGCTGCTTGTGCTGCAGAGGTGCCCATAATGGTGTGCTTAATTGGCTAAGAAAAGGTCAGGAGTGTGTTATAATTCAAGAATCTCAATGTTTTGCATGGAGGTAGGACCAGTTTTCTGAAATGTCTCCCTTTTGCAAGTACTGTGTAAGCTGATAGACATAATTTTTTAAAAAAACACAAAGCCAAAACTTCCTCACTACCAACACCTGACTAACTCACTTCATATTCTGATTTTACTTCATTTAATTCTATGTCAATCAGCCACAAATTGGATTGCACAGCTGCTATTAGGAGCAACGGTTGTGTTTTGGTCTTTAAAATGCTGGACAAGCTTTAAAAACCTTCACTGAATTTAAAATCTGGCCATAGTAGAATTGGCCCAAGGATTATATTGTCACTTCTCCCTAATATAGAATTATTAAAGCACATAAAGAGAGGAGCAGAGCTGGAGGCCAATGCATCATGAGATAGACTTTGTGTCAGGCCAGGGAGGGAATGCTGCTCACGGAGGACAGGGCAGAAGTGTTCCCTCACCAGGAAACAAATTGGACAAAGTGGCAGAAAACTGGGCAGGCATTAAAGAGTGGCCTCCAATTAGGGCAGAGGTTTTTGGTGGCTCTGAGCAAAGGGAGCTGGCAGACACAGCACAGCACAAGCCATGGGAAAAGGGAGGGCTGTGTTGATGAAATAAAAAACTTTGTGCTGTGGAGAAATCCATGAGCATCCCAGAGGGACCCATTAGGCAGTAAACACTGGATGTGGCCCTGCACTGGGATGGCTCTGGGAGGTGGGGGATGGATGACACACGGGGTATTAAGCTGCTTGATAGTCCTTAAGTGTAATGATTGCTGCAATGCTAAAGTGCCACGCGTAAAATGGGCTCTGATGTGCTGAATACATTTTCTGTGTGGCTCTAAAGAGGTGGCTTTGTCTGTGCATAACCAGAAAATGAAAATGTCAAGAAAAATTTCAAGTGCCGCTGGTTCTTAGGAAAGTTATTAGCTTTGCATTAACGAAAGGAGAGTTCCTCACCTGCCTGAGCCTGGATCCTCTCCTTGGGTTTATGTGGTGCCTTCCAGGAACTACAGAGCAGCAAAGTACACATTAATCTGTAACCTGAGCTGGGGCTTTTACACCAGGAGTGAGCCTGAGTCACGATTGTGTAGTGCCAGAACAGAGACTCAAGGGTCTGAAATAGCTGGGCTGCATGTGGGTGAACAGAGCCACCAAAGCACAGCTTTTTGTTGTGCTGCAAGCATCTTAGGAAGGACATTTATTCAATTATTTTCCTTTCCTGAGCTCTCCCCACGAGCACGGATACAAAAGGAAACAAAGACTGAAGAGTGAGACTATAATTTTGTGGCATCACAAGGACACTTACTTTTTCCAGTCTTTTGCTTCTTTCTCCTCAATATTGTTTCATGCTACTTTTATTTCGAGTTGGTGCTTTAGCTCCTTGCAGATTGCACCCCTGGAAGGGTGACCTGGGTGAGTTGTGTGTAGTATGAGTTAAATGTGGAAATCGGCAAGCAGCAAACTCTGCAAAGAGAGGAAAAACTTTGCCTGTGCACACCAAGTTTATGAAAAGTCTTTACATGTATAAAAATAGCACTTGGATCTCAAGAGTTTTATCAAGTATTGGGGAAATTATCCTTTTTCCATGCATCAGGAACTGGTGATAGAGACAACAGCAGCCTGGCAGCTGCTGGGGGGGGCCGTGTGTGACCAACCCAAGCTTCCCATAGTCAGGAAACCAAATTTGAGGGGACTTATTTGAAGCCCCCAGAGGAAGCTGTTAAGATTTTTAGCCTACAAAACAGTGCGACACTAGGTTATTCTGCCTTCAAAGGAAATGGTGCCAAGCAGATCCTGTTGAGTTTTGAACTTGTAGCCCCACCAAGGGTGCTATTCAAAAATGAGCCCATCTGACCAAACAGCAAATGTGAGAGCAGCCAACTTGGTGTGAGTTACCACCTGCATCCTACAGAGAGGTGTGGGCTTGTGGTGGGAGAGGCTCACTGGCTTCTGTCAGCCAGCCAGAAGTGGATTATTCTGCAGGAGCCACAGACAGACCCTGGGCTTTGTCAGAGCTGCTTTTCTCTGGTTGGCAGCCAGTGACTTGCTGTGCTACTGTCCTGTTCCTCAGCTGAGGTTCCTCAGACAAATTAAACAGCAGTGATGATGAGGAAAGAAGTGGCAGCAGTGCTGGAAGAAGATGCCCCTCAGATTCACATTTGCCTGGTGAGCCAGAAGATCCTGCAGAGTTTTGTGGGGCTGGAAGTGGCAGTGCTCAGCTCTGCTGTGACATGAGATGCATTCCCTCCCTTCTGTGATGACTGAAGTAGGAGCTGGGCTGTGTTCCAGACCTGTAGCCTGTGGCATTGGGCTGAAGAGATAAGAATTCACAGAAATGTGGAGCACCATAAAGTGTACGAGCAAAATTGAAATGACAAAGTTCTTACAGTAGAACTTCCATAACTGGAAGCGTTTCAAACTGTTCCATCCTCCCTGATAACTGCAGTCAGCTTTTCATGCTCCCTTCTTATCTTCTCCTGCCATGTACGCAATTATCAAAAATGTTTGTTGGAAAAGCTTCCCTTGTTGGGTTTTCTGTTCTTTGTGAAATCCTCACAGCCAAACTGAGTGTGCACATGGGTGTTATCTCCCAGAGGTTTGAGCAGGGATGTCTCCTGTCTCCATAATCCCAAAACACTGGTTGTGTATGGAGCCAAGGTCTGGTGTTTACAGGCACCCACAGCCCAGGCAGGCCATGGTCTGTGTGCACCCACAAAAGCCACACAGTTGGCCTAAAACCCAAGACATTGCTTGTTTGCAAATGCCTGATGCAGAGTTTTGCATATGCAAAGTGTTTTTTGAAGGCATTCTGTCCTGCTAAAGAACAGCTTGGGTGCTGAAATACAGCTACTACTTCATTGGCAGAGTTTTCTGATGGATGAGGAAAACTCAAGATGAGCTGGGAAAACATCATTATCCTCCTGTGATCCTCCCCCCATGCTTACTTTCCACGGAGTCAGTCTGTCTTGTAGTAAACTGAGCATTTTGGGGGAGGAGGTGGCACTTGGCACAGAGAAGCCCTTAATCTTTCAGTGGGGCCCTTGTGACTTCAGCAGGGATGAGGATTCCATGCCATCACAGTGTGAGGGATGGAGCTGCTTGGCTGTGTCATTGTGGTACTCACAGTGCTCAGGAGCCAAACCTGTAGATTTGTACTCTTTTGAAGCCATCGGTTGCTTTCCTTTGCCAATGGATAAGTTATTTCACTTCCTTAAGTGGTCTTAAGTGTCATTTGTCACAGTTTCAAAAGAGCACTACTAATCAACAGGCCATCCCTTCAAAATTAACCTGTCTAAACAGCAGGAGGGATGAGCAAGGTGTGATCTTGGCCCTATTACCATATATCATAGTTCTCATTTCTTCCTCCCCTTCCTAGAAAGCAGGATTGTTGCTCACAAGCAGAATTTGGGGATGCTTCACTGAAACATGCTAAAATTTCTATGACAATCCTTTTACTACTGTTTTGCTTGTTCCTGATGCTGTGGGCAGGATTAGAGGAGCTCAGGAGTAAATGTGCCCATCTGTGTGTGTCTGCTCTCCACCCCTCCCCATGTCCCTCTGCTAACACAAGAAAAGGGAAAGGATAATGTATAAATTTGCCAGATCAGGCTGATCTGATGAATGTCATCAGAGTTCTTTATGACAATTCAATAGAGGGAAGAGATTCAGTAAGTTTTCCAAGCCCTGTAGTAGTGAATACACCCCCCACTCCTCTGTTGCTGGACTCGGGCATTGTGGCACTGCCATCTGAGGGGAGCCTGTGCAGCAATGACAATAATGCAATTGTTGTCATTCCATGGTGGTGGGATTCACATTCCCAGGTATAAGTGGTGCTATCTGTTAGAAACACAATGCAGTTTTTTGCTTTTCTGCTGTACCAGGAATATATCTAACCCTCATGAAGACTCCTGTATTACACATAGGCTGTTTTCTATAATGTATGCATACACACAGGCATGTGTTCTTCCTTTGCACTGCAGGATACTACAGGACTCTGCCTTATTTAAGCCTCCAGTAGGAAAAAAATCACACCAGGTTCATTAGGAAAGGCCATAAATACTTTTTTTAGAGTGGGGATGCAAAGGGGATGAAGAGGAATGGGAGGGTGAAATAACATTGACATTTATGAGTGAATGGATGGTAATAAATGAATGCTGTATCAAGAGACAGAGTGATACTTTTCTCTTCTTACTGACATTCAGTGAAGCTTTGAAGACAGCAGGAAGCTTTGCTTTGAATCCCAAGCATATCAAAATGAGATAATTTAAATTTATTTTTTTTGCCTCCAAATATACCTTATCCTCGAGCAGTCTTTATTAAAGATGCTAATGGCCCAGACCCTGACTAATGCAGGCTGCACTGTGCTGCTGGATTATTCTCCTCTGCGCCTTCTGAAATTAGGCAAGGCAGAAATTAAAGCAGGAGATGTAAGTACTCTTTTAGTGCTTTAATACTGCAAATGCCATTGCAAGTGTAATTTAGCCTGAAGCCAGGGCACCAATGGGCAGCTTGCACTGAGCTCTGCTCCCTGTTACCACATCTGAACCAAGAGTGGTGGGCACAATATCCTGCATCAAGGAGCTGCCTGCAAGTTTTTGTTATCTCTGACATATGTGGAGTTGCACACTGAATTTTATAGATGTGTATCTGTATGTGTGAACTGGGTCACAATATCCTGGTATCGTGGATAGATCAGCTTTATTAATGACATAATTAAATGGCAGGATATGGGGTGGAGCAGCTGTCCTGCAGTTGATGGCTGGGGGTTTGTGCCCTGCAGATTTGTGGGGGATGATGATGCCTCCACCCCTATCCCACAGCCAGCAGCTGCTTGGCCCTGTTAGTGCTACATCTAGGATAAAAGAGACTTGGAAGTCTCAGTGACAGCCTGCTGCACGCTTCCTCCTTTGTTGCTTTAAGGCAGCCTTCAGTTTTTCCTTTTAATTTTCTTGCACGAATCTAATGTCTTAAAATATCAACATTTCCTAATGACTTTTTTTTCCCCTCAAACTGAGCCTTATTTCCCTCTAACCATTTTAAAAAACCCCTCATACTTGTCAGATTTTTCTGTTTCAAGTATTTAGATGCCTCTTTAATAGATTAACTGTTTGACCATTTTCTTTTATGCTTCCTTCATTGGTGAGGAAAGAAACTATAGATTTCTTTTTTTCCAGGCAAAAATAAGTCTATGGGGCAGCACTGTTTATGCTGGATGAGAGCCTGGGAATCTTAACTGCTTTCTTCACAGACTGTAAGCACAACTAACTTAATGTCTCTTTATGGATTACATTGAATTGTAGCTCTTCAGTGTTCCTGATGCTTATTTAGATGGCTTTTTTTAAGGGTGCCAAATGATTCCCTGCACCATGCACGATATATTTTCATTGTCCTTATAATTTATATTTTAATGTACTTTTGCTTTTTATAAGCTCTGCCAGTTTAACTGATGACTTATCTTGCTGCTCTTTATACGGGGAGAATAATTAAAGGTACAACAGCTCTTGTCCACATTCCACAGAGAGTTTTCTCTCCCTGGATTCACTCCAGCATTGCCATTTTATTGTTGTACCCCCAAATCCTGGACTTGCTAACTGTTTCTTGGCTGGCACAAGGGAGAAGCAAACTGTGAGCAGTGCCCACTCCTGGGTTTTGCAGAAGGAACAGCTTGTTCTGCAAAGACCCTGTGTGCCCTGCCTGGTGTGAATCCATCACTGGAGGTACAATCAGATTTAGCCTCCTCTCAAGTGGGAGTTCAGGAAGTCAGCAAAAGTTAGGGTGGCTGGGCTTTATCCAAGAATAATTGCCTGTCTAATCCTCCCCTAATTCAATAGTTTACAGCTCATCTTTAAAATTTCAGGGCAAGATAAGCGTGTTTTTTCCTCGACTTGCTGACCTCAGGCACAACTCTGGCCACAAGAAGGTTTAAAAAGAGTGCTTTCATTCACAGCACCTTTGCTCTGGGTGCAGAGAGTGAGGAGAGTGTCTGAAATGCAAATTTTCAGAGGAAATGGGATCAGTCAAGTACTGACCAAGGTGTAAATTTGCTTTCTACAGCAAGTGGAAATGTAAATTGGCTTTTCTAAGTCAATTACTGTTAATTTGGGTGGCTTAATTAGTGGCTAGTGGCAAACAGAACTTCTTGTACCCCTGGTGAGGTGCGTAGCTGTTGAAAGAGTAGTGGATTTTTATGGGGCTCTAAAAAGAATTCAGAAATACTATTAAATACCATATTTTATTTCTAGACTGTGCACTGAAGTGTATCATATTCAAGTCTAAATGGCTGAGCTGCCACGGGGCCTGTTCTCATATTTGTCACTAATTTGCCATTTATTTTAACTTATAAGTCCTGTAACCTCTTGCAGTAGTAGTGCCTATGATAACAGGCATGTTAAACTGTGTTTTATAGATGCATCTGAAATATTCTTTGGATCTGGAGAGCTCTACAAAGCAGTTGGAAACCAAATTGTTCATCACTGGTGATTCCAGCTCTGTTGGAAGCAGGGGCCTTACAGGTGCAGGCTCAGGTGTTTCCACGCTGTTTTTAGAGAGTCTTTAGGGATGAACAAAGTCTCTGCAGGTCATTGCTGCCATTCTGGGAACTTTCTCCAGCAATGGAAACAGTGGGAACTTGCTGACTATTGTTACAATTCAGGATGGCTCATGTAACGACAGGTAGAACTCTGATCTCTTCAGAGGGTTCATAGCAAAGTTTATTGAAAGGCAGATTCTTTTTATCCAGTGTTTGGGTACAATGAATAGGATTGGTCCTTTAGGGCACCACATTTTTGTCAACATATCTACCAGTAAACAAGCTGGAAAAACACCAGGGTGAGGAGGACGGGATCGACAAGATTGTTTTGAGTTCCTCCTTATGATTTCCCAGGCCAGACTGAGAGAGTTCTGTCCTTGGCTTTCCCACAGGCTTCAAGGCACTGCCTGGAGCCTGAGAATCCCTGTTCTGACCACTGTCAGTTCCCACAGCTGACAGTAATGACTTGCTCCTACCTGGGACTTGGTTTGCACAACTTCCCAGCTGAAGGCTGAGAGAGAGAGAGGAAGGAATGATTGATCAAGGCTCAGTTCTGGTGAGAGTAGCTCGTATCGTACCAAAATATACTCCTAGAATTGCAATCTCTCTCCTCAGCCCGGTTTGAATAGAGGGAATTTGGAGAACAAAGGTACATGAATAGCTATCTCTGTGCTTATTCAGGGCTTGCAATTTATCTCAAGCCTTTCAGATGAAAGATGCTATGAAAGACTCAAAATACCCTGTAAAATAAAACAAGACTTGCCTGGAAGATGCAACAGATCTGAGTGAGTTAACACACCTGCCCCATGGGCTCAGCTGAAGCCTCATGTCCTCAGCTGAGGACAGATCCTCAGCTCCCAGCAAGCTGAGCTGGCTTTGGGGGAGCTGGGTGAGGGAAAGCAGAGCTGTGCAGGCACTGCAGTGAGCCAGGTGAGTGCTGAGGAGTGAGCTTTTATCTTCTGAGTGCTCTTTATCACCTGCCACTTCTGGGGAGCCTTCCCACTGGGTTGGTATTAACTGTGTAAAATATGTCTTCAGGAGGGTGTAGAAATGTCATGGGCTCCTTTTGGTTTTGCTTCTGAAAAAGCTGCACACTGGGCAGAGGAAGACAAAGAGGTGTGTGTTTACAAACGGTGGCAGAGAAGAGAATAAAGCCATATGCAGAATAAAAAGATCCTATTTAGCTTCTTAAGAGAAGCTTATCTGGAAATGAGTTTCGTTAATCAAGGTGATCCCCCCCGTGCTGTCATCTTTGTGGCACTGTTTCAGCAGACAGGTATCTTCAGAAATTCAGAAATATCCCATATTCAGGAGCTCAGCCATGTGAGTTTGGTCTTCAGCATCCCCAATGATTATTTCACTGTTTCAAGTGGTGTAACTATTTTATTAAGGGTGGTGATGGTGGAAATAATGTTGTTGAGGTTTTGTGGTTTGCTCCATTTTTTTTTTCCCTCATTGTGGTTGGGCAGAGGAGAAAACTTGCCAAGTTTTTCAACTTGTCTGATTTAGCCTTGCACACATTGCTCCTTGTTATGTTCTCTATTACATTAAGAAGCTCTTTAGGAGCTGGTATCTTATCCCTAAAGACACACTTGTAATCAAGTCCCTTTCAATCTTTTTAATAAAATAACCAGAGTGATCTCCAGCCTGCTCTCCATTGTGAAACACTTTCTGGCCCTGAAACAAATATTCTGATGCTTTCCATAGCATCTTGACATCTTTTTGTTGTGTTTTTTCAATATTGTAAGTGAATGTGAACATTGGTTTTAAACACACCATTATCTGTCATACGAAGTGGTGGGAAGAGCTGCTGTTCCTGTTTCATAAATCCAGGAAAGCCTTAAAATGGCACAGGTCATTAGTGCCTTATTCCTGGTTGTCCTGGGTTGCAGTGTAGGATGTCCACAAAGTATTTATTCTATCACCATCTTCATGAGCTGTTGGAACCAAGTGGGGCAGTGTTTTCCCAGGCCCCTCCTTTGGGCTCTTCTGCTCATGGCCCATCAATGCCTTGCCCAGGACTCACAGGTAACTCCCTCCAGGGGTTATCTCTGTTTAATGGGCCATCAAGGACCCACTGCACAACTCCTCATCCCATTGGGAGATGCTCCGCCCAGGGGGAGCAGCCAAGCATTCCCACCTGGATATAATCTGGGATTTGGGACAGGACAACCAGCCCTTACCCACTGGATTCCCAGAGCTACCAGAGCTTTCTACAGGATCACTGCTTCAGGAAGAGCACTTCACCTGGACTGCTTCCACCATCCTGCTCAGGTTGTATTCTGACTCTGTCAGTGATCCTTTGTGTTATTGCATTGATTTTATTTTACCTTTTTACCTTTCTTATTATTAAACTGTATTTCTAACTTGGAGCCTCTCATTCGTTTTGCTTTCAAACCACAACACTGGTTTTGTGCTTCATTATTGGTATTGTTACTGAGAGTATGAACCATTAATCCCTCTCGACTTCTCTCCTTACCAATATTTCCCATCCCACAGATACTCCTGCCCTTTCTGGCACAGCCCTGCCTGGAGTTGCACTGAGATCCCTGTTGTGGATGTGTCCCTGTGGAAGCCCTCCAGGCTGCTGGGTGGGACAGGCCTTCCTGACCAGCAAACCCCTGCAGTGGAGGTGTTGAGCTCCACCCCAGACTGCTGACAAACAGGTGACATCTGACACACTGAGCTGTTCCATGACAAAACTCTGATCGCAGCTCCTGACAACCACTGTGGAGCAACCAACTCCCTGTTCCTCACCCTGTTTTAATTTCCTTATAGCTTACAGTATAATAGGGAATTGTGTGTGTGTTAAATCAAACACCTTAAAGCACTCAAAGCCTCACATCTGTCAAGGTCAGCTTGATGAAGGGATATTAACCCAACCTTCTATAAATTCCTGTCCCATAATTTCCCCTCAGTTACGTAGCTGGACACATTTTTTTCCTTTTTTTTGCCCAAGATTTAGCCCAGAGCAAACCAGTTTTTGTGCAGCTGAGTCACTTCCCTTGCCTTACATGGATATTGGTATGATATTATCAGTCTTCAGAGATGTATTAAAATTAGCACCAGCATGTCAACCATGTCCCAGGGTGCTTTCAGCAAGTTCCTGTTGTTATCCTTTGAGTTGCTCTTGATTGCAGCTGCAGCATGAAGTACTTTGTCTTTCTCAAGTGATACAAGTATATCCTCCTCCTTAGCTCAAAATGCAAACCAGAAATATTTATTGAACTTTTCTGTTATTATTAATAATTTTGCCCTTCTTCTGCAGCAATGGGCCCATGCCAGTGATAAAATTCTCATTACGCTTTAAGACAACAACCCTTTGTCATACTTAGCCCTTCTGTGGGTTTTCCCTGGTGCCTTTTGATTGTTCTATCAGTTATTCTCCATTTGACAGTCTGGTGTCCACTTACTGTCCTCTATTAGTGGGTAATAATCTCTCAGTTTCCATCTCCTGCTGTGAGGAGTGCTGGCTCCATGTTAACCCCATCAGAGGTGATGAGGATGAACCTTCTCAGACAACTGAGCATTGGTGCAATTCTCTGACTGACCTATTGCATGTGAGCCACCTGGGATTTAGCCAATGAAATCTGATGCTTATTTTAGGGCAAATCAACTTCTAAAATTCTTTTTCCTAGTGTCACCTAAGAGAATTAATTTTAAATTCACTGGGATTTATTGGAAGCTTAATGCTACCTTTGAGTCTCTTTAAACTCCCAGCCTGATTTCTTTTTTCTAAGTGTCATGAATATATATGTAAGTGCTCTTGACTTTGTAGGAGAAGCTGCCTTTGGTATTTCTAACAAATTTGTAACAATCCACTTCTAGAAATTGTTGGGTTTTGGTGCTGAAGTGGAATTGTGTATCACCTAACACCATGGAGCTCAAAACATGTGCCAGACAGAACTGGATTGTGTTCTGGGCCTGATGCTGTGTCCTTCTTATTATCAGAGACATGGTTATTTAGGATTTGGAGGGGGAAAGATAGTAGATATTGCAGAGAGCTCAGGTTGCACCGGCTTGTGATCACTGGGAGGGTTTAATTTGATGTTCTTGCTGAGTGAACTGGATTTTTATAAACTTTGCTATGGTTGTGCCCTCAAGTTCAGAGGAAATCTTGTCTGTTTATCTGCAGAGGGAAGCAGAGCTGAAGACTCCTGCCTTGTATGAGCTGTGTTGTTGCTGTATGACACGGACAGTGAAATTTAATCTTTGCCTTGCCTAAGCTTAAAGGCTAAAATTAGTTCACTTGTCATGTAAGGGAAACTTCAATAGTATTAGCCAGTACTCTGGGAGGGTTATGAGGGAGTGTAATGGGGGTGTCACGTACATGAAAGTGCTGAACTACATAACCTGCATTTTATTTTCCTCCCATTTCCCCAGTGGCAGGAATGCTTAGAGGGCTAAAGGAGGGGAAACCCAATCCTGGCCCAAGCAACAGGGGTGAGGTGAAACATTTCCTAACTGGGAGCCACTGGAACATGTCTGGCAATAAGTAAATCTTTCCCATGTGAGATTTCCCTGATTACACAGGCTTTGGAAGTTGTGCTTTTACAATTTCACTTGTTAAGATATTGCCTTTACTGCAGACTGAACAAGTTTATTTCTGGCTCTAGCAGAAAGCAATTACTGCAGCTACAAAAACATTGAGTATTGAACTAGAATATTCTCAGCCTGACAATTTCTGGACCAATTTTTTTTTCTTCTGGAGAAGCAGAATTTGGTGCTGCTGTACCAGGACAAATTGGGACAAATTGGATATGTGCTGTTTTGATTTTAAAACAACCAAAAAGCATCCCTAAATTCCCCAACCCTATAAAAATCCAAACTATGGTTTGAGACTTAAAGCATATCAAGGTGGGTTTTGTTGGTATGGTGTAGAGTAGACTGGGTTTGTGGGGATTTTTTTGGGGTAAGTTTTTATGATCTTGATTTTAGTATAATGGTGTCTTACATTGATTTTTAATTTTTTTTTATGTATGAGGGCTGGCTGGAAATTTGGTGATAGACTGGTTCTTTTTAAATTAAAGATGAGATGAAATCTTAGTTGAGGATTCTGTTTCCTGATCCAGTCTGAATTCAGTCCTGCATCAAACTGGTGGCAATCCTGTCTCAGCTTCCTGGCCTCAGAACTTGGTGGTTTCAAAAGCCTTTGGTTACTTACAGGAATAGAAAAAATGCAACAAACACTGAATGACTTCTCAAATCTTTGTGCAAACACTGATGTCTCCATGTATTTGTATAGTCCTTGCCTCCATTTAGCTCCTTCATGTGGCTCTTGTTCTGTGGGGTTTTCATGGATTTTGTTTAGTGAGATACTTCAGTGGATAAACCTGAATTTAATGCAATTCTTAATTGTTTAATGCAATTCTTGCTCAGGGCTAATGGAAGACCAGTTTTGGCACTGCACTCTGGGGGGTTTGAAGCCAGGCTGTGCATCCAGCTCTGGAATAAGCTGCTTTTAGGAGGTGGCAGGACTGCTGCACAAGCCCACTGCTGCATCCAGTGAATCAGGCACGTGGGAAGTCTGTCTGAAGCTTGTTTAAACAAATACTTGAAACATTTCCATATATTTTTACTAAAAAGTGGGCTTTTGGAAAGAAACTGTGATTATTCACTAAGTTTCCCACCCATGGGTTTTGTTTGACTGCTGTGAGCCATAAGGATACTGATAACGTGGTATTAATTACATGTTTTAGTTCTAAAACTAGTTCTGCTCTGCACCTCTTCAGTGTGTTGGCAGAACCTGACCCCTCTGTCTGTTTTCCTGTCTGTAAAATGAAGATAATGATGCTGCTCTGCTCAGCACAGTTATCATAAGGTAGTCGAATATGTATAAAAAGATGGTAGCTGAAAAAAAATGCTTTAAAAAGTTTAGGTGTGCCTATATGTCATGTAGATAATCAGGAGGATTTGTGCACTTGTTTTGAGTGGGAGTGTGATAGCCACACATTGCCATGGCAGGAGGGCTGGAAATGAGGTGAGGTGCTTTCAGAGAACTCTCTCAGATGCTCTTTGCTATCAGGTGGTAAAGCTGATGTGTTTGGGTACGGGGAGCCTTGCCAGGTTCCCAGTAGGGGACTGATTCTTCACACATCTTTGAGTGCACAGCCACTTAGTAACTTCCCAGGCTAAAATGCTTTATCCTATCAAAAGCTTAGAGATTTGTGTTGGCTGTGTAGTTTTTTTTTAAATTTTATTTTTGTTATTATTTTTTTTTTCAAGAGACTCTGTGTAAGTGAGCTGGAAATATCACCAGTTGCTGAGATTCAAGTGAAATTCCTGCTGCTAATTACACAGGCTTTTTGCTAAAGGTAGTAAATAGAAATCATTCATGGGTCCTCAGAGGCCTCAAAATCATTCAGTATTCAGGGTAAATATATCACGGAGCTTCATAAGAGAATAATTTTAAAACAAAGCCTGGTCAGCTCTTTAATAATTTACTGATTGTGATAGGAAGGAGAATATCTAATAACCAGCAAGATTGGCTTTCAAGTAGAAACTAAATTAGTGTTAGAGGAGTGTTTTTTTCAAAGAATCATAATTACTATTAGAGAAACATTTGGTTATCATATCAGTTCTTGATTGCTTTACAAGCACTTACTGAGGCAAAGGCACTTTATGTGATTGTTTAGGAAGCTGCAAAGACAGATTTATTCGTGTGACACTTATCTGAAACAGGGAGCTCTCAGCAGCCTGATCCAGACCAGCCTTAAAATACTGCAAGTGGTCCACTAAAGGGTTTCTGTATCTGATGGCCACCTCTGTTCACTGCTCTGCCATGGGAGGGGAAGCTCCTGGACTCACAAAGATGCTCCAAGGACTGGAGCAGCTCTCCTGTGAGGCCTGGGGTGACTCAGGCTGAAGCAGAGAAGGCTCCAGAAGAACTCAGGGCCCCTCGAGTGTCTAAGGGGGCTCCAAGGGGGCTGGGGAGGAGCTCTGGAGGGACAGGACACCGGGGAATGGCTTTGAACTGAAAGGGTTTGATTTAGAATTAATATTGGGAAGAAATTCTTCCCTGTGAGGGCAGTGAGGCCCTGGCACAGGGTGCCCAGAGCAGCTGTGGCTGCCCCTGGATCCCTGGAAGTATCCAAGGCCAGGTTGGACAGGGCTTGGAGCAGCCTGGGACAGTGGAAGGTGTCCCTGCCCATGGCAGAGGGGTGGAATGAGATGAGCTTTAAGTTTCCTCCCAACCCAAACCATTCTGGGATTCTGTGACTTTGGCCAGCTGTCAGCTATTGAGTTTTATTTCTAAAAGCTGAATTTAGCTGTAGGAATTCAGTGGGGAATACAGCCTTGCACAGAAAGGCAAGACCTTCCTGTAGTATATCCTGCATCTGCTGATGGTGCTGACTATGGCAAACCCAGATTAGAGCCTGTAGGAGAACATCAATGGGAAAAGAGAAGTTCTTGCCTCCATCCCCCAGGCTTTGGGTCTGTGTTGGTCCAAGAGGCCCAATGAGTTGGCCCAATGAGAAATGGCAGGACCAGGGGCTTGGTGAACTTGGCTTTAGGGAAGGTTTCAGGATCCTGATGAATAGGGAAGATGACGAACCATGATGTGGGAAATGCAGGGGGGAGGCCTTGCACCCTTGTGCAAATCTTGGGGGTGCCTACAGGTGTTAATTGTTCACCCAAACACCTTTAGATGGACTGTGCCATGGGATGGGATGGTCAAAGGAGGAGGAAAAGTTGAATTAAATAGTGAAGGGATAGGTGGGTGGGGTTTTGTTTCCTACAGGTTCATCCTCCCCAACACCATGTTGGCCTGAGGAGGAGATTGTTCCTTTGTTTCCCAAGCTGATAAAGCTCTGCTGTGCGACACTGTGTTCCTGCCTCTCTGCTAATGACTGTTAATGACACAGCACTGAGGAAAATATGGCCTTAATGAACCCTGATGAATGGCTATGTCTTAAAAAGGAATTAAGTGATATTTTTTTGAGGGGGGGGAGAGTGAAGATACATTAATTCTAATTACTTTTATTTTACGGCACTCTATATTTTCCAAATAACTGACAAAGTTTATGCTTGGCTGTAACACTGCAGTAAATTCCTAACAAAAAATATTTGCTATCATTATGTTAGCTTATAAATTTCGCTGTAGATTTTATTAGATAAGCTTCACGAGCAATCCATTAAAAAATGGGAGCTGTAGAATTTGCAAGTTTTCCATGTAGTTTACTTGAAAACTTCCATGTTTTCCGGAATGAGTGCATAATGGATGGGACTCTTTAGTCACAATTCATTGGCACATTGCAGGGGCTGGAGCTCTGCGTGCTGTGCAGGAAGAAGAAAGGCTTCCACCTCCTGCCAATGCTCAGCTGCTTTCTTTATGTGGGCTCAAATCCCCTGGGTACAGCTCATGAGAATAAGGGAACAATTTATGGTTTACTCTGAGCTAATGCACATCGTCATAAATTTTAACAGAACTGGTTTATTTTCAGAGTAATTCCTAATGTTTTAGGCCTCCTGCACTTTCTAGAGAAGTTCCAATCATGGAATTGCTGAGGCTGGAAATGACCTTTAAAGATCATTAAGTCCAACTGTGTCAACACAGCAGTACCACCACGTTCAACTAATCCAGGTCCTCAGTGCCACATCCACAGGATTCTGGGAGCACTTGCAGGGTGTTGGGAAAGATGGGACAGGAAGGGCTTCTGGATATGATTGTCTAGTAAGAAATACTAGAGACGTAAAACCTGTGAGTGAAATAGAAATGAAGGGCAGCTTTGAGATGTGATCATGGCAGGCAGGAAGACGGGGATGAGCTGAAGTCAGGTTGAAGGACAGAAAATAAAAGGACTCAGGAATGCAGCCCCTCTCCACCCTGCCAAGGCATCAGGGAACAAGTACATAAGAAAGTAGTCTTTAGAGTTTAGAATATAGGATGATATGGTAATATAGTAGTTCTCATAGGCTGCATGCAAAGTCTGTAGGTTTTGTATCTTGCACTGGTTGGTCACTGTAAATTAGAATATTCAACACGAAAAGAGATATAATGTATTGTAACAAAGACCTCGCTCTCTTCCACCTCTCTTTTTCTACCTCACTCTTGCTCTTCTACCTCTTCTACCTCTCTCTTACCTCTCTTAGCCCTTTTACCTCTCTCACCTCATACCCTCTCTCTCTCCCTCTCTCTCCCTCTCTTTTTGGGGTTTCCCTCCAGCCCAGGCTGGTGGCTGAAGGCAAAGCCCTTTTTACCCACGACCCTTGTAATAAACCCACGTGTTCTAGAATATCTCAGGTCTGCAGAGTTCCTTGTCCCTGCTGTCCACAGATTTTTTGTTTGCAGGGATGATGATTTCTCCACTTTCTGGGCAGCCCATCCCAATGTCTGGCTACCCAACTGATGTAGAAATTTTTCCTACTTATCTCTGCTCTGTACTTCCGGGGTACATCCATGTAGTAGTGGCAGGTTCTGCTTCTGTATCTGTAAAATAGAAGTGGAAAACCTGCTGTAGGTTCACGTGTGTACAAAGTGCTGAATGTTTTTGCCTTTTCCTTTCTGACAAACTCTGCTTTCCAAAGTTTCACAAGCTGGAGTGGTTGAGACAACTTTGTCTGCCATTTTTCATTGATTAACCTAAATGGTGTATACAGCTGTTTTGGGGGGTTTTGAGAGTTTGTTTTTTTTTGTGTGTTTGTTTGTTTTTTGTTTCTGATTTTTTTCTGTGAAATGTGCCTCGTAGTACATACCCCTAACCCTTAGCTTCCAAATCAGGATTCTGTAGTTTCTGGGAAAGAAGACAGAGTGAGGCAGTGGAAAAAGTGTCTATGATTTGTCATAGTGAGCTTGATGTATTTGGGGGGAAAAATAACTTTCAGATATGCTACCTGGAGTAAAACTTGTCATAGTCGTTTATTCTGCCTTCTACCCACCAAAAAAAAAAAATCAAGATATTTCTAAAAGTTTTTAGAATTAGTCATTTTTTCATTCATGCTATTGCCTGTTCCAGAAACTGGGCTTGGAGTAATCTTTAACTGGAATGCTCCCTTCTTTATAGCTGTCAAATACAGAAGCTATTTCTGAATCCCAATAGATACAAAGATAGAATATCACTTTCAGATGTTTTGCTGAGGTTTCCTATTGCAAGAGGAATCTCTGAGTTAGGTAGCAACAAATTTATGTCCCGTGCCTGGAGGAGCTGTCCTGTTCCCTGAGGCTGATGAAAAGGCACTTAATTCCCCTTTCAATGGCAGCATCCTCTGGAAAGCTGTGAAGAACATCTGCCTGAGGATACAAATGTCATCCAGATCCCCACCTCACAGTGCTAATTCAGGTTAATTCTATATCAAGCAAAACTTGCATGGAAGCTTTCAATGAGGAAAGTGAGCAGCATCAAGTACTAGAGCTTGAGATGTATCATGATACCTGATGGAACTCGGGTAAGGCAGGAGTTTTACCTGCTCAGTGCTTTGGAAACAGCTAAAAAGGCTCGGATTAGTGGGGAAATATTCCATGCAGGGAAATGCACTCGAGGTCCCAGTGAGTCAGAAGGTGGCAGCAATGACACTGACATTCCTCGGTTGTGCTTCGCCTCGACAGTAACTTACAGCTGGCACTGCAAGAACTGCAAACTTTGGATAACAGGGAAGAGCTCAGAGGGATCTTAAAAATATTGAACAAAAAAGATTGGCTAAGCAATCTGTCTGTGCCCACTCTGTTCCTCCAGAGTCAGCCTGTCCCCTCGTGGAACAGCGCAGTGCAAATGCTGCACCAGCTACTCCTGGTGCTCAGAAAAGCCCCTCTGCTCCCTACAAGGCCTGCCTGTGGATCTGCAGTGCTGCTCAGCCAGGTTCCCTTTAGCCTGGCTCTGATTTCCCTGTCCCTGCCCTGTCAGGCTGTGCATGAGAGCTTTCCCCACCGAGCACAATCAGGGAATATCCAGAGGATATTCTGTTTTCCAGAGGGAATATCCCCTCTCCCAGTGCAGGTTCCACCCACCCTGAGTCTGCAGGTGCTGCCCCTTCTGCTGTTCAGCCACGAGCCAGGCAAGGTAAACACTGTGTGTCACAGCTGTCTCTGGAATTTCATCAGTTGTGATCTATAAATTGAGCTACACCCATGGAAAGTTGTTCTTTCTTTTAGAAAAATGCTAATCGAGGTCCTCTGACTCTTATATGGGAAGATAAAGTTTAAATTCAAATTTGCTGCTAATGAGCAACTGCTGGGCTGTTCGACATTTTCAGACTATTTTGATGACAGCCTCCTCGCTGTACCTTTCTATTTACTTGTGTCTGCCTATGGTATTAATATATTGCTTTTCCATGACCCAGCATTGTTAAAATAAACTGCGAGATCGAGGTCCTTTCAGCATTTCCCAGAAGGTGTCATTGTGTTCCTGTCTAAAGGTGAACTTGTATTTCTGAATAATTGATGGCTGGTAGTTAATTTCTTCATCTTCAGAAAGGAAGAAACTTATTAATGAGGATAATGCATGAGAGATCAATGCCAATGTGTGTGACATCGATTAATGATTCCAGCTTGTAACCAGGTTGGAAAAAGCAGCTGGGCTCTGTATTTGAGCACATAATTATCTGTAATTGTGCTGATTACTTGGTGGGAGTGGAAAAACAGATAAGGCACCACTTAAAGGGTACAGAGAACTGGGCAGAGGTCTTCTCCCTGATTCTCACTGAGCTGGCTTATTATTAACTCCTCAGTGGTGAAGGTGATACACAGATGTGGTGTGAGTTTATTTTCCTGTGGGGATGGTATCTGGATATGTACATTTATATCTATAAAAATGGATTAATCTACACGAAGAAGTGAAGCCAGTGCTGGAGAGACAGTTTTGTAGTTAATAATAAAAAATTGGAATTAGGAAGGCAGATGGTGAAGTTGCAAATGGTATTGGGAGAATGGCCCGAGGTGTTAAGTTTCCTTTCTTGAACACCACGTCAACAAAAGCTCAACAGATCATATTCTAGAGTCAAACCTTCAGTGCACAATATAAAGAAGTGGAAACTTTCATCTACTCTTTGAAATTTACCTAAAACTTTCACCCACCAATCCTGTTTTTTAACCAGGATGCTGCCTAATAGGAAGCTCTGTAATGAAAGCTGTAAGTTGTGTGTGTATTTATTTGTAAGTACATGTTTACTGCTTGCCTTGAGGAAGAAAAAAGACTTTCCTGTATTGAGCAGACTTATCTTGGTGTGTATTGAACGTCTCAAAGCTGAGGTTCTCTTTCAGCACCCAGTGGTGTGTGGAATGAAGCTTCTCCTGTACCTCTAGTACTCTGCCTACAGCCAGACTTGAGTGAGAGTTGTGTTTTGGGGACCTGTGCACCCTCAAAGAATCGTGTAGAACTGCAAAAAAGATGTTTTCCAACCCTTCAAAAAAAGCCCATGGGCTGTGGACTACTCATTTTGAGGCAGAGGACTGTGATGTCTGCAGCAGAGGCAGCCTGGCTGTGCTCTGTGATCAGCTTTCTACTGGAGCTGTGAGATGCTGTACACGCTGCCAGGGACTGGAGGAGTTCCTCTACCTTCCCATCCTAGCCAGGTAGTAGGATTGGATATTTGCATACTAACTTTTTGGTGAAATACTTCAAAAACATATGTATTGATGCAGTTTTGTGAGCTGATCTTGTTTGATGTGTTTACTTGATTAAATGCAGTCGCTGTCCTAATGTGACAGTGCCTTCAGTTGTTTAGCACTTCGTTTTCCTCACCACAAATGGTACAGCTTGTCCCTGAAAAACAAAGAATTACATTTTTTTCATGTCATCTGACCCAGTGAGGGAACAGCTTTACAGAGTCAAGAAGCCCCAAGCGACAGGCTCAAGAAAACTTTAGAACTTATGTCAATGTTTTCTTTTCTAAGCCACTTGAGAGTTATTAGTGACAGCAAAATAAGCTGTGGTGTTGTGCACCAGGATGGGATCAGACTTAGAACCTTCCTCTTCATTTTTAGAAAATAACGTCATGTAATACATACTAGCCTTGAAATGCAGAAGTCAACCAAGACCCTTTTGTAGGGGTTTTAATTCTTCACACCAGCTCCAAAAGCCACCCATTATAAAAGCCTCTGTGTGTGTTATTGCTTGGTGAGCACCTGAGCTTTAGAGCACAACTTGTCCCTGTCTTGCCTGATGGTTTATGAACCAACATTATGGCCCTGTTTGAATTTCAGGAGTTCCCTTAGCTGTAAATGAGTTAAACTGATGGCACGTCTCTTTATTTTTAAATTACACATTCCTTAGCTGCAGCATGTTTCCTCATTTCCCTTCTCCAGCCTTACAACTTCTTTTAATAGCTGGATTTCATCCCACCACTATATATCTAGTCCTCAAAGACGCTGTTGTTGTCTGGAAGACTATTTCAATCCTCCTGGGTTACAAATATCTATTGACTTTGCCATTAACTGAAATAATTTCAGACTTTGGGATTTTGTGCTTACATCTGCCTAATTTTAGTTTATCCTGTTCTTACTGCAGTCATCCTGCATCTTTAGATTTGTTTTCCTTTCTCACAAGACTGAGTTCAGACAATCCTTCTTAAGGTTTTAGCCTGATTTTAGTTCAGCCTAATGTTTGCTTTTGCACTATTTGCTGCCCAAGACAGTTGTCTCTTGTCAGTTTTTTCCTAGATTCTTGTAGGCAATTTATTTCTAACCTTTCTTCTCCATCCAGATCTTCCCTCACACCGTTCTTCACCTTGGTTATGGTGCAGACTTCTTGGTTTGAAAATCTCTCCTGTAAGAAGTATTAAGTTTCTCTCCTTTTCACTCCATGAGCTCCCTGGACCCTGGGAAGTCACTTAGTTTACCAATTTTCTGTCATTCTGAACATGAAAGCCAGACTTGTTTCTGTTTCTTCCCTTTTATTTAGTTTATATGAAAACAACTTTATTTTGAATTTGTTTTTACAGCTATTATTTGCTACTGTTTTATTCACTTCTTACCAGCACCATCCTTGTGCTTCAAGACTTGCTGTTCTTACTGCCCAGGCAATTTGCACTGATCTAAGAATCATTCCAATGGCTTCTATGTCGACTGTGCTGGCTGGATCCTTTCTGCTGCCTGGCAGATTACTTGGCGAGGTTTTCTTCTTGTTGTTCTGTTCTCTGCTCTCCCTTAATCTACAGTTGTGCTTATTTGTGATTGTCCTTGTGCTGGATGAAAGATAGAGGTGTGCCTTAATTTCTGAAGTGATGCTGACACCTAAAGAGAGGGTCACACATCATCGCCCGGAGGGGTTTCAGGACTGGGCAGAGCATTTGGTTGCCCAGAGAAGCTGTGGCTGCCCCTGGGAGCATCCAGGGCCAGGCTGGACAAGGTTTGGAGCAAACTGGGATAGTGGAAGGTGTCCCTGCACATGGCAGGGGGCACTGGATGATCTCTAAGGTCCCTTCCAACCCAAACCTTTCTCTGTTGAGGTACAGGGGCCTCTCAAGCTCCCTTCTGGCCAAGGCTGTGAACAGCTGAGGAGGAGTATCAGCTGCCAACTGATGTCTCTGTTGGCTCCCACGGTGATGCTCTTGATAGACCATCAAGAACTGCAATGTACAATTTCTCAGCGGTCACTCAGAATCACAGAATAGTTCAGCTTGGAAAAGACCTTTAAGATCATTGACCCAGCGGTGCCAAACCCACCACCAACATGCCCCAAGTGCCTTTTAAATCTCCCCAGTCAACCTCTTCCGGTGCTTGACCACCCTTTCAGAGAAGAAATTTTTTTTCAGATTATCCCACCAGGCTGAGAGCCCTGAGGACAGCCCGTCCCCTAAGAAACGTTGATACTCCTGCAATTACAAATACTCCGGCAATTATAACTCTCGTAGTTAAAGCGAACCGCCAGGCGGTTGTTCAAA
>VWZU01012567.1:890132-990598 GCA_013397095.1 Sterrhoptilus dennistouni
TGAGTGAGCAGCCTCGGCTGAAGGCGCCGGGGATGCGCGGGGCTCTGCGGGGCTCTGCGAGGCTCTGCCCGGCCCTGCGGGGTCCTGCCGGGGCTGGGGGCTGGGGGAATTCCCTCCTGCCAAAGTTGCGTGTGGCAGGAGGTGACAGCATCGCCTTTATTCCGAGATTCGCCATACGCGAGGCGTTTTTGGGTGGTAAAGAGCGTTTGCGAGCCCAAGGCAGGAGTTGGCTCCTGCGGGATGTGGAGCCGCTGCCGCTCCCCTCCGGACAGGGAAGGGGCTCTGGGCTTGCTCCGGGAACTTTGGTGGCAGCTGTTTCCCCACTTGCCTGTCACAGCTCCAGGAACTTTCCCGGGGGCTCAGGCACTGGGATCGGCTCCTTCCCCGCTGTCACTGTCCCTGTCGCTGGTGTCAGGGCGTGCTCTGCTCCCCGGCGTGTGTACAGTAATAGTAGCCGGCTATTTCCCCACTCCTACGAGTTCCTTCAGGCATAGTTTGAATTACTTGCAGATGACAGGTGCTTACAGAGCTGGCTTTCCCCTGTGCTGTTCTCGAGGTAATCAAAGCTACAAGGGTCTTGCTTTTCTCCTGCATCTTGCAATACATTAATTTTCTCAGCGCAGTTTGTGCTCACGCTAAAAAATAAGCAGTTACAGCTTTCTTCTCTCTCGACTTAGGAAAAAATACTTTAAAACTACCTGTATATTTAAGAGGAGTAAAATTTCCCTGTGTTATGTCGCTTAACACAGGGATAATGTCACTGTAGGTGACTTGGCCATGCTGGAGGCTCGGAACTAAGTTGAGCTCACCTCGAGCAGGAGAAGGTGTTTGAGGCAGCTCGAATCACTGTGTCCCGCTGTTCCAAAGCAGCAGGAGTGGCGTGTTGGGGATGCTGAACTGAGCACACCCTCCCCAGAGCCCCTGGGTGCGGGCTGGGCTCGGGCCGGGCAGAGGTGCTGTCACCAGCCCCGCTGCCTCTGACACCGCCGGGATCCTGTTTACATTGCTAGGCAACTGCACAAAGCACAGATTTATTAGAGAGGCTGGGAAATCTAACCTAGTTAAAGAACTGCTTCCTTGAGTAAGCAATATGTGGAGCTATTTATTATTTCTCCCCCTTTTTCTCTCTCTTCCAACTGTTTTTGTGTTCTCGACACTTGTCATATCAATTGAGATTAGATGCTGGGCTTTTGATGAATCATTTAGCCAGATGCTTGGAAAGAAGAGTGTTCTGTGAAAATAGCAAAGTTTTAAGGGGGCAGAAGACACTTTGTGTTTGAGGGAGATAATGTAATATGAGCTAAATGCGTGAAAATTTATCATATTTCAATTATTTTTAGGAAAGCCATGAAATATTTTAATTATCAGTTCAGTGGAAACAGTGACTGTGAATGTTTTTTTTAGTTATTAGTATCCCATTCTCCCTCCTATTTGAGTGTGCACCCTACCAGCCAAAGTAAGAGGCACTGGTTTTCATAACTGTTTTCTGAGCTGCTGGTAGTACTGAAATGAGGAGAAAGTTTTCTACTCCTAAAATAAATACCTGCTGTGAAGTGTATCGGTTTGGCCTGCGTCCCTATAGCTGATTTATTTTTTTCTTACGGTGAAAAGCAAAGTTACGCAGGTGCACTTTGTCCCTGAGAATTCGGTGAAGTTTGGAGTGGCTCCAGTCGATGCCATCGCTGTCTTTCCGCATCTTCCATCAGGTGGTGCTCTCTCCATAACTTTTAGGATGCAAATACCTCCCGTCTCCGATTATTCCTTCTAAGCCTACTGCGTTTATACAACAGCCTTTTGTTAAACATCCCGAAAAATCACTGTGCAAGTTGTTGGCCGGGTTGGTTTTTTTTTTTAAATTCATTTTCTGAAGTGATCGCTGCACTAGGAAATAGGAAAGGCAAAGTAAAATGTAGTCAGTCCCTCCCCGATTTGCACAGCTGCTGCTGGCTCGGTATTATCCCCAACGTAAAATTGGGAATACTACAAAGAGGCAGCAGCATGCTCACGGCTTCTCCCTGGAATACCTTGTTCCATCCTCAGGGAGCTGCCTGACACTCACTTCTTGATGTCATTTCTCTATCACTCTATTTATAACTCCTCTCCCCAGCAATTACTGCCCCTTCCCTGCAGTCTCTGTGTTTATTTGTAACTCAGCAGATGCTTTTCGAGGTTCTAAACTTTTTGTCAGCTCTAGGGTCAGCTGCTGATTTAAATGCTTTACTTTTCCCTGCAAGACACTGAAGTAGCACCAGGTAATGACGGTGGTTCCCAGTTCTTTCAGGATTTTGGAACTGAAGGAGGGAAGTTCTTACAGGGAAGTTCTTCTCCTATAAGTCCGTGTGTGGATTTTCTCCCACCACAACATGTGGGATATTCCTGCAGTTGCCGCACGCTTTACTATTGTCTGTTTTGCGAGGATTTTTAGCACAGCAGGAGGATAAATAAAGAGATTAAAGTAATTTGCAGCTGTGAAAAAGCATCCGGGGTGGGAAAGTAGGACGGAGGGTTTACATGGGGGCTGTTGACCTGAACACCGGATTATTGAACGCTTGACCAGATTATTTAACACTTTTGGACCAGATTATTTAACACTTTTGGACCAGATTATTTAACACTTTTTCGTTTGATTTTCTTCCCCCTGTCCTGCTCCTCGCTGTGCCGGCAGAGCTGCCGGACACCGGGATGTGTCCCTGGGATGTGTCCCTGGGATGTGTCACTGTCTGTCCCCAAGGGCCGCCGCCACCTCACAAAGTCACAGCTCAGAGTTCATCCATCACACAGGGCCCGTCCAGGGAGGAGAGAAGATGAAAAGGGAGCAAAGCGCCAGGAGAATTTTGGGGGAGGCTGTAATTTGGTGGGAGTTCATTTGCCGGGGTTTCGCTGTCAGTAAATTGGCGGTGAAAAACGGGGCCTGTCTGAGGGAGCCGCTCCGTGTGGCAGTTGTTAACAATGCAGCCATTTAACTCAATAATCACTTTTCTCTCCCTCTGGGGAGCTGTTAGCGGCACAATTCCACTTTATTTTTATCCCCGGCTGGCTCGATTTGTTTTCTAATACATAAACAATTAATCCTAAGAAGGTGATGTTGTGGGACTGCCTCCTTCGACAGCGGCAGCGAAAGGTCACCGTGTGTATAAAGGCGTTTGTGAATCTCTGGGGGATAATCCTTCTCTTTTACAAATGCAGAGCCCTTTTTAACCATCCAGCCTCCCGCGAGTCCCTGAGCTCTGCTGTTCTTGTTTAATTGTACTTTTAAAGTCTGTTATGCTCTGCGTGCAGGCCCATGTGCTCTAGTTTTCATTAATATTACGGCAATGACTTGGGGCACTTACTGGAGAATATTAAAGTATTTTTTTTTCAGAAGGCACCATCATCTGTTGCCATGGAAACCCGAATAGTAGTAAAGATGTAGGTCTGAGGCTTTGAACCTCGAAAGCCATGGACAAGGGTTGTTTCTTATAGGGACAATTACTTTTGTATATGAAATCCAGTTAAGTGGAGAGAAGAAAGGGAAATAAATTGATCTGTTCAGCATTGCTCTGACAATCCTCTTGAATAACATTCAGCACAGAAGGATCAGTGTCTCTCATTCTCTCTGTGTGTATGGTGTGGGTTTTTTAAAGCTCATTATTTATCATAATAGTTGTTTTATGCCTCTGATGATTTTCGTTGTGATTTTATAAGTGAGGTGCAGGAATGTGTATTGGCAGGTATTGTTCTTTGCTTGAATGGGAAGAGCTGAATGTACAATGGAGAGGTATGCGTTGGAACTTCAATATTTTGGCAACAGGCAAATTTGAGACTGATTTAACGTGGCCCTCATTTAAAAAAGGAATAAAAATAGCAGATGTTGTCTGAAATCCACCTACCAAAATGTGATTGTATACACGGGTTTGCTCACTGATGAGAGCAGTAATACTTCTGCTGTAGCACAGAAATCCTGCAGCCTGGTTGACATCCCCACAAACTCTTACAGTTTGGGTGACGAGCAGCAGGATGTGTGTGTGCATTGCTATATAAAGCCCTCTGTCTTTCTAGAGAGACATTCCTTAATTTTTTATGGAAACTGCTGCAGTCTGTTTCCTCGTTGTCTTGTAATGCACGGATTAAATATGTAACTGAGCTTCCAAAATATGCTCATAGGAACATTCCTAGATGAGACTTTGCTGAGATGTTTTTGAAATAGCAGCAGCATACAGGGGTCACCTGCTGCTGTGAGCAAGTTGTAGTCCAGGTCTCCATCTGTGATGCAGGAAACCTTCTGTGCCTCCCATTGCCTCATAGCAGAGGGCTCCACTCCCCTGAGGAAGGGCTCGTGGGCTGACATTCCTTGGCTCTGTGTTCATATCCTTGATCAGAAGATGGTATATGGCTCTTCTGGTATTTCTGGAACGTTTTATGGAGCAGCATTACTTGGCTCATTTAAGCCAATGTATTTGGCCTGGAGTCACTTTTTTTATACCTCTCACAGTTCCTAATTTCCGTAGTTTTTTTCTTCTGGTGCTCTCCCCTGTTTGTGCTGCATGCTACTATGTGGGTGTACCTTCATTTAGATGGTCTCTGCTTGTTTTTTGAGACATCCTTAACTACCTCTTACCCTACCACCTTCTTGGCCTGGTGCTGTCCCTTACTTTTGAATGCCATTCCAGGTAAAGCCAGAACAAAAGAGCAGGCACACAGAGGTGGTGAGTGTTGTTGGTGGCATCAGTGAGGACTTCTCACAGCCTGGCCCTGTCTTTCTGTGCACTTGTCATTACATAACAAAATAGGGTTCATTACTGTGAGCCCTAAAGATCATACATCTTCATGGTAAAGGAGACAATTACGGTGTCTTAATCGGACCATGCATCATTTAATCAGTCCTGCTTGTTTTTTAATATCCAGTAAATACATCCCATCCATCACTGCAGTTCAGAGATGTCAAATACTTTGTAAACTGAATGTCAGGGCATTGCATGTTCCAGAGGAAAATGCTGATAAGAAAGACATTTCAGCTAAAGGAAACAAGGACCTCTGCAGAAAGAAGGCTGTTCAGGTGTTGTTTAGTGCCCCAGTTAGAGATGATGTAATTCTAGGAAGTCCTGGTAAAACAGGACAAGAAACCCCAGGAAGAAAGAACCTACTTAGTGCTTGGTCTCCTCTGATTTTCTTGTTTTCTTTTAAGTAGTGCTTGTAAATCAATCCAAGGCCAGTTGCTTGGTTTCTTTTCTCCAGCTGGATCCCCCTGGGACTGCAGCCTTGGGAATTCAAACCGACTTGGTGAATTCTGTTGCCGTTTGAAGTGGTGCAGCTCATGTAGTTGAAGGATGATTGAGCTGCTTATGAATTTTGGGAGGATGGGACCTGGCTCTTGTTCCTTGATATTTTTGAGTTCATCTCTCAGGAAGGCTGTGGGGTTTGACAGCTGATGATGTTGTGTGGGCACAGATCAGTGCTGCAGCCTGAGCAACCTCCGGTTACGCAAAGATCTTTGTTCAGCCATGCTGTTCCCTTTGTGCTGGAAGTGCTCAAAGTGTCCCATATCTCGTGTTTTCTTAGCTGAAACGGCTTCAGATCTGGCTTTACAGAGGAAACAGAGTTTATCACTTTTTTTTTTCCACATACACCCTTGTCAATCTCAGCTTCGTTCCCGGTAGTGACTGTGTTGAATCACTGGGAAGCAGCTCCTGGCTGTGAATTCAGCTGTAGAGTGAAGGAGGGCTGCTCCACTCTTGTCCTCTGCAATGCTGTAAAGAACAACAAAATCAAGAGCATTACCACTTCAGACAGAGTTTATCCATTTTTATGTTGAGGATCAATCCTTCACTCTTTGAATTTGAAGGAAGTATCATTACCTGTGTGAGCAGAAGTAGGGCTTCATGCTGTGCTGGGGATAGATCTGGAATATTGCGCTTTTGACTTCAGCACTGCTGAATTTGTTGCTTGCTACTTTAATCTGAACATGTGTGAATCTTCCTTTCCTTAGTGCTGACTCAAAGGTCAGCCCTCAATAGCAGAGGGGAGAAAAGAAACCCTAAACAGGCAAACATACCAATTTTTTGAAGTGGGATTTCAGGATCTTTTTTTTTAATGGCAGAGTGTGGAGTCGGGGATGGTAATGGTGCCACGCGGTTTTGTTTATTTGAGAAGATAACGATGATTTGTAGGAGTGAAAAGCCTGTGTGATTGTGACCAACTAGTAGAAGTAGGGCACAAAGCAGGGGAGGAAGAAGGGAATTAAAGCCATCTGACTGCTCTATAATGGGCCTTTCTTCCTTTAGAAATGTTTACTGGAAGCGCGGCAGCATTTGCTGGATAAGCAGAAGAGCACTCCTGTCAGCAAGGCGGGAGGCTGCTGAGCTTGATGGTTCGTTTCTCCAGAAAAGGGATTTGCTGTCAACATGTCCCCACTTACTGCGGGCAGCCCAGATCTCATCCTGCGTGTCTGGCTGGGGATTCAGTGCTCTGATGGGAGCAGTTGCTGAAAGTGTTGAAGTGCGGTGTGTTTCTACCACAGTCAGTCATTTCTCAGGGAAATATTTCATGGTTTGATGTTTCTGTGGAGGTGTGTGGCTGAGAGGTAGATTAAAAAAACCCCAACCAGCTAAGGCAGGAGGCTGTGTCCATCTCACTCCACACCACCGCTCTGGGTTGGGACCAAGATTTTTTACTAATTTGTTGTTAAGAAAACACCAAAATAAACAATAGTGAGCTATTTCTGGTGTTTTCACATCCACCTGTTTAAAAGAAGACTTTCTCTCTAGAAAGTCTGTTCCATGCTTTCTCTGGCCTTTAGCTTGGCTGTGTTTGTCAAGTGGCTGAGCCGAAGTGCTCGTTACCTTCTCATCGTTACCTGCTCATCCCGGGCTGAGAGGCAATTGCCAGTTCTGCAGTGGTACCAACTCCTCTCTCCTAATGAGCCTCTTTAATAGAGACTCCCTTTTCCCTCTTAGTTGTTTATTGAACCTGAAGGGATGGCTTCGTTGTGTAGTAGCTTAGGAACACTTGAAGAGCCAACTGCTAAATGCTTTAGAGGCACAAATTACTGCGGTTTTTTGATACCCTGGAAAACGTTTTGTTTGTGGTGGTATAAGGGAAAAACAGAAACAGCAGCAGAAGCGTGAGCAGTGCCACAGTCAGGCAAGAAGGGTGGCAGCTGATGGGATCCTGGTGCTTGGGTGGGGTTAGTGATGGAGAGTGTGGTGGGGAGGAGAATATGGTAAATTTATAGCAGCAGGTATGAGGAGAAGTGGGAAAGGGGACATAGAGCAGAAACAGTGAGGAAGTGGACATAAAATAACGCTCTGAGGTGGGCTGCTGGCTGCTCTCAGGCTGGGAGGGTGGCTGGCACCGATAGAATCTCCCATTCTTTAAGCTAAATGTCCACCAGAGTCATTGTGAGAGAGCTCATGGTTGCAGATTTTGCTCCTTAGGCTGAAATGTGGGATAGAGCACCTAGTTCTTGTCTTTAATTTCACAGTGATTGAGCATCTCCATTCACAAACCAAACTGATATGAATATTTTGGATTTACCAGCAGCCCATTCTAAGTTTGCTTGGAAAAGTGTACATTTATCTGTTATATTTGCCAGTTGCTAATATTTTAAGAGCCTTAACCACTCCAGCAGCAGCTCTCCCTATTGTTCTTCCAGCTCAGCTGGTGTTTCATAGCTCTGCTCATGTGTTCACACAACAGTTGCACACTGTTTATTTCAGTAATGGAAAGGAATAAGCATGTGAAAGGAAAAGGCTGTTATATTTACACTCTGCAGAACACTGCTGCCCGTGTCAGAGTGGCTGATCAGGATATTCTGGGTACCTCAGTGCTTCACTGGGCCTGGGTCAGAGCCTGTGCCAGGCAGCCCAGATGTGCCTCAATCTGTGCAGCAGCCAAGCCTAATTAAACATCCAGGAGCCATCACCCATCACCCACCTAAAACCAGTAACTCATCTTTGCTCCTTCCCTTCAGAGAGCTGGTTTGGAGCCTTTCACCATTGGGACAGATATTTGGTGTTGCATTTGCTGGCTCTGGCTGCACAGGGTGCCATCACCTGATGGATTTGACTTCCAGATGGGTTTGTTATAAATACGTATTACATTGTTGGCTTTTCACAAGTATTAAGAGAAATGCTATATGTATAATGTTCAAATAGCTTTGCTGCATGGATATAGTTGCTATTTCTGCTATTAGCAAAATTAGGCCTAGTGGTGATAGCTGAGATAGGATGCTTGAACTGTCTGCTTGGTCGGGGTAACATCCAGTGAACATGTAAAGGGGACCCTGCTGCTGACATGCCAGCCTGTGGAAAATATGGGTCAAGGCCCAAACTGGAGATGATAATAAAACCACAGCCAAGAAACATGCATGCTCTATAAAGGAGGACCCAGGGAGGGGCCATGCTAAACAGTTCCTGGAATATGTAAACTAATTTGTGGGAAAATATGAATATGTATAATAGCTTATGAATATGCAGCAGGCTGATGTAATAGAAAAAGGCATTTTAGAATACCTCCAAGATGATAGGTGTGCTCTTGGCTGAATGCCAATCACCTGGCCGCTAGTTAACCCTTTGCTTTATCTTTGTCTCTTATTATCTTTTTATTAAACTTCTTGAATTTTATCAGGACACTGAACCTGGTTTTTCCCAGGTGACTGGCAGCTCCCCGTGGTGTGACTACTGTGCCAGCACTGACTCATCCATCCCCTCTCTGGAAGGTGTCCTGGGGCCTCTGCTGCTCTGCTGCCTGGCCAGGCAGGTGAGGAGAGCCAGGGCTGGGGGGCTGCCAGCACCCTTCTGATTCCGTGGCACTCCTGTGCACAGACACAGCCCTCTGATTCCATGGCACTCCTGTGCACAGACACAGCCCTCTGATTCCATGGCACTCCTGTGCACAGACACAGCCCTCTGATTCCATGGCACTCCTGTGCACAGACACGTGCAGTTGGTCCTTGCCAGGCGTGCTGCACTGCACCCACTGTTTCATTTTGGGAAGTGGCAATTTATTCATTTGTGAATTGTGTAAATTAAATCTAGACCCGCTTGAAGTTTCCCTCCAAATAAGATCTGAATAATCATTTTTGTTGAAAAAGAGCTGCTGTTTATAAACCAGGCACTTCCCTGCAGTTCTTGAGGTTCAAATGTTCCAGGGTGAATCAGGGAGAATAAATCTGTGTGATCTAGTAAAAAATAATAGGTTTCAAAAAAAAAAAAAAGATCTTGTTTTAAAAGGGATTTTTGCTATGCAAATGTTGGTCGAAACATTTCCCCAGCTTCCTGAATAAATTTTTTGTTGGCGATAGGGTTTCCTACGCAAACAGTAAATATTTTTATGATTAAAACATGGGAGATGGTGTATGTACTAAGAGCTATCAGCACGTGGTAGGAATGATCAGAGAAGTGGAAAGCTTGGAAATAAACACAGTGTCTCTGTTGGCACAGGGATAACCCTGGAGACTGCCAAGGCCAGAGCCTGCAAAAATAAGAAAGTATAATTAATTGTCCTTAAATGAACTTACTGAGCAAAAATAACCCTTTTAAAGTAAACACTCAACTTTGCATCTTTTATAATAAAGCTTTTCCATGTGCCAAAGAATTCCATCTTCTATAATGCATTTATTAAGATTTCTGTGCAGATTTGTTGTAAAAAAAATTAACACAGAGTACAGCTGCACTGGACATCTGCTTTACCCTTGCACTTTGATTTTCTAGTAATAATGCAAAGATATTTTTGATAATGGCTAGGAAGTAATGTTTTGGAATGTTACTTGGTGGTTTCTGAAGGTCACTTGGCAGTTGTCTGTATTGAATCATTCCTGGGTTTTGGTGTGAGTTTTTTTAATGGTGGTTTTTTTGTTTGTTTGGATTTTTTAAAGAGGTTTTTTTTCCATGGTGATGAGCTGCTACTGCTAACAGAATGCTCAGTAAATGAGCATTTCAGTGAAAGAAATACTAAATATCCTTGCGTCCTTTAGTGTAATTCCCAGTGGTCACTGACTTCAGGGTGACTTGCAGGTACTGAAAACATGAAACAACAGCAGCATTAACATTGCATAAACCCCAAACTTGTATCATCCTGCCTGCCAAGTGTAATCCATACTAGAATCACTGGAGAGAATACAGGAGAGGGTTTGGATTATCCACAGAGTTCTTCCTCAAGTAGGGGGTGGCAGAAGGATCACTCATCAGATTTAGTTAGACTTCAGATGCAATTTCAGTTAAAGCTGAGGAAATTCAGAAGTTGTTCCTTTATAAGGGTTTTGCTTAGTGATGGTAAACTTTCACATTTTCAGTTCTTCAAAAAAAAGTCAGAGTTGATACTCTCAAGCAGAAATCCTGAGTAGTATTGCAGTGTAAATTCAGAGTGAAGGTGTACACAGAGTGATTTTTGAGTGGAGGAGAGAAATCTGGGGGTGATTAACGCTGAGATTGTTGAGAGGCCTGACTGGCAATTGGTGACGTATTTCCATCAGACTGAACTGTGGGTTTGGAAAGCAGCAAGTGCACTGAGGGCAGAATATGCCACCTGCTGTGTTTGTATTTTAAAAAGTATATGTCAGGATGTTTTCTTCTGCCTGGAATATTTCTCCTGAACATCCTCTTATTTCCAGGAGTGACAAATTAACATATTGAGAGTACACACAAGTGACAGCAATTTCTCCTCTTTTGAACAAAGATTTATAGTATTTAAATCCATTTAATTTCTGCCTCTCTAACTGAGAATGGAGCTGTGAAGGGGAGAGTACCTCAGAGGGAAGGAAGGGGAATAAGGGGGAAATATTTAATGTACGGTGAAAGGAATAGAATGAGATAAAAACAAGGAAAGAATTACTTTGGGCATTACTAAAATCTTACTGCAGATCCACGAGGCCGTGGAATTGTGTCCCAGAGGAAATGGTGATAACTCTGTTGTCTGAGTCACTTTAATTTACTCAGGACAAAAAAATGGAACGATCCACTGCAGGCTTTTTTCCTCTAACTTTCTGACTTTATTATTATGCTGTTGAAGGGGGAAAAGAAGAGGAGGTATAAAGAGAGAGAAAAAAAAAAACCCTGATGATGCTGTATTTAGCATAAGTGATAACACATACTAATGCTTCTCTGCTGTTTTTAAATTAATCTGATTATCTGTTAAATATCAACTGCATCATGGTGAAGGCAAGATTGTATCATGTGCCCCTCCAAATCCCCCTCACCCCCAAATCTGCATTTCATCCTTATCTAACCTGTGGGCAAATAGTGACTGTGGGATTAAAAAGCCCAACCAACAGAGCACACCACAAAAAACAAACAAAAAACCCACGAAAAAATCTCAGCCTAAACCCGCAAGCAAACAGAAAAGCAGCCCAAACAAAACAACAAAAGCCATTTAGAAGTGCAGTATGTGATTTGTAGGTGCTAAAGAAGCACATAATGTACCAGGCAGAGAGAGGAGGAGTGTTGAGCATGTGATGCCTTATTTCTGTGTCACAATTCCTGAGTGCTCGTGGGGGAGTTCTTGGAGGGATGTGGCAGGGGAGTATTGGCTCTGGGAAAAACACGGTGCACTTTTTGTCACAATTTTAAAAGTTTAATAATAATAAAAATAAGACAATAAGATACATAAGAAAGCAGAATTACAGACGTGTGGGTGCCTGGTGTTTCCACCCAAGGCACAGCCTGCTAACAAAAGATCTTACCTTTAAATACTATAGGTTATTGCATATTCATAAATTTTATACATGATTTAAACATTCTTTTTGAATTCAGATGTTTCTGCTTAATTGCAACTTTTCTCCCCCACCATTCTTTCTTGCACATAAATGTTTAGTGGCTCAACAAAGTTGCAAATCCCTTGAAAAGGGGGGCAATAAATTCTTCCTTTTGGAGTTCTTGCTGTTCCTGCTGTTATCTCTATTCAGACAGGATGATGTGAAGAATTTCTTAATTGTCTTTCCCATTTCTTGAGCTGGTTCACATGTTACTGGAAAGCATCTTACATCATATAGTTTCTATTTTAATACTATGCTATAGCCTAAAATATATATATATATCACACTATTATAAAAAACCTCCTATATTAAAACAGTATAACTTTCTAACATAACACATACAGTATTCATTTCAATATTTGCAAAAAGCCAATCATATAATATGCATTTATAACAGGCTCTTACCCTGGGGGGGCTGAGGTGAGGCCCCCAAAAGGGCTTTGGGTGTCACATCCCACCTGCAATCCCTGCTGCTGTGTTTGCTGTGTGAGGGGTCTGTGCAGAGAACCCCAAAAATCCCTGAGCTGCAAATGGGGAACGTGATGTTAACGTGGGTTAATCCTTAACCTTTGAGTGCCTGAAAGGACAGGGTTGAGCACAGAGCTCTGGGATGGGGTGTTCAGCGTGTCTGAATGCTGGTGAAGGGCCAGAAATTCTATAGCTGTGGTGAAACCTGAGAGGAAATTAATAATTCTCTCTGTGGAGCTCAGTTTGCATAGTGTGCAGTAAATAATGCATGGGCCCACGGAGCTAACAGTAAGAATAAAACAAAATATTGAGTAGCTGCCCCTCCAGTCAGGGCCATCCATCTTTTGCATAAACAACTAAAGGTCCTGTGGCAGAAGTGTGTGATCAGGTTTTTTTTTTTTTTTTTCTCAGTCAGACCTGCAAGAGGATTGGCACAGGGTTTTGTGGATGACCTTCTACTAGTGCAACTAATACTCTTGAGAAATCTTGATTATTTATTGATGTTAATATTACTATTTTCTTTGTGTCCCTTTGTGGCAGGGAAGCCCATCACCTGAGTGGTCAGGAATTTGTGGGCGTCTCTTTTTGGCTGCATGAATGTACAGGGGGGGAATTGCTGCTCTGTCTGTAACTCTGCAACATCCTTGTCTTCTTTTATATCACCCCAGAATTGATAAAGGAGGGATGTGAACAGAAATTTGGGGATGTGGGCAGAGTAAAGTGCTTTTCCAGTCTAAACAATTGTAGGCTTCAATGTTGCGAAAGAAGCTCATGACAAGCCACAAAAATTTAAGGGAAATGTGTTGGAATTAATAGATTTGTTTTCTGCTGTCACAGATTTAGATTCCACTGGCACCTAATACGTGCAGGAAGGCAAAGCTGTCACTTCTCAGGCTCTGTCTGTGTCAGGATAGTGACTTAGTTAATTGTTCAGAACTAGATGGCACTGGAAATTTTTCTTTTATGAGAATTCAGGACAAAATAGGAGCCTGGAAACCTGTATTTTACTGGCAGTACATGTGCATAGAGCTGTGCAGGCAGCTCCTCTGGGAGGTGATCCTGAGGGGCTTCCAGGAATTATTTTTGTGGTTTAGACTTGCAGGGAGGCAGCTGGACTGCAATGAACTGGGATTTGAGCCTTTATGGTTTTGTTTAAATTTATATTTGCTGTGTGGTGCACTTGTACTTCTTGTTTGGATCAAAATCAGCATCATGTACACAATTAAGGTCACCCTGTGCTTTGCCTGCCTTGATGGGTGTAGTCGAAAGCTGGGTGGGGAAACCAGTGCTGTTGCAATTAAATTGATTCATTTGAATTCCATTAAAGAAAAAAAAAGGAGGAGAGAAAACACTGTTATTTATCAGTCAACTTGAGGGAATTAATGTCTCTTGAAAATTAGCTTCAGTCCTATTTTTTTTTTGCTGTTGTTCTCAGAGTTGATATTACTGTAGTGTTAAAGAGAACAAATTATAATGAGTTTTTTCAAAACTTTCCTTTTCCTTTATGCCCCTAGGCTTCCAACCCATTTTCCTTACTCTGCTCTCTCCTTTTGCAAGGCATTTAGTGGCTGTTCATTCCTGCTGTGTTCCTGCAATGCCCACCCATGTTAAATGATATTGTAGGAATTTACAGTGGCACAGCAGCAGGTCTTGGTGTGCTCATGGTATTGTGCCCAAATCTGCAGATCAATTCCTGTTCTGAGCCTGCCAGAGTGACTGGGGTTGTTTAGGAAACCTCTAGATTTTTCCACCGTGATAACTCTGTAAAGAGAAGTAAAAAGGTAAAAAGAATCAGTGGTTAAAAATGTTTTAGCAGCTTTTTCTTAGTCTTTGGTTTTTGTAGTAGCATCTGTGGATGGCAGGGACAAGGAACTCTGCAAACCTGAGATATTCTAGAAACACGGGGTTTTATTACAAGGGTCGTGGGTAAAGATGCCTTTGCCTTCAGCCACCAGCCTGGGCGGGAGGGAAGCCCCAAAGAGAGAGGGAGAGAGAGAGGTAGAAGAGAGGTAAGGGGTAGAAATGGGGTAAGAGTAGGGGGAAGAGAGCAAGCAGGAGAGTCAGGGAGCGAGGACAAGAGAGCTAGGGCCTTGTTACAATACATTATATCTCTTTTTGTGTTGAATATTCTAATTTACAGTGACCAGCCGGTGCAAGATACAAAACCTACAAACTTTGCATGCAGCCTGTGAGAACTGCTATATTACCATGTCATTTTATATTCTAAACTTTAAAGACTACTTTTCTTATGCACTTGTTCCCTGATGCCTTGGCAGGGTGGAAAGCTGACATTCCCGACTCCTTTTGTTTTCCTGTCCTTCAACCCATCTCCAGCTCATCCCCGTCTTCCTGCCTGCCATGATCACATCTCAAAGCTCCCCTTCATTTCTATTTCACTCACAGGTTTTACATCCCCAGTATTTCTAACCAGACAATCATATCCATGTCCTTTGTGTCCCATCTTTTCCAACAGGTTTTGAGTTTGGCTTTCACACACGTTTGTTGGAGGGCAGACAGGAGGGGGGGTGCTCCATGCCCAGCTGTTGGTGCAAGCCCTGCTGAGGGGGGTATGGGCTTTGCTTTTCTCCTCCTGGGGCTCATCCATCCCACCCAGCCACGAGTGCTCCACCTCAGCCTGCCAGGGGCTGCTGCCTGCTGGGGAGATCTGCTCAGAATGAACACCAGGGATCCTGAAATTAATGAGAAATCCAGCAGGAGCAGGGCAGGGATTGTCCCCCTGTGCTAGCACTGCTGAGACCCCACCTGGAGTCCTGGGGCAGGGCTGGGGCCTCATGGCCTTGAGGGGCTGGAGAGTGGCCAGGGCAGGGAATGGAGCCCCAGGAGAGGCTGAGGGAGCTGGGAAAGGGCTGGAGAATTCCTAAAGGAGCTGGGAAAGGGCTGGAGAATTCCTGAGGGATCTGATTCCTGAGGGAGCGGGGAAGGGGGCTGGAGAATTCCTGAGGGATCTGGGAAAGGGGCTGAGCCTGGAGGAGCCTGGAGAAAAGGAGCTCAAGGGGGACCTTGTGGCTCTGCACAAGTCCCTGCCAGGAGGGGACAGCCGGGGGGGTCGGGCTCTGCTCCCAGGGAACAGGGACAGGAGGAGAGGGAACGGCCTCAGGCTGGGCCAGGGGAGGGTTAGATTGGATAACACGGAAAATTTCTTCATGGAAAGGTGTGGGAACTGACAGTGGTCAGAACAGGGATTCTCAGGCTCCAGGCAGTGCCTTGAAGCCTGTGGGAAGGCCAAGGACAGAACTCTCTCAGTCTGGCCTGGGAAATCATGAGGAGGAACCCAAAACAATCTTGTCAATACCATCCTCCTCACCCTGGTGTTTTTCCAACTTGTTCACTGGTAGAGATGTTTACAAAAAGGTGATGCCCTAAAGGACCAACACTATTCATTGTACCCAAACACTGTATTAAAAGAATCTGTCTTTCAATAAACTTTGCTGTGAGCCCTCTGAAGAGATCAGAGTTCTATGTGTTGTTACCTGAGCTGTCCTGAGTTGTAACAATGGAATGGGGTGTCCAACACTGGCACAGCTGCCCAGGGCAGTGGTGGAACCACCATCCATGGGGGAAATGAAAAGGTGTGTGGATGTGGCACTTGAGGACATGGTTTAGAGGTGGCTTGGTCAGTGCTGGATTAGCAGCCTGACTCAATGATTTTAGATTCCAGCCTAAACAATTCCGTGATTCATCCTTGTGGGAGAAGCTTGTGACAAGTCGCAAAAATCTGGGAGAAGCATGGTGGGATTAAGAAGTTTGCTTTTTGCAAATTTGGGATTTTCTCTTTGTCATGGAGAGAGATTTCACTGGCATCTGATTCATGCAGGAAGACAGGACTGCCACTTCTTAGTCTGTCTGTCAGAACGGGAACTTAGCTAATTGTTCAGAAATAGATGGAACTGGGAATTTTTCTTCTGTGGGAACTCAGTAGAAAATAAAAACCTGGAAACTTAAACTGCAGTTTACTGGCAGTACATATCTTTAGGACACAGTAATAAAATAGTACAAAGTAATGGAAGCAGGAATTGCATCTCCAAGCTAAATATTTATGTATGAATTGACCTTGGCTCTTTATACTCCCTTCCTTGCCCTTTAATATTTTAAAGAGGAAGTAAATACCAATGAAAAATTATTTGTTTTATTGAATACTGTTCCCCTGGATACCTCTCATCAGATGATAACTTTGATTCCAAAGATATTAGGGAGGAGGAAAATGTTTATGTTGCTGTTTTACAGCAAGGCAAATCGAGTACAAGAACATTATCTGTAATATATGAGTAATTGCACAAGGAAGTGATTTAAAGAAAATGTATTTAAAGATGAACATGAATCAAGGTTTCCCTCCCCCAGCCCCTTATGATACTTCACTGTTAATTAATTCTTTCAGACTTAAGGAGATTGCAGCTCTCTCTCTGCTCCTGGTTTACCAGGAAAATCAAAGTACTGTGACTCACCATGCTTGTATTTGGTAATCTCACAGGTGAGAATGAATTCTTACCTTTTTTAGCAAACTTTAGCCTTCCCTGGGGACTCACCAGCCTGGTGACTGTTGCATGTAATCATGCAGTTTGCTGTGAAGGGAGCACACCTCTGACACTCTTCATACCCACAGGAATTCCTGCATTCTGGGATCCCCTCTAAGGGAACAGGTGGACCTTTGGCACTGTGCTTAGATCAGGGATTTGGAGGCTTAAGTTCCCTGTTCCAAACTCTGTCCTCATCTTTTTTAATTACCTTGAGCAAGTGATTTTTTTTTCCCATGTCTCACTTAAGTCTATTGTAAGTAGCATCCTTGTTTCTTTTCTCCCTCTCAGGAGTTTGGGGGTGCTTAATGAACATTGGTGGGTTGGTGAACTGTTTGAAGATCTCCTGATAAAAGGTGGCATGGGGGTGGGGGGTGTGTTTTCAGGTTGGCTCCCATTTCTCAGTAGTATCAAATTATAACTTCTCAAGAAGGTTTGTGTGGATCTTGGCTGTCATCCCTGAACCTGTGTTCAATAAAATCAGTGGAGCTACTTGTCCACTTTCCAGAAACCTCATGAACACTGAGTGGTGCCAGTTCTTTCTTAGAGGAAGAGATCATAAAATCACAGAATGGTTTGGGTTGGAAGGGACCTTAAAGACCTTGTTCCATCCCCTGCCATGGGCAGGGACACCTTCCACTGTCCCAGGTGGCTCCCAGCCTGGCCTTGGACACTGCCAGGGATCCAGGGGCAGCCACAGCTGCTCTGAGTAATTATGTCCTTCATTCCTTCCCCTGGATGTGGATAATCCACATGAACCTTCCTGAGGTTGAGCTTTCACGGCTCTCCTTGTGTGTCAGGTGCTCCAGTCCCTTTGTTGTTGTTGCCTTTTGCTGGATTTGCACCAGGACATCCATGTCTGTCCCATCATACTTGTGTCTGTGTGTCTGTTCTAATCCTCTCTGCACAGATCAACCCTAATACAATACCTGTTTGTACTGTCACATTTTTCTCTGTGTGTATTTTACACATATATGTATATTTTAGGATTTATTTGGAAGTGGCTGATGCACAGGGCAGGATTTCCCAGGTGATTCTCGCTTGATTAAATTTCAGTGTGTTCTTCCTCAAATATTTGTCTTTGCTGAATAAATTGGTGTATTATGTTCCTCCTGATTTAGTGTCTCAGTGCTGTCCACTCAGTACAGAAAGGTAATAATCAGAGTGTCAGTAGTTGTTATATTTTCATTTAAGGGGAAAAAAACACTAATTCTTTTTTGAGACAAGATACAAGAGGAGAGATTTATTTTTCTGTGGCACACTGACTTGTCTAGAACTTTTTTCTGCTAGAAGCTGAGATTTTTTTTTTAAAGGCTTCTGGAACAATTTATTTGGTTCTTTTGGAGAGCTGAAAATGCTTTTAGTACTCGGCCTCATTAAAGCGTGGATATATCCCTGGTGTCCTTGTGGCTTGGCCACTAGGACTAAACCTAGTATAGAAGCAAGCTTAAAGTGTGTTTAATTTTTGTAAATTACAAAAAAAGCCCAACAAGTCAGTTTTGTCTTCTGTGGTGTGTTGGGTGGGTTGGGGCTGTTTGTGGTTTAACTCACTAAACACATTGATGGGGAGTGGTGCTACCAAGTGTAAGTGCTGCATATTTGACACCTCCAAAATCCCTTTTCTGCCAGCACCCTCTTGGAAACTTATTTTTGCATTTGATCACATCTTAATATAGCAGAGCAGTCTTTGTAGGAGAAGGAGGAGTTTTGTTTTTTTTCATTGATGGAGCTGAAGTAGAGGGAGCTCTGTGTGGAGGCAGACCCTCCTGGGCTGTGGGTGAGACCGTGTGCCCAAACCATGCTGGGTGCTCTGGGTTTGCTCCTGTGCCTCCCTGTGTGGCTCCACTGGCACCTCTGGGTCCTGTTACAGCTTTGTCAGTGCTGCTGTCTGTCTGCTTGGAGCAGTCCTGTTAAATTGAATGATTCTTGAAATACTCCCCTGCCTGCCCGCAGTCAGTGTGCGAACTGCAAGCACTGCAAGTATTCCTGGGAGCAGGTTGAAGAGTATTTTTAAGTGTGTGCATTGAACAAGGGTAAGAGAGAGCTCCTGTGCTCTGAACTCCCCTTGCTTTGGTGAGGAAAGGTGCGGGCATTTATCTGGACTTGTACATGTCCACGAACTCAGCAGCATGGTTGGTGTAGTTCTCATCTTGCCTGGGCCTGAAGGAACTCCTAATTTTTAATTTTTTTTTTAAGAGATGGACAGGATAGTTCAGGATGAGACTTTCATGTCTGAGCTGATTGCTGAGGCTGTGTAGGCTCCTCTGGCCTTTGGTTCATTTTGGAGGGTTCCCAAGGAGACAGGGTGAGCCTCAGGTGTCTGGAACTGTGCAGGTGGGGGTAAAAATAGCTTTTACCTCTTTCTTAGCAGCATTAGCAAGACAGGAAGAAAATGTGTCAGTTTTCACTGTATTCTTGAAGCATTACTTACTTTTTTTGGGGAAACTTGCAAGTTTATATTACATGATGTAAGAATTGAAATGGAGTATTTTGCTGATGAGTGAAATCAGAATCGATACTCCACCACTTGTTGAGGAGCAATCTTTAGCAGAAAGCATGGAAACTCTGCTTCAGTTCAGAGCAAAACATTACTTTGGAATGAACAATTAAAATCTATTGATTTTTAACTTGGAGATATTAAAGTAAGGAAGTTTAGTGTCAGCTGGTAAATTGCTTTCTTTTAGCACTGTTTTCTCCTACAGATAAAGCCTCTCATGTAGAGCTGACTGCTTTTTTTTCCTTTCCCCCTGGCACCTTCCTCCAAATCTCCTTCCACATCTGTGCTGAGCTGTGGATAAGCACAGGCTGAAAATTGTCAGAATTACCAATGGACGTAGAAATATTTCTGAATTGGGTTGTAGAAGAAGTGCTTTAGTGAAACCTCCGCTGCCTTTGGGAGCCAGGTGAATTTTGGCAGGAGGTTTTATCAGGTTTCCCTGCTCCATGTGCATCCCATCCCTGCTCTCTGTGTTTTGTACTGGGGGAAAAATGTTGAGGTGTGAATTTTCTCCCAAATCAGATGTTGAGTCAAATGATTCTCTTGGGGTTTTTCTGTGAGTTACAGGATACCAGTCTGCACAAAATCTCTCCACACAACCTGGTGATTCTTAGCAAAGCTGGGAATAAACCCCCTGTTCCCACAAAGCCATGTGGCAAATATTTTACCTCAAAAAAAGAAACTGTATTAAAAAATTTTGAGTCTTGGGGTTGATTTTATCCTTCCTCCTCCCTCATTTTTTAGGGTTTAAAACTCAAAATAATGCAGCTGCCTAGAATTCAAACAGTGTGCTCTGCACTTTTGTATTTGACTCTGAATGTTTCAGATTTTTATGTCTTTGTTTTGCAATCCTAAAAGTTCAAGAGTATGTGTTTATATCCACTTGTGCACATAGTCTTATGCAGAAGAGGGGACAGAGGCTTTGGGGGGGGTATTGAAGACAGTTCCATTAATTCTAACAAAGCTGGAAAATTGATTAGCAATCCCGTAAGTAAATGTTATGATTTTGTTTGAATTTCTCTGCTGTTAATAGTTAAAGGTAAATTGCAGTGTTTAAAAGAAAAGTTTCTGGAAAGATTGCAATTTGCATATATGGGCCAAACTCTTTTCAGGTATGGTAATTTCCAGTGTGGCAAGAAAGATGCTTAAGAAAAGGCTTGGGGAGGAGATGAATTTTTAGATTTGAAAAGAAAAAACCTGGCTTTGTGATGTATCTGACTTTCATTGATGCTGCTCACAGATAAAACACAAGCAGCAGAATTTTGCCTGTGACTTCAGCTGTAAAGAGGAGACATTAAAGCATTCTTTGAATTTGTGCAAAGGTTTGTGCATTAACCACTGAGCAGCTGTGCTGAAGGATCTTCCTCAAAGCCCATGTGTGGGAAAGTTCCTAGTCACTCCCTGGAGCTGACCCTCGGCCATCTCCTCCCTGCAGCTTTGTTGGACCAGATGAGTTTGAGGGTTTTTAAGTGCTATTTCTTCCTGTGAGTGTGGCATGTCTGTTTGCAGACCTCAGACAGGATTATTACCCACATTTCAGCTGGCAGAGGGCTCCCCTGGAGGAGGGGTAGGGGCTCAGCTCAGGCCCCAGCAGGGACAGGGCCCTTGCCCTGCTCTGATTGCAGATCCTCCTGCTCCGTCAATATTTGCTGCTTCTGCTTCTCCTCTGTTGGAATATTGCCCTTCTCAGGAAAGCAAACATTTGCTCTTCCCTCCTTTCAATATTGGGCTGGGAGAGAAAGGTGGTGATTACTGCTTCGTACCAGGGGTCTAAAAGCATCTGAGTGCTGCTGGTCTGTTTTTCTTAAATGCCAACTTGTTTTTCTGCTCAGGTTGCTGAAAATAAAGTGTGTGTGTGTGTGTAGCTGTTCCGTTACATGTGCAGATGGAGGCCTTGACTAACTGTGAGGTTTGGGGAGTATCTTGGCCCTGAATTAGGAAGATTAATCGCATGCAGGAAGTTATTCCTGTAGTTTCACTTTTGCCAAATGTGAAGCTTCTCTGGCACATGCGGTATCATATTTGGGCTGATGTCCAAAAATAAAAAAATGGTCAATAACGATTGCCAGTTGCTCTGGCAAGGAACCAATTATCCCGTTCTGTTTCCATTCCTCTGTGCACATGTCAATAAATAATCACTCACCCGTGATCCCAATCAACTCTCTCTGATTAAACATATGTGTGCTGAAAGCTTCAAAACTCTTAAGTGGTAGCAAATAGCAAAATGCCTTTACTCATTTGGATTTCTTTCCATCTGTTAAAATACCCATTGAGGCCTTAAATGGTTTGATTACACTTAAAGTTGACTATGGAAAATCAGTTGCACATTGCATGGACTGATCCATATTGACACAGAAATTCCCATGCACTGTATGAACTGTGTAATAGCACTGGGAACGTGTCTCAGTGCTGAATAATGGGATGCTGTGCTGCAGTAATGGCATTTCTGTCCTTTTTAGAGCTGCTCAACTTTGAAAGTTGTACAAAGTGACTTTGTGGTCGTCCTTGTTTGCAAGATTTATAATAAGCTGTTCTGCATGCCAGTTATGCAGGCTTGAGACCTTCAGGTAAATCCAAGATTAAAAGAATTATTTTATAAACAGTCAACAGATACAGTAATGGATGTTGATAGAGGTGATTTTTGAGGCTGGAGTGGTTTTAGTCATGTGGACATCATGTTCCCAGTGTTGCTTGTGCATTCCCCAGCATGCAGTGATGCTCCACAATCATGCTGACTTTGACTTTGGTTCATATCCCCTGCAGCAGGCAGCATCCAAGGCTCTGGAAAAGAGAGGAACTCTGTGGCTGCATGACTTAGAACAGAAGTGGTATTTCTTTTTTTCCATGTGCATGCCCTGCACTGCAGGAAAATACAGGGAAAGCTGTGGTGACAACAGTGTGGGTGTTTGTAGGGAGCCCTTGTCCTTGTTCACCCCTGGTGCACACATGAGGACATCAAACACTGTGCCACACAGCTTTAATGTCCATGGCAGGTTTTCCTTTGAGTGTGGAAGAGCAGACGTCCCTTCAGTTTGGGAGTGAACATGTGGATGTTGGGAGAGCTGCTGGAGTACGAGGCTGAGGCTCCGTAGGCTGAGCCTGGAGTTTGCCAGGAGCACAGTTTAATGTTAAATGTAAATGCAGGGCTGCAGATGGCATCCTCGGGTTTCAGACATGTGAATTCAAGCTGCTGCTGAGCTGAATTATCTTCCACCGTGGAAAAGCTGAAGCTGCACGAATTGGACCTTGGGTTTGTCTTTGTTCGGAGGAGAACAGATTGCTCATTTTATGACTGACAGCGTTTTGCACTGAAAAAACCCCAAGTTCCCACAAAGTTCCAGGTGCAGGGTGCCTGGGCTGTGACAGATTTTTCCTGTCTTACTGCTTTGTTTACCTGATTCCAGCCATGTTGCGTTTCATGCATCACTGATCGTTTAATTGGTAATGATCCTGCACTTCCATGAACTTTCTGCGCTCAATGAAACAAAAATTTGTCTCTTTTGAAAAAGAAAGTTCTGCTTTCTATTGATTCTCTCAGGGAGAAAAAAAAAAGTATCTAAATCATAGTATTTGCATTTAGCTCTTTCTGTTGGGTATGTTGTTTCTTTTCAGTCCTTGCTCCAAATTGTTGCTGGGCAGCATTAGCAGCTGCTCCTCCTGGCATATGCTGTTTACTACAGTGTGACACCATCAATTAGTAAAACTTCTACTGGGATGAATAAAAATGTTAAATATGAAAGTTATGATAGCCTAATTTGATGCTGTCTGGAATTTAGTGAAATTCTCTTCTGTGCTGCACAAGTTGGCTGTTGATATTTATTTTACTGCCTTTTCTAGTGTTTATATAATTGAGGTAAGTTCATATAAATCAATCATTTGAGGCCGTGTAATGTAGAAATTTCTGTGGTTTAAAAATGGGAAGGGGGGAGGCTCCTATGGCAGACTTTGTAGCCTAAACCCCTTGGATCTACATTGTCCTGCTACTCAGAGATCATTTCCTGCAATTTAGATCTGTGTTTAGACCCTGATCTCGGTGTTAATGGAGTTCAGCTCTTAAGATCAGCCTACTTGACTTCAGTAGGAGTGAGCTTGAATATGTAAGTTCTATGCAAAGTGAGTAATATTTATCAAATGGTTATTCAAGGCTCATGTTTCTCTATGTCTGGTGCTTCCCCTGATGCTCTCTCTTGGGGACCTCCCTATTTCTCCCTTTTTTAATTTGTCCAGAGCTCCTGCCTGTGGTGGAATTGATGTTATTTAGAAATAACCTGGCTGTTTGCAGATGCTCTCTCTGAGCTGCAGGACCTTTTGATCTGTATGGCACAACCCAGTCCAGGACACACTTGTTCACTCTGTGAAGCTGCAAAACATCAATTTAACCTCACCCTGCTGTGCTGCCAGAGCTGTGGAAGGGCTGGATCCCTGTCAAGGAGCCCCACTGCCAGCACCTCTGTGCTCAATTCCACACAGGCAGAAAAAATGCATTTAAATGATATTTTCTTGTATTTAAACTGTATTTTCTTTTAAAGAATAGTTAATTTTCAATGCCTGGAGTCTGAGAACTGGTGTTCAAGTCAGACTTCATCACAGGGCACAGTTGTTTCCCCTCTGGTACAAGGGGTGTGTAAGGGCACAAATGTTAGGTGACAAGTGTTGATTCTTTAATACACCCAAAACCTTCTTAGTTACTGCTGTGTTGTTTCTATAGTGAAAACCTTCCACATAACAGAATTTGAGCAAAATAATTTGTAAATAATAATTTATATAAAAATAAGAATTTATTGGAAGAGGCTAGCAGGGGAGCTAGATTTGTGGTTTTGTTCTTTACCTCCCTGAACGTAGTTCAGGAGTTCAACAGTAGTTATTTTCAAATTAAAGTTAAACAAGATGTGCAAATAGGCCTTAAAGCCCCCTCTGTGCTTCATAAAAGCATAAATCATTTCCATGTGTTGTCGTTTGGCTCCTGAATTTTGCAGAGCAGCCCCTCCTTTGGGCCCTGTGTTTGGGGGGGAGCTCACTGGCCATCCTCTGAGACTGGACAAATTGCTGCAGTTGACAAGAGGTCCCCAGTGTAAACAGGCAGATGTCACAGTAAAAATGATTTGTGCATTGAGGGAATGTGTGTATCCAGAGGGGAATGTAGAAAACAGTCAGAAAGTTTAACTTTCATTACTTTGGGGCAGGTTAGTGGCAGATGTCACTGCACTGAGCATGGAAAATTGCACCATGTGAATGTACTTTGTGCCAAAGGAAACTTGATGGGGCTGTGGATGACATGATCAATAGAAAAAGAAATATGAATAGATCAATACCATCAGATAGCTCTTCTAATTCACAGAGAGGCACAGCATTGATTTGTAAAATAAGAGTATGGATGCAGCAGTTAAAGCACCCTGTGTGTACATGTACTAGATAATAAAATAATGTGCAATGCCCTCAGCCTCAATCAAAGGCAGAGAGTAAATCAGCAAACGTGTGTCCCCTCTGAAGCAGGAGGCTGTGGAGCATGTAAATGAACAAACTGCCTCTGAGGGAGGAAAAACCACCCACAGAGGATGTTCATCAATCAGGAAGATAAACAGTCCTTGCTCCACACATTGTGCAGTTGTCCTGCGTGATGCCAAGAGTGAATTAGGAGTGTCTGAAGGATCCCACAATGTAAAAATCAGCATTTCCTATTGTGGACATCTCCAGATCTCTCACTTGCAAATGCAGGCAGCTGTTTTGGGAATTACTTAATATCTAAAATCAAGAAAAAAAAAAATTTTCTCTCCTGAAGGATCCTGCATCTTGCCAACGTAGATGTGCAAAGAAAAGTGCTGACTTTACCTGGGACTCATTGATGCACCAACATTTTAAAGTTTATTTTGTTCTTAGAGTTCTGTTTCTGGCTGAAGGGCTGTGAACTTTCCTAGCCTCAGTGTCCTAAGGGGGTACCTGTTCTTTAAGGACAGATGTTGCACATAGTTAACCTGAAGTGGGGAAATACAACAAGGTTGCAGAAACAGGTTCAGCCCCAGTAACAGGCCTGAGGGGAGCAGCAGAAACTCCTCACCTGCATGAGAAAAAGTTATCATTGAACAAAAGTTACCATTAAAGGAATAGTATTATTAAAAAAATACACCCCCCTGTGTTTTATACCACTTTTGCCAGTGCCCCTTCCACACGTACTTTTACCACTGACTTTTCCTGTTGCTGTGTTTGTAGAGGAGCATATCAGTTCTAATATGTGATATGTTCCATTATTCAGGGTTGGATATGTATAAAACTAAACTAGACAGGGTTTGTGTGTGCTGTGGGTGTGTGCAAAGGGGAGTTAGGAACTGCCTTTAGGAATTTCCTGCTCTGACCACCTGGTTGAAATTGGGGGTCTGAGGCTGTGTGGCACAGAATTGCTCAGAATTTTCTGGCAGTTCTCATTTCAGGTAGGCAGTGGCAATTAATTATTAAGAACCATACGTGAAGTCGTGGTCTTTAATAATATTAAAGTTTCTCTCATTTGTGGTTTTTGAAAGTGGGAGGTTATCTTCCCAAGTGCTCCTCAGTGTGTTGAGCTGACTGTGCTCCTCACTTGCCTTAGGGAAAATTTATAATATTAGTGAGAGTGAAAAGCTGCAGCTTTCATTCAAAAAATGTCTTCCAACTGTTCAGTACCTTTGCAGCAGTGGTGGAGGGAATAACTGTCCTTGAAAGGGCAGATTTTGCAAAATGCTTTATTTTCTGTCAGAAATGCTGCAAGGTGAGTGACTGCAGGTGTTTGTGCTATCCAGCTGTGGGTGGTGTCTGTGTGTTGGGGGGGGAAACCCTTCAGACACTGCAATCACATGGATGTAAATCTTTTCTTGTCCACCCATGTAGGACCAGTCTATGTTTAGGCTCAAAGGTCTCACAATGTGGGTACTGTTGTTATGGTTTGTAACTCCACAGGACAGAGCAAGCCAAGCCCCACATGGGGCTGCTGAGTTGGACTCCTTTGTGCAAACAGGGAATGATTTCCTGACCCTTTGCAGAGGTGGCAAACAGTCTGTAAGTGCAGTCTTTGCCCTGCAAACACCTGTGTGAAACTTCTCTGAGCAGAAACTCTACTTGAAGAGTGCCAGTGTTGGGATTGGGAAAGCCTAAAACAAAATAATCCTTCCAGGACAACTTCTAAGTAAGCAGCTTTAGTTACTCAGCCTTCCTGTGCCTGTGAATGATGTGTTGTCAGAGATAATGTTGTAGAGGGATGCTGGTGTATTATAAAAATGTTATCGAATTAAAATGCAAGCACGATCCAGCCCAAGCCATTCTATAAATATCTTATTATGAAAGGCTCAGAGATGTTTCTCTTAGCAAATTTAAAATAATCATTAGAATCCTTCAGCAGATTGCTGTTAATTGGATTGAGAATTAAACAGCTTTGTATGAGTGCAAAGTTAATTAATAGCTCATTACTTTTTAATAAGGCAAATTCATTTGGAAATAAAAGAGATGCCATGGAGTTTACCACAGATTTGAGATGAGATTGGGAATATCAGCTATTCTTTGTGAGAGAAAAGATTTATAATTAAGTTGCCAAGGTTGGCTGGTGCTGAGGGAGGTGGAAGTGAGCAGAATTGATATTTCACTCCTCCAGGAGCTGGAGCCCTTGAGGCCCCTTGGGATGCCCTGAGCTGTGGTGGAGCACCAGGCACAGCCTCCTGACCCTCCACCTCTGGGATCTCTGGAGAAGGGAGGCACTGTGGAGTGAGAATGGGGATCTACGTTGCCCCGGAGCATTGTGTAGTTAAATTAAATGTCTGAAAAAAAAATTCTATTCGAAAGTGCCTCCTACATAAAATGCTTGTGGCTTTTTTCCTTTCCTTGACAACTATTGACCTCTCCCAGTCTTCACTAGAACCAGCTCCTGACTTTCCCTATTGCTCCTTCCTTTCTCATGTCCCGCATCGTCTGCCTGCTTCCATCCCTTTGCCCTGTCTGTTAAACACTCCACAATATTATAAATACATATTATAATATTGGCTTTTCACAACTATTAAAATGGAGGCTATATGTATAATGTTAAAGTAACTTTGCTATAAAAGATACAGGTTTTATTTCTGCTATTAGCTAAACTTAGACATAGTAATAAAAATAGCTGATATAGTTATGCTTGTGGTAATTGAACTGCCTGCTTGGTTGGGATAACATCCAATGAACATATGATGAGGACCCTGCTATTGATACACCAACTATCAGCACCTGCTATCTGAAGAAAGTATGGACCAAAACCCAAGCTGGAGGTGATAATAACTGACAAAAACCACAGCCAAGAAATGCACATGCTCTAAAAAGGCAGACCTGAGGAGGAGCCATGCTAAACAGTTCATGGAACATGTAAACTAGTTTGTGGAAAAGTTTAAATGTACATAATGTTTATGAATATAGAAAAGGTATATAAAGAGTGTCTCCAAAATAGAAGTTGAGCTCTTGGCTGAATGGTGAGCACCTGCCTTAAAGACTTTGCTTTATTGTCTTTGTCTCTTATTGTCCTTTATTCAACTTTCAAATTTTACTAAGAGAGTGAACCTCGTTTTTCACAACAGACCTCTCATAACTCAGATGTGCTGCTTGATCTCCACACCAGCAAATTGTGGGATTAAGAAACTGCACCTTATCTTTGTCTCTGACTCCTCAGGTGTGTGCCTTGTCAGCTGTACTGAGGGAATGTTTTGTGCCAGTGATCCCAAAGGAGGACTGGAAAGCCAAAATTGCTGAATGTTGGAGAGGGAGAGGATGTCTTCCCCACAAAGGAAATGTGGGCAAGGTCCCTGCCCTGTGTTCCTGCAGCAGCTGGTGAATTGAGCAGGTGCCACCTCGTGCCAAGGGAAATGCCCTGTGGAAGTTTGAAGTAACTTTATCAACACTTCCCCTTACTGGCATTTAAGAAGTTTTTATGGAAGGAATCTTGTTACTGTATCAAAGGCTGTTATTTTAGTCAACATGGACTTATGGATTAAATAGTTTTATTCTTTATTAATTGATTTTTGTATCAGCTCTTCAATTCTTTCACCTGGGGTTGATGCCAGGCTGATAACTCTGTAGGTGCTCAGGTCATTTAAGTTGTCCTTTAAAACTTATAAATTACAAAACCTCCACTGCAAATGAAAAAACCTCCCCTGCACATCTCCTTTAGGCTAAGTCATAGTATTTGGATTTTACTCAGTACATAGAAGGTAAATCACATAACTTCTTTATTTCTCTTCCTCTGCAAACACACCACAGATTTTGGAACTTTCTCCCCCGTTCCCCATTTGCAGAGGCAGCAGAGTTCATCCCATTCAGTGAGTGAACTTAAATCTCAGTTTTCTCTATGCATAAATCCAGAACTCTGTTTTGTCACCTTTCTCTTTATTTTCTTGTTTGGCTATAGTTAGGAAAGTGTCATCCAGTCATGTGGAAATAGGATGATATTTTGTACCACTCATTTAACCAGCTTGGTTTTGAGAATCAGGTTTTTTCCCCTTTCCTCTCTGAAGTCAGGATACAGTCACCATCTGCTCTCCTCCCTTTCCATCTTTTCCCCTCCCCTATAAAACATGACTGTAAAACTTGTATAGATGAGAGTCTATTAGAATGGCTCTAATGAAATCTGTATTTCCTGGTGCTTTTGAGGGAAGGAGGTGCCCTTGGTGTCACTGTGCCATTGCCAGTCCTGCAGGCTCCTGAGCCAGAGCAGCCCCTGCGTTAACAAGGTGCTTGTACAAGCAATTACTGGAAATGAATCAAGAACAGAAGATGATTAGTTTTGTGGCTTCTTGAACTGTGACTTTTGGGATGAGGTGGGAGACTTGATCTAGATTAAAAAAACCACCCAGAGATGGTACCAAGTCTGGGCTGGCCTCACACGGAATCTTGAGGGTGTGTTACAGCTCCTGATAAAAGCTGAGCATGAACAGGAGCTATTTTTGGAGTAAGAACAAGGAAAGTAATTTCAATACTAAGAAGCAGCTTTGTTCCTGAATGAAAGCAAGCTTCACTAGCATCCCTCTGTTTTATGTGAGCTGGTGTGTCAGGTAAGGAGTTCCACCCACTGGGAAATACATGACTGGGCATTTCTGGCTGCTTCCAGCTCTTCAAATCCTCGCTGTGTCAAGGGATGTCCCTTGCAGATGGACCCATCTGTGCACTGACCCCGGAGGTCTCCAGCCATCAGTGATTTGTCATTTGAAATCTCTGCTTGAAAAACTGCCAGAGAATACTCAGACACTTGGTCACCCCATCCCTCAGTTGACCTGTTACTAATGTGTTGAGTAGAGTTATTGAAATCGCTGGGTGAGAAATGGAGCTGAGGATTTCCGGTATTACCTGGAGCGAAGGGAGGAGGGAAATACCCCAAGCCCCTCTAGGCTTGTTTAGAAATAATTAGGTCAGAACAAATGCCTGAAACAAGCAGCTGATTTTTCAGCTGTTTCTGGGTTATATTTTCAGCTGTATCCTGACTTATTTCCAGGACAGAGCACCCTGCTCCTGGAGTTCTCTGAAGTGATGGGGAGTGTACAGGTGAGGTGATGGTCACTGTGTTGGTGACCAAGTGCCCAAGGCCAGGCTGGACAGGGCTTGGAGCAACCTGGGAGAGTGGAAGGTGTCCCTGCCCAGGGCAAGGGGTTGGAATAAGATGATCTTAAAGGTTCTTTCCAACCCAGACCTTTCTGTGGTTCTGTGATCCAAGTCAAAACTTGGTGTTATCAAATGCTTTGAGTGCAGAAGTTTTCCTGTTGAACCTGCATCTTTGTAGGCAGTAAATCACCCTGACCTGGATGGCAGCAGATCAGGCATTTTGCCTTTAATGTTGGAATTTCACTGATCTGTGCAGGGCAAATCCTTTTCCATTTGCATTCCCAGCATTTATCACTGCCCACTTTACAGCCAGGAGAGTTGCACTGAATCCTGAGGTGATAATCAGTGCTCTGGGAATTGCCATGCAAGGCAGTCCCTTCTTTTTCTATCTTCTAACATGTTTTGCTCCAGTGGTGGGGAGGGATGATGGTTCAAAGGCTGAGGATGCACCTTCAGGTGTGATGGACTAATTAGAGCAGGAAGGAGTGGAGGAGCTGCACTTGGGGATTAAAGAAGCCAACACGATCCTGCTGAGTGCTGCAGGCACTGAGAAGGTGCTTAATGCAGCTTTTACCACTTCATCAAGAGAAAGACATTGTCTGGGCATCAGTCTCATTGTGGGCTCCCAGAGGCATCAAACTTGGCCTTTCTCTAAGCCTTTTTTTTTTTTCAATTTCAAGATATTTTTTAAATAAGATGAACTGATGCTTTTAGTTCAGATGTTGTGCCCCAAGCTTTAGTGAAGGCGTGGGTGTAAAAGGGCCTGAAATAAGGATGCGTTTGTTCTTGTGATATGGTGAGAAAAATGTCCGTGTCTTCAGATGTGTGAAGGCTTTAAAGACTCAGAGGTTTGTTTAATGTAAGAGTGTAAGTTTGTTTAATGTAAGAAAACTAATAAACAAAAGTCCATGAAAGCAATTTATGTCTGAAGCTGTTTGTTATCAATTACTCAATTACTTCTGACTTTCCAGAGAAAAAGCCTTTCTTTGTGTGTGAGCATCAGGAGTGCTGAAAGAGACACTCAGGTGTGGAGCAGGCTCAGCATTCTTTAGCAAACAGCCTGGGATTAAAAATTTGGGTTGCCATCCAAATAATCTCTCAGTTTAGAGGTCAATGAGATTTTTTTTCCTTTGTGATGTGTTTTAAAAACCTGGTAAAGCCCCAATTAATGAAAGCAAATTGTTCCTCTCCTTATGTGTAGAGTATCTAGTATTTGCTGTAGTTTTCCCTGGGTTTTTTTGAGCATACTTATTTTCTTCTGTGGTTTTGTAATTTGTGATAAATGCTAAAGTAATGATAAATTGGGCTCATCTTTGTGGTTTGCAACCCCTTAATTGCATTTCTTACTAATGGTAGTTAATAGGAACTTAATCCACGTAAATTCTCTGAAGAACTCAAAATTTAACTATTATTGTAAATTGAACTATTGATCATCCTAGAGGAAAATGAACTGAAATAGCTGATGGTTCTGACAAGGAAGAAGATGAGAGTTGTTTTGATTTTATTTTTTGGAAGTTTCTGTAATTTTTGTTACATTTTGAATACGTGCACCAGGCACGAGTTGTGCACATAAAATGTATTTTGCATTGGGTGCAGTTAAGACTGCCTTTATTGAACTTTATTTTTGGAAAATGAAACCACCCTGAAATGTTTTTAGGAGGAATCAGTAACAAATTTGCAATATGTCTCTCTGCCCAAAGCAAGTGTCTTCTGAGTTGATGAATAGCTGGGAAGATGAAATTTCCGCCTTCTGCAGACTGTTTTCTACCTCTTACCTCCAGATGTGTATAAATCTTCCAATATTTCCCCCTCCAGCCTTGCTGTGAGATGTCTCAGATTTTTTTATCTGACATTTTCATCATGTTCCAGGAATGCTGGAGAGCAGTTGTGTTTCATCCTGGTGAATGCAGCCAGAAGATGGGCTTGGGCACTGCCTCTCTGGGTCAGCCTTGTCTGCTGTGCATTGCTGATCTTTCCCATCAAATGCCACCTTTCATTCCATTCCCTTCAGTCTGTGTTAAGGAAAATCTGCTTTTGTGGATCCCCAGGTCACAAACTTCTCTTTCATTGTGTATGGTCAGCCCTAAAGCGATGCTCCAGGGGCAAGATCCAGTTATCCCTAGGGAGATGTGGGTGATGTGGGATGTCAGTTTGGCTTGTCCATAATTTTGGTGGGGTTTTTGCCTACCAAAGGCTTCATTTCCACAACTTTTTCTATTTAAAGCTTGAAGAAGGTAAAGCACAATCACTAGTGATGAGTAATGTTTGTGGTTTGAAGTTGGCACTTGAGATGAATTAGATAATAGGAGTTTGAAGCCATAGAATCTTAAAATACCTCATGTGGGAAGCTGCAAGAGGCTTATATGAGCTATAGGATGGTCAGGGGGAGCCCAAATCTGGCCATAAACTGTTGTCTTCCCATTAGAGCTGAGCCAGTGACCACAAATACCACATGATTGGCATCCAGCTGCCCAACACTCCTCAATCCCAGGACTGAGCCCCAAGGGGATGTGTAGGACAGGGGGGAGAGACAGGGAGTGAAGTGAAGGCTTAAGGTCTGTTCCTGCCTTCCCATCAAGCCTCCCTTCCAAGAGAGGGAAATAAGATGAATGTTGCTTTCAAAGAGAGTGATGGTGCTGGGGAAGAGATGTTTTGCCTCAAGGAAATACATTAGAATGGTGCTGGCTTAAGCAAGTGAATAATTTATTTTAAGAATGAGGCATAATTTTGTGTGTTTCAAGTGTATAATTTTAGTCTTTTTCTTATTTGCTTGAACAGTCATAATTTTTTTAAAGGAATTAAGGGCAACATTTGGGGCTTGTCTGTTGGGTAATGCAGTGTTAGTTGTCAAAAGGCTTAATTGATTTCTGCTCTCTATTTATTAGCTAAGATTGTTTTCACACATGGGTATTTAAAGAAGGAAGCACAATATAGGTACCCACATGCAGTATCAGACTTCAGTTCCTGATTTAAGCCTCTGATTTTTCTCTGTTGAGATACTTCTGTGTCAAACACTTGTATTTGTGTGAAGTCCTGGTGTGTGAGCTTCAGTTCTGTTTTTAAGGGTGTGTATTTAAATGAAATAATGGTTTTCTTGTATTGTTTTGTGTGTTTTGGAGAGGCAGAATGCAAGTCCCTTGAAAGCTGCACCCAAAGAGCAACAGAATCCTCCCAGCTAATCTGATTTCAGTATCACTGTGTCTCAGGATCAGCTTTCCTGAGCTGCCCTGGGATTTTGGGTTTGTGCTTGTGGTTAGAAATTGTAGGGACAGGGAATTGTTTAACGTTTTGCGAATTAATTTTGAACAAACAAGTCTTGTGTGATGCCTGTAACTGCTGCAGGTGCATTTCAATGCACCCAGAGTACAGAGGCAGATTCTGGGGGGTAATTCCAGATATAAATGAACATTACCTGTATGCTGGAAGAGCTGCTCCTCTGTTCTGCAGGGCTTCTCCCATTTCCCTTCTGGAATGCTGAACCTTGCAGCAGCAGCTGAGATCCAGGGATGCTTCACACCAAGCAGCTGTCATGTATTTTTTAAATTATTTTTTCTAGAAATTTTGCTGGGCATGGCAGATAATTGGTGATTCACAGGTCAGAAATGGTGCCCTCAAAATTTAAAACAGAAAGATGAGGAGTCAAGGGGCTTATTAAATTTTTTACCAGGATTGAGTAGAGATGCTTCAGAAGAAACTTGCATAACTAAGCAGTCAGTTTGTAAAGCAGAGGTTTGGATTCCAGATGTTCAAGGACAAACGGGGGGCAGTGTCCAAATTGTGAAGGAATGTCAGTTCTGTGTGACTGCAGTGCCCAGATGTGCTGTTTGATCAATCATGTCCTTCTGTCTGTCTCAGGCTCTGCCTCTGCATGGTGACTGTTTTTTTTAAAAGATGCATTTAGGCATTCTAGGCTGAGAACAAAACAGATGCTGAACTTATCCCATCTGGAAGGGGAGCTGCTCCCTCCTCCTCCTCCCTGGCTGACTCCCCACAGTGCTGTCTCTGCCTGGCTGAACATGTCCATTTATACCCATTTAGCACCACTGATGAGAGCTAACTTGCCTTGGATAGATTTTTGACACTCCCCTCTCCCTGGCATCTTATTTCTTCTCTGTTGAAGCCTTTATTAACTGTTTAAGGGATTTTTCCTACCTTTCCTTTCCATGCAGAGCAGTTTTCCCAGCACTGCTGGTGCTCTCTGTTGGTGCAGATGGGAGCTGTGATGGCAAAGGCCACAAAGCAGCCAGGTGATGTAAGGCAGGGTGTTGCCCTGGTTTTGTGCCTGAGATGTTTTGGTTTTCTGAAATTTTCCCAGGGAATTTCAGTGGTTTTGTAACTGTACCTATGTTTACATTCTTTTCCTAGGAGGGACTTCTTGATATCCCTTGGTCTGACCAATGTGAGTGAACAGGTTTATCTTTGTATCACCAATCAAATTGGTCTGTGTAGAATAGTATAAAAGGGAGACACATCCCGAAAATAAAGGAGTCATTTTCAGCCTTCTGAAGTCAGTGTTTGTGTCATTGTGGTGTAAAACAGCGTCAGCAGGGTGACTGTGGTGGGCTGTGTTTGCTGACAGCATCTCAGAGAAATACTGGCTGTGACAGCAGCTTTGATCTAATGATTCTTCAGTAGAATGCCCTGGTTGTGCCGTTGCTGTGAGTCCTCTCTCAGCTCTGTAGGTATTTTGGGGAGGGGAGGGGAGGAGAATCTTGGTACTTGCTCTGCAGCCACTCAAATGCCTCATGTGCCAGAGCTTCCCAAGGAAAAGAGCTGCTGGATCCTGTCCAGAGGGTGGAATGAAGGACAAGAGACCTGAGCAGGATCCCTGCGAGGGAGAACTTCCCCCAGGACTCTGGTCCTTGCCCCCAAACAGCTGAAAACAGCAGCCCAGCCCATCTATCCTGCTGCTCCTCTCCCTCCACCACCCCTCTCCTCTCTAGCCTAGCCTTGAATTATTCCTGGGAGCAAAACACAAGCTGTGCCACAAGAAACATCTCACTGCCATTTGCTGTGGATAATTCAGGGGGGATACTCTGCTGAACGGGCCTGTAATGTTCCTTCTCAAATGGCATTGACTGGTTTTGCTTGCACTGGTAAAAGAACCATGAAAAGATTTAGCACAGAGAGCTTGCTGGTGTGTGTTGGGGGGCGGGGATTAAATTGATGAGCCTGAATTTAAGGATGCTACTTATCTTTCTGCTTCTATTGCAGTCTCCAAATAAATGAAATTCATGAGGTTTATTGGCTCATAGTTATAAAGCATCAATAACGTTCCCCTTGGCAGGCTTTTATATGTGTGTGTGTGTGTGTGGTGAATAGAGGGAAATGTAATCTCCGAGTTATCAAACTGTTTTACAGTGTTCTCCTGAACTGCAGAAACCCTTGGGAATATTTATGCCTCTCCTGGGTCTTATTACCACAAAAATTATATGTGTGTTTTATGGGATAGGAAATATATTGTACTCCTTTCTGATAATAAACAAAACAGAAATATGAGCTCGTACACATTGAAAAATGTAGTGGGTGCTTTTGGGCTGGTTTCAGTTGTTACATCTCTTTGTGATGCTTTTCCCTTGGTTCTGGCACCCCTGAGGATGGTTCTTGGGTTCCTTTGCCTTCTCCCCCTTTGGTTCCATGGTGTGAGCTGGATGTTCCTGCTCATCCCCCTTGGCAGAGCTGCTCCCAGGCTGTGTGAGCACAGGCACCTGCCCTGGACCTTCCAGGAAACTCAGGGCTGAAGAGACAGACAAAGCCAAATGATGATTTGAATTTTATTTTTCCTCCAACTAAACTGGTGCAGCAGCATGAGAAGAGTCTGCAGATCACCTGGACTTCCCTGGGAAGGGAGAAAACTTACTGGCATGCAAGATCAAGCAGTTCTGCCATGCACTTTCCCCTCTGAGCTCCTCCTTGGGTCGTGTTTATCCTGCCTGTGCCTGTGAAAGGATTGTTCATGGTGTGAGGCTGCACTGGGGACTGGGCTTTGTGTGCCCTTTTGTACCAACTTACTGCCCAGTCTTAGATACCTGAGGCCCCTTGGATCTGTTGGAAATGTGTTTAGGCATCTGCTTAACCTGACAAACCTGGGCTGTGGGTCTTGTGATTTATTTGCAGATATCCTGAGGGGACACAGCCTCTCTCTTGTCCAAGGATTCAAGCAAATTCATAAAAGGACTTGATGTGCCCAGAAGTTGCAGGAATGGGCCTACATAGTTAATGTAGATGTAACATCCTGTGGGAATCCCTGGTGACTCTGAGGACCAGGGTTTGGACAGGGTTTGTATCTTTGAATTTTATCCATGTGAGAGTTAAATCTGGTGTAAAGAGTAAGGGCAGTGTAGAAGAAACCTGCTCAAGTGGTTCCTCTCCATCTGCTACAGGTCTTGTCAAAGCAGTGGAGTTTGATTTCTCCACAAGTGATAAATACCAGCATGTAAAAGGAGGCTTCAAAAATAATATTCTTCTTTTAACTATATTTGACCTGCAATCTGCCTTTTCAGAGAAACTTAGAGGATTGTTTTGTCTTAAGATCATAATTATGAATTGCTTTCAACACTTGCACTCACCTGGAGATTAGAAGAAAGTGGAAACAAGGGATGAGCCCTTCCAGGATGAGACAAATTTGCTTTAGATGAACCTTTTATTAAGGAGTTCACTTAGTTTCTGCTGTAATACTGTGCCACCACCAGCAGTAAGGGTGGCTCTTTTTTCTCCCCCAGCTCAGTTTCTCTATAAATATTGTTCAAACTTCTTTCTTCCCAAGAGACCCTAATTATTTTTAGAAATTGCTCAATACTTTCCACACTCCTTTTACCATGGAATTGCAGCTTCACAGAGTGTGAAATGCAGCTCTTGCTCTGTCAGTGTGGAGCTACTCTGCTCCTACACGTGTTCCCAGTGCTTTTGGGCTCTGCAGGCAGCCCTGGGTTGTTCCTGGTGATGCTGGAAGGTGCAGTGCCAGCACTCCTAATGAGGAATGCCATCAGCCACAGTCTAACTAGGACAAACAACTGTGCAAGTGCCAGTGTCATTGCAGTTGCAGGGGAGCAGGAATGGTTTAAAAATGTCAATGAGCAGTTCAGGAAGGGCACAGGGGAAGAGCTGTTACTCTGACAATTTGCTGGGGGAGTTTTATCAGTGACCATCAGAAGGCAGGCCCTTTGCTGAGTCTTTCGTCAGTCTGGAATTCGCTTTTCCCTTCTGTTGGATCCTGCATCCTCTTCCACCACTCCAGCTCTGTCCCAGCTGCTGGGCGGGGTGTCCTGACCCTGTGCTGTCCTCAGCTGTTGTAGGTGAGGTGGATGCAAGTCTGGGAATTCAGCACTAATTGAGTTCCTGGACATGAACTGCTTCACCAACTCCACTTAGAGGATTTGTCTAATTGACTGAGGAAATAGTTTGAAGTGGAGGAACACTTCTTTCCATTAATGTTCAAATGAGCTGCAAATGACTGAACTTCGAAGCCTCCATATTTCCTAAAGATAAAAGCTTTTTCAAAAATGGGAATTGAACTTTATTTTCAGTCAGAAACAGATGCATTTGTATGCAGGGGCAGGGGTGTTTTAAGTAATTTTCTGCATGAATTATTTGAAAGCTGCTGATGACCAGTAAAACGGGCTGTAACATTTCCCAATCTTAGACTGGGCAATATATATATGTATATATTTCCCTTATAGAATAGGAACTGATTGGGAGAGAGCAAAGACATTCCCTAGGCTTAGCAAGTATCTGAGCTGTCTCTGGTGCAGAGTTGCTCCCTTTATGCAGCTGCCAATATTGACAGTATCTAGGATGCACCTTTCTGTCATCATGGGGTAGCAGAATTAAGGTGGAATTGCAGAACGAAGCTGTTTTCCTTATGGGATGGAATATCAGGAGAGCCTCAGAGTGGGAGGGAGGGGGCAGAAGTACCAGACTAAGCATTTGACATAAGACAGAGGCAGGTGGGTGCTGTAGGATTAGTCATGGGATGATGCAAGAGGAGACCACCATCAGAACAGGCTCACTTTCTTTTCCGTGACCTTTTTGCTTCGTGATGGATTAACTCCTGAAAAGGCCCACAGAAACTACTGCTGTTTTCACCATATTTCCCTTTTAAAAAAATTCAGAACACAGGGGGAACATTTTAAGGAAAAACATTGTTGTTCTACAACAAAGGAACCTCAAGATCAATTTTGTGAAATCTTTAAATTTCCAGAGGCTGCAGCACTCTAGAAACCCCTCCCTGCTCTGGTGTAATTATGTAAGGAACAGAACCATTCCTTATGATATGGGTTTGTCCTAATAATATCCTTGTATTGTTTTCCCCATCTGTTCTGCAGCCATTCTATTCCTGTGCAGGAGGAGCAGAGTTTTTATGCACAGCTAATGTGGGGACTCTCAGGGGATGTAAATATCATGACTCTTGCTCTGGAAAGGGGAGCAGATGGCCCCTAGCCATGTACACACTGGGATTTTCTGCACGCTGCAGTCTCAGGGGGAAGGGGAAAAAAGGAACTTTACTATTCAGGCTGATGCCTTTTAGGGCTACCTAAAAACAGGGCAAAATTAAGAGAATAAAAAGCAGTTTTATTTATTGAAGGGCCTTCAGGTACATCCAGGGCAGACAAAGCCCCCCAGGGGATACACCCCAGAATGGACCCCGGGTCACAGGTTTTCACACTTTTATCAGTTTGGTCCATTTGCACATTGGGGGTTAATCTCCCAATTCCAGCTTCAGGTAATGAATCATTTACCCCAAGTCTGTTCCCCCAACTCACTTTTGTTTCCACTGAGGCAGTGAGGTGTCCTTGATTCCCAGGCCTGGAGAGGAATTGTTGTGTCTGACCAAAATGGGAAAGCAGCAGCTCACACTGTACATGGAGTTTAGAGTTATACACTAAAGAACTATGCAATTACAAACATATGAAAAATATAAAAGCTAAATCCTCAGGCTTCAAGTGCTGAGCTGAGTGATGGGGCAGGGCTGACAGGGGGGTCCCTGCACAGCCTTTACCTTGGGCAGGTAAAACCCCAGGTTTGGCCCTTGCAGCTCTGCTCTCTCATGGCCACATCAGCTCGTCCCCATTCCTAAAACAAAGATGAAAGGTGTTTCCTGGGGAGAGCAGTGATGCAATATTTACTCAGAAGATGGAGAAGTAGATAAAAGGAGCTGCTTTGTTCTTCCTGTGCTCCTTGTGATGATGCTTTGTCTTGAAGGATGTTAAAGGAACAAAGCCTAAAGAAAAAAGATAATAGGGATTAATCTAGGGGGTTTATTTGGCTTCATAGGTCTGCATCTTTTTATTATGGAGAAATAATCCCTGTTTTAGATGAAGCTAATGGAGATCTATACTGTGTTAGCTTAATTCTAATTTAAAGCATATATTTGATCTATCTTTTGAAGTATTTCACTTCTTGTGATGCTAATTCAGGTTTATTACCCTGTTTTTAACCCTAATCTGGATGTGATCATCAGTCTTTGACCCAAAAGTGTTGCTGGTAGGAGCTGGTGGAAGGGGATGAAAACCTGTGCGCCACTGAAACAAATTCTGCACGTACTAGAGGAATTCACTATTGTGGATTATATTTTGAGTATTCCGAGCATCGAGTAATTCCAGGTAACTGCCATTACTTAAGTTAATCTGCTCCTTTTTTTATTATTATTTTTCCTACCCAGTGCCTTTTTGACCATTTCCTCCAAAGGCTCTGCCTCCGTGCCCAGGGTGGGTTTTGTTCAGTTAGGCAGCAATTACAGCTCTGGAAAGCCCTTTCCTGACTCTGTAATGAGGAGCTGGGAGCTCAGAGCCACGGGAGAACCCGTCAGCACAACAGCACAGGTTTTATGTGTATATAGTGCTTAGCAGAGGTGGTTTTAGAGGCTTTTATCGTTTGTCAAGGAAGAGTTAGGAAGGAGGAAAAGCAATCAGAATGAATGGGTACTGTCAGAGATTTCTCTGGCTGTGTAGTGAAGAGGATACATTCAGTATTCCCTGTGATGCAGGTTCAGAGTGATCTGGGATGTTTCTCCCCTGGGCAAAACCAATCCCAGGTTATGAGGTGGTCTGAGAGAGGTGTGGGAGGGATAAACTGTGTGGGAGCAGTTTCTTGTCAAACTGAGCTGCTGGACAGACCCCAAATGGGACGCTGGGCTCTGTAGGGTGGATGCAGCTTTGGGCGCTGGGGCTGTGCCTCAGCAGCACCCTGGGCTCTGACAGCTTTGAGCTCTGTGGTTCCAGTCACTAAACCAGGCTCTGACTCTGCCAACAGCTGGGAATTAGGGTTTTTATTTAGGGCCATGCCTGAGATGTTCTGTAGGAGCATCACCTGGCCAAGAGCAGCGAATTGATGATGGGAGCCCTTGTGTGGCTGGGGTTTGCAGGGTAATGCCTTGGAGTGGCTGCCCAAAACAGAGGCTAGACAAAATTGAGGGAATAAAAGCAGGTGCTTATTAAAGCCTTCAATAGGTGCACCTTGGGCAGTCAAAAGCCTCTGTGGGGCTACACCCGAGATGGACAATGGTCGTAAGTTTTTCATACAGTTATAGGTTTGGTCTGTTTACACATCAGGGGTTAATTCTCCAATTACAACTTCAGGTAATTAAATCATATTACTCTCTTTGCCCCCTCCCAGTTCACTGTTGTTTCCATCTCTCAGGGCCTGGGGCAGTGAGGTATCCTTGATTCCCAGACCTGGAGAGGAATTGTGTTGTCTGACCAAAATGTGAAGAGAGTGGCTAACACTGTGTATGGAATTTAGAGTTATAGACTAAAGAACTACAGGATCTGAAAAATATAAAAATGAATCCTAAAGCAGCAGAAGCAGGGTAAGGTGCAGGAGTCAGAGGCAGAGAGTTTCCTGTTGAGGAAGGGTGTAGGTATTTTGGAATTAGGTTTGAACTACCCAGCCTGGGCCCCACACCAAGGCCAACTGTGAAGGCTGTGGCGCAGTTAGAAATTAGATGTTAAGGGGTTAGTGAGAGATACTGGGTTTTCTAGAGGTCAATAAGTATAGCCATTAGTGTGAACACTTTAGCCACCTTAAGGAAAAGCAAAACAATGTTTGTTTGCATTTTTCCCTGTGCTGTGTGCCAATGAGAAGTAACTGTAATTCGTAAACTATATAGAAGTGTATATAACCTGCCATTTTAGACAAAATAAACAGAGAACGTGGCATTAGTCACAGTGATTGGATCTGTGTTTGTTTCTGTCCAGCTTCCCATTATTTTAAGGGTTTCCCTTGTTTATAGGAGGGATCTCGTGTCTCCTCTCTGGGGCTGAAGCCCAGCTCAGAGCCCTCAGAGGGTCGGGGCTGGCCTTTGCTGGGGGTGGAGAACATTCCCTTAGCAGGGCGAGGTGCCACCAGCTCTGCTGTGGAAACTCCTCTTGGAGAGTCCTGGGCAGCTCCTACAGCTCCAGGGGTTACCCACCCAGCTGGAACATAATCTATAGGTGCTATTCTATTGAAAATTAGTTTTCTTCATGCCTAATGTCCTCAGTTCATTCATCTGTTGAAAGGAAATTATTGCAATAGAGGCTCTAAATGCCTTTAAGAGACATTTTGTAGTTCCTGTGCAGTCACACACATCTCTCATTTTCCCCTCAAGGCTGCTGAGGAGAAGCCCAAATGATAAATCTGTGAAGACAACTAATGGGAAATTATATTGATTGTTCTTCCAGAGTGTTACTTTTTTATGCCAGTGGTCTGTGTGTCAACTGCTCAGGTTGGGGGTTTATTTTGTTGAGCAGGTTCTGTTGGGGGGCCTTGGGGATGTCTGGAATGACAGCAGGGGGTGCAGGGAGTTGTTTTAATTGACTTTAAATGCCATGTTTGTGAGAAATAACAGATGATACTCAATTCCTGAGTGTCTCATTTCTGCCTGTTAAGTGTCTCCAGTGTAAGGGTTTTTCTATGAGGACAACTTTTAGCCCTCCTGACTTCAGCCTTTTATGTTGATGGAAGGAATGTTTTCTGATGAGCAGCTCCTGCACAGACAGAGCTGTGATACCAATCTCTACGTACAACTGGGAGGTAGATTCTGATGAAAATTTTCAGCTTTCTTCCATTTCCCTGTGGCTCTTGCATGACACTGACTCCAGCAGGTGGGCCCAGGGCTCTCTCTGAATTTAGCCTTTGTCAATATGTCAATATGTCACAGGCCTCAGCATGAGCAGTTGGTTTCCATAAGTGTAAAAGCTGGAAGTTTGGTTGTGACAATAGCAAATTCCTGCCTTGCATGTTTGCAAAGGAATGAAAATAAAATCACATTATCTCTTAATAAGCCCATTAAATCTCTCCTTAGGGTTTCCCAGCTGTCACAGCCAGTTTACATGGCCTTCTCCAGCTACTCAAGAGCAGTGGGTGTGTTTCTGATGACAACAAGCAGCTGAGTTTGATCTCCAGCCTGGTTTGACTGCATTGACATCCATAGGTGCCCTCACAGAATTTCCTTTGTGCCTCTAAAGCAGCTGGGTATTGCCTTCCCCTAAATTCCTGTTCAGCAGCCTTCATCTCTTTCAGATGCAACCACAACATCAGTAGTAAATGACCTTTTGCTGTATTTTTGTTGCTGCCAATGTACCAGAAAATGCCCAATTTTCCCTACCCTTTATCTCAGAGAGTTCCCTAAATTGCTCAAGAAAATATTGTGCTATTGCACAATTAGCATAAATGTGTACAGGTCTCCTGGAATATAAACGCTGCATCTACTTTCAGTGGAATAAAAATGATGAAGTTTGTTGCCATGGGCTGCCCAGAGAGAGTAAATCTCTGACTGGGACTGCTGAGAAGAGATCAGGTAGCACTTTCTTGGCTCCTTGAAATGTCATCTTTAACAAACCCCATCCCATAACTCCAGATGATGTGCTGTGCAGCCACTAACACTGAAAAGTTGGTGCTTCTTCGCAGCCTCAGATGTTTATCTTGAACATATGTTGTGAGAAAGGAAGAAAAGCCATTGCAGGGAGGAAACAGTCGAGGCTGTTCTGGGTGGGCTGGAGATGTCAGCTTGGTTTCACATTGGGAAATGTCACAGGCATTGCTGGAGCGTGGGAGAAGTCATAATATTGGTACAGGGTTTTGAGGTGCTTTTTTTTCTTTCCCCCTTGAAATCTCTTCTCTCTTCACCATGTGTTTTTGTGGAAGTGTCGACTGATGTTATTACACTTGGCATCCTGAACCCTAAGGTTGCTGAAAAAGAAATGTGAAGTGTGCATTTGTTTTCTCTTCAATAAAGCAGAGTTTTTGATGTTGTAGGCTCTTCGGGGCAGGTTCAGCAGTGTTTGCACACTGCCTGGTACAGGCAGTGCTGCAGCCTTTTCTCTGCCACCAAAATACAAATACACCACCTCCAGCACATTATTCTGAAGGGGAAAAAAAACCTCAGAGCAAATCAGTCCAATCTCATGGCTTCTCATGTGCTTGACCTCTTCAGGAGCAATTTAATTCCTGGCGTCACCTCTTCCCTGTGCTGTGGGATCTGGTCTCACTCCCAGTTTATTCTGCCATGCACAGCAGAGTGGGTGAGGGCTCAGGGTCTGCACCCAGAGCAGCCCTGGGGCTCTGGCACCCTGATCTCTTGGATGGTGCAAGAGACATTCCCTCCGTGCTGGAATAGCTGGAGCACTTGGAGCAGGGAGTGGAGAAAGTAAAACTTGGTGTGAAGGGTCTGGAGGGGCTACAGAGGGAGGGGCTGAAGTCACTTGTCTGGTTCATCTGGACAAGAGGAGACTGAGGTCAGATCCCATCAGGGGCTGCAGCTCCTCCTGAGGGGCAGCTCTGGTCTCTGGGACAGGGACAGGGAATGGCTGGAGCTGTGTCAGAGGGGTTTAGGTTGGCTGGATATCAGAGAAAGGCTCTTCCCCCAGAGGTGCTGGCACTGCCCAGGCTCCCCAGGGAATGGGCACGGCCCCGAGGCTGCCAGAGCTCCAGGAGCCTTTGGACAGCTCTGCCAGGGATGCCCAGGGTGGGGTTGTTGGGGGGTCTGTGCAGGGCCAGGGGCTGGGCTGGGTGATCCTGTGGATCCTTTCCAGCTCATGATACCCTGTGATTCTGTGAGGCTACAAAAATCCATAGCCTTTACAATTTGTGTGCATGCGTGCCCCTGTCTTTACTCATTTACAGCAAAATCTCCTCTGTTAACGGCAGAGTAAGTTCCAGGGTAACAACTGAGTGAATGTTTGAATGCTTAAGAAGAAATTTAAAATGTCTAATTGCCTTTAAATACAGTGAACCCAGGGAATGAAAGGCAGAGGTGCCCCCGAGGGCTGCAGTGTGCAGATGTTGTGGTTGCAGTTGTGCATCTGGCCCAGGTGGGGTGTGAGGGAGCTGAGAGCCCCAGTGTTCCCCAGACAGGCAGGCTGTGTTCCCAGCCCCAGCTGCTCAATGCCAGCAGTGTTGTGGAGGAGCACTGCCAGTGGCAGGGATCCAGGGGGGACCTTCCTGGGGCTGCCAGGGATAAGGTGGCTCCTGGCCCCTCCTGCATGGAGCTGGGGGTCACTGGGCTGTGCCCCATGGCCTGTGTGTGCAGATTCCATATGCTGTTACAGGTTTGGGGCAAATCATCCTCATCCTCGTCAGATGCAGCATTAAACATTAATGCTGCATTAAACATTAACCCTGTTATCAGGGTTTAATGGTGTATTGTGTCTGCCTATGGTCATTTGGCAGGGATTTGTTTCTTTTCCTCTTGCCTCAAAACTTCATAACCTTGCTTTTTGTTATCAATTCCTTCTTTCATTTAAAACTAGGAACACAAGAAAGTAACTATAATCTGTTTTATCCCATTGTAGATTTGTGAACGCTGTGGTAGTGGTGCAGAATGTACTTTTAATCTCTTGTTTAAAGTTTGAGTTAATCTTTTATTTATATATGTATAGACTCAAAACCTTTAAGCTGCTTCAGCATCCCTCTCTCTGTAGCAAGCACTATTGGATTTCTTTCTGCATGCAGTGTGTGCAGCTGCATATCTGTGTGATCATCACTGCAAAGCATCTAAATGACTTACGGGAGGTTTCCTGCTTCAGAAACGTGAGTTTACCTTGTGTGCTTAATGAAGAGAGTGTCTGCCAGCCCTTGCAGTGTTTTTATGGCTTCTTGACACGGTGTAACCCCACAGAGCAATCCGGGCCCACGCAGATGCTCACTCAGCCACCAGTGGGGTGGGGAAGAGAGTCAGAATGGGAACAGTGACGGCTGAGGTGACACATCACTGAGGTCACTGAGGTGACATTAAAGCAGTTAAATGGGGAAAGCAAAAGGTGTATACACACAAAGCCAACAAGGAGTTCATTCCCTGCCTCCCCTGGCTGGGCAGGTGTTCAGCCATCCCCAGGGGAGCAGGGCTCCAGCACACTCAGTGGTGACTCCAAATGTCCTCCTCTGCTTTCTCCTTCCCCCAGTTTATTTACAGAGTAGGATGTCACACGGTCTGAGGTATCCCTGGGGTCAGGTGTGGTCACCTGTCTTGGCTGTGTCCCCTCCCAGGCCCTCCCCAGAGTGGCCATGTGAAAGGCCTTGTCTCTGCTCAGCAATAACAGAAATATCTGTATTACCAACCCTGTGTGCAGCACAAACCCAAAACACAGCCCCAAGCAGCCTCTGGGAAGGGAATTAACTCCAGCCCAGCCCCAAACAGCCTCTGGGAAGGGAATTAACTCCAGCCCAGCCCCAAACAGCCTCTGGGAAGGGAATTAACTCCACCCCAGCTGAACCAGCACACTTCAGAGTATGAATGCATTCACTGTCCAAGAGCTGTGTTAAGCTGTGTTAAACCAGTGAGACTATGAAAAATTGTACTTTAATTGGTGCTTTTCTTTCTGAAAAAATAAAAATTGGTGCTTTTCTTCTGGGCAGTGTGTGCTGTGCCTCTGGGTGAGAGGAGTATTTCAGCAGCTTGGGCTTTGGGGTGCTCTTCCACCTCCTGCTGTAGGATTGTTTCAGTTTATTTCTAGTGGAAACTGTAAAATCAGAGTGGGGAAAGGTACTGAGAATAGGCTGGGGAGGGGAGGGAAGCTTTGAAGGCAAGGAGAGCTTGCAGGGAGAAGTCAGACATTTTTCCCTGATGAGCTGGCAGTTAGAGGGATGTGCAGTTGTGCTGTTGTGCATCTGCCTCTCAGGTTGAAGAATTAGCAAGCAGGGGAGCTGCAAGTGATATTTTTTAGCTGACTTGTGCAGTGACGGGTTTTATACCCAGTTTTTGGAACCATGGGAGAGAAATTTGTAGCAGAGATTGTAGCCTGTGAGTGGTTAATCTCATCTCCTTTTAAACTTGAACTTTAAAATTGAAACAGACCATAATAATGCTGAGATTGGGCTCTGCTGAGTTTATAGCCAAAGTAAGTTAATGATGTAGTCCTTTTCTGCCTCCTCATCACTGCCCTCATTCCCAGAACACTTCATGTGCCTGTTTTGATTTTCTTTCAAAATCAAAGACATCCATACTGGGAGGCACTATGAAGTCTCCATAATAAACAACCACTGAGGGCTGACACAAAGTCATTTTCTTTAGTGAGAAAAGTCAAGGTCTATAGTAACCTTGTGACAAAAGCAAATCTAGCATCAGCTATTCAATTTAGCAACAGCCAGCAAATTGGAAATGTGCAACAACAGAAAAAATAAAGGTGACTGACTGTGCCAAGGAGGGTGGGAGAGAGGAGTAAATGGCAAATGTTGGGAGCTGCTGTATTGACAAGCATGGGATGGCCCCTGTTCCTGGGCGTGGCTGCTGCTGCCTTTGGAAGTGATGCTTTCCAAAATTGATGACTCCTGGTGGGATAGGAGGGGAGATGGGAATTCTGCATTCACACTGCAGGAAGGGGCACAGGGACTTCCCTCCCTTACACTGAGGGAACTCCTGGCTGAAATACTGCTTGGGTGGAAGTGAACAGTTCTGAGCAAGCAAATCTGGCTGTCTGAGGGGAATTGATGAGGAGCTTTCTTCACTGTAATCGGGTTATTAACGTGCAGTGGGTCCTGACACATCAAAGGCACTTGTGTGTCTGAATGCATCTTAGTGCAGAGCAAAGCCTTTCCCAGGAAAACTCTACAGGGGAGTTCTTCAGAAGGGGGAACGTCAGCCCAGGTCAGCCTGTCACAGCTGAGGCTGTTACAGCTTTTCCAGTCGAGTCTTGGGCTCAGCTTTTAAGACTTGCATTTCTGCTCTGGTTCAGTCCCCATCAGTGCTGTCACACGAGGATAAGTCTGTTTCAGTGATGTTAATAATCTCTCCTTAAAAAAGTCCCTTTATTCCCTTCCCTCTGTCTTGGTTTGGGAAGACAGGTGTCTGCCAGAGAAAGCTGGAGTTTCCCTTGGAATGGAGAATCTAAATCCCCCCCCCCTTCCAAATTATTATGATTTTGCAATTAAAGGCTTTTCAGGCAATGGGAATAGGAATAACAGTTCTTTACTAGAAATATTAAGAATACAAATGTAGAGGTACAAGAGAACAAGCGAACAAACAAACAGAAAATCCCAGAAACCCTGACAGAGTCAGAAACACAACCTGACACCTGTTGGTCAGGGCATTGGGAGCAGCCCAGAGTGAGCCCTCCTGGAGTGGCAGATGTGGTTCTGTTGGAGTGGAGATGGTCCTGTGGAAAAGGGTCCAGTGATGGTCAGATGGGTCTGGTCTTCCTCCAGGAATCCAGTGGGAACACTGGACACCTGGTGTTCCTGGTCTCAGTTTTTATCCAGGTGGGAATGGATTCGCTCCTCCCACCAGCTGGAGCATCTCCCAATAGGATGATGTGATGTGTGATGTCATTGGTGAGCCTTGATGGCCCATGAACAGCAGATATCCCCTGGAGGGTGGACATGACTTGGAAGAGATAAGAACACTGCCCCACCTGGTTTTAACAGCTGACCATTATCGGAAGGCATCTGCCCCCCTCCCCGCTGGAGTTACAAGAGAGAAACACGTCTCCAACTGGTTTCAACAGATGGAAAAATAGAATAAATATTTTTTTTTAATTACATAACCCAAGACACCCTCTGTGGGAGTGGCTGTGTTGGTTCTCTTGGGATGGCCCCTGTGTGCCAGGAGCTGAGGGAGGCTGCACTGCCCAGCTGCTTTGTGGCTCTGGATCTCCCTATTCCAAAAGTCACTCTCTGGGGGCCAGGGAGCACTTTGTGAAAAGGTTTAATGGGACAAGGAGGGGAGGACAAAAGATCCTTTTGTGGCACTGGCTTCTTGGCCAGTTCCCTGGGGAGCTGAGGATGTTGGGCACCAGGGTCTTGCCCTGGCGTGAATTGGTGGGAATATCTCATTTTGAGGGGCTTTGTGGTGATGCCTTAGGACTTCAGCTTTTATATTTTTCATATATTTGTGATCCTGTAATTCTTTAGTATATAACTCTAAACTCCATGTACAGTGTGAGCTGCTGCTTTCCCATTTTGGTCAGACACAACGATTCCTCTCCAGGCCTGGGGATCAAGGGCACCTCACTGCCTCAGGCCTGAGAGATGGAAACAACAGTGAGTTTGGGGGAGCAAACTTGGGGTAAATGATTCATTACCTGAAGCTGGAATTGGGAGATTAACCTCCAATATCCAAAGGAACCAAACTGATCAAAGTGTGAAAAATTGTGACCCGTGTCACTTTTGGGTGCAGCCCCTGGGGCGCTTTGTCTGCCCTGGATGTACCTGAAGGCCCTTCAATAGATAGAACTGCCTTTTATTCTCTTAACTTTGCCTGGCCTCTGTTTTTAGGTAGCCCCACAAAGGCATCAAAGGTCTTTAGGATATAAAAAGTGTAGTCCTTGTATGCTGGAATGGTTTTTTTTAGTTGTGGGGTTTTTTTAATTATTATTAGCAGATGGCATTTCTAGGAGAAAGGTTAACAGGAGATTATTTTCAAAGACACAGAAGTCTCATGTCCCATGCAGAATAAGAGCAAGGAAGATGGACAGAAAGATTTAGAAAATCTTTCATAGTATTAATGTCTGATACATCTATTTATTATGCTTATTACTCGATTTTGTCAAATGGCAAAGACAGTAAAAATTCTTTATCAAGCATTTCCAGCACACCATTAACTTCTTGAGACCTTGAGAGTGTCGTACAGCACTTATGGCAGAAGCACTCTGTAAATCACCATAAAAAGAATACTAAGTCTGGAGGTGGATAAGCATGATTATTTAAATAGGAAATAACTTTGGTCAAGTAAAATGCTAAGTTTTTTTTTTTTTTAAGAAACAAATTCTCTAGAGAATATTCTGTCTCTTGTATAAATTTAGCAGAGGAGATTATCAGTTGATTTGCTTCTGCTTCATGCTCAAGTATGCAAAGCTGCTAAAGAGTTTTTGCCTTAAAATTCCCTGGGCTTTTTTGTCTTAATTTATTCTGTATTTCCAATTAAGCTGTATGTTGTTTAAAAAGAACAGAAATTACATATTTTTCCTTTTTATTTTTTGTATTTTTTCCCCTGAAAAATAAGTTTCTCTTCTATGTGACTAAATCCCCAATGGAATCTTCCTGCAGCCATTATTGAGACAAAATTACAATCGTTTTTCTGGAAGATGAAGATTGTATTTTTCACTCTGGAGTTCATGTGGCCTCTGCAGAAATCAAAGATACACACTTGATGTGATTGTTACAGCATTATTCTGCCTAAAAATTCAAATATCGAACATTTCCAAGAGTTTGTAGTGTAAGAAAACAACGTATTTAGGTTTTATTTTGAATTTGTGGGGTAATTTCACTGCAGTTAAGCACCGTTGCAGCAAGAGGTGTTGGGATCAGGATGCAGGTTGTTTTCCTCTTGCCAGGAATGACTGAAGAGCAGTGCCCAGGCACCCTAAGGAGGCACTGCAGGGTTGTTTTGGGACCCAGGGATGGTGTCGTCCCTCAGGTGTGATGTTACTCTGCAAGATTTTAACATCTCGGTTAATCTGTTGGGTTTTTTCCCTCAACCTTGCACTGACACCACAACTGCAGGAGCTGGGAATTCACCTCGGAAATATCTTTATTTCTAGGGCTGAAGTGGTGGATGTAAAGGTTAATTGTGCATCCATATGATTATTTAGGAAAAAGTGGTGGTGGACTGTTGATATAGGACACAAAATGAATGACACACACACAGTTAGGTCGTCAGGGCAAAAAGAGAGAAGTTTATTTTTTAAACTTTGGTTTATATAGATTTTGGACAATGATCATGGATTGGAGGATGAGGTTGCCACCTCTCTCACCACACTGGTTAAACTAGAAGTCCATCAATTGTCCTTCCCCCAGAGAGGAATGTAAACATCACTTTTGTGAAAATCTGTGAGAAACTCTGCTACAAAAATACAAACATCAAAAGGCTGAAAAAGACCAAAACGACAGTGGACAGGGCTGAGCTGCCTGGGACATGGCAGAGGGGGAAGGCTGAAGTTGTGCTTGAACTGAGGAGTTTTTCAATAGCAGATAAAGGCTTCATGTTCCCCTGCAGGCACAGGCTTCTTTAGTTCCCAGGTGTGGGTATTCTGTAAAGCTGCAGTTTATATGTTATACCTGGGCATGGCACAGCCAAGGAGCTCATCTCTGGGAAGAAAGCAGGAAAATTGCTCTTTTTTAATGCAAGTTTTGGATTTGGCCTGTGCTGCCTGGGGTGGCAGGAGGGTGAGATTCCTTCAAAGACTGTGCCACAGGATATTTTCTCCCTCTGGGACTGTTGTCTGCTCTGTCCCCAGCTCTGTGCAGCCCTGGCAGAAGCTGCACCATCCTCAGTGTGAGCCTCCCCCCCCGGGTGTCCCTGGGGCTCTCTGGGGTCACCAGGACTCCAGGGTAACCAGAATTGCTCTGGAATTATTGAGCATTCAGAGTTTTAGACTGTCAGGATGTAACTTTTGAGCCTCTTGACTGCAATGACGACTTGTTAAGAATAAAATAATTGGAAAAGCAGGGCTGCAGTTTCAGGTGTTGGCACTTTTTTTACCTAGAGCCTGCTTTAAAGACACACGAGGACAATATTTCTGTGTTCATGCAGCTTCTTAGTGTTATTTTAAGATGCTTTCAAGAGTGTGACAGTAGATATATTTTATTAGATATCTGTAGCAAATACCCAGTGATTTACATATTACTATTGAACATCAGCACGCAGAGGAAAATTAATTACTGCACACAGCACTTACAGGCAGAGGCAGGGCACTTTCTTGATAATTACAGTATCACTGCAGAGTAAATATATCGCTCTTCATCTGACAGTGTAATTTATATCATCTCTGGAGCAGTTTGACTGCTGTACTTTTGTTCCCAGAACGGTTTCCTGGGTGGTGCTGAGCAGCTGTGGCTGCTCGGAGCTGGAGCTGGAGCAGTTTGCTCAGAGCCTCTGGAAACCACACCAGCAGTACCTGCACCTTGTGTGTGTCTCTTTGATTGATGAGCTGCTGAATTTTGGGAGATGGGAATAAAGCAATTTTATTTTTTTTTAAACCCAAAACCTCCCTTCTCAACTTAGAGAGAGAAAGATGGATAAAATAAAATCCAGAACTAAAGATCCCCAATGCAAATTTCTGCTGCCAGGTTTTTTGAAAGGTTAGTCACAAGAGTCATGAATTTGAACATTTTGGCAGAACCTCTGCTGAGGACACACAGCTTTAGCCTTTCTGCTCTGACAGGATGTGCCATGAGGATTAAATATTAAATGTGTCACTGAAGGAACGAGGTCTCTCTCTCTGTTTTGGTTGTTCACTGTTTTCTGACTGATGCAGTGTCCAGTTTTGTACCACCCTGTCCTGTCAGTGGTCATCAGCCTTTGGCCACCAAAGCTCAGGAGAGAGCTTGGTGATTGCTTCAGTGCTGAGAACACAAGAAAATAGTGAAGTAAAAAAAAATTCCAAACAAATGGGACCTTCTGCCTTCCCTGGCTCCTGTGTCTCTGGATTGGTGACCAAAGCTTGAGTGTTTTGCACAAACTTCCATGTTTGTCCTGATTCCTGGGGGAATTACTTGGGTTTTAGTTTAATTCTCTGCTTTTATAACTCCCACTTTTCTGCTCCTGTTTGTCAGGGGCATCACTTTACCAACAAAAATTACTCCAACTCCAAACCACACTTTATATGCTTTGCGGGTCACATCTGTGAAATTTTAAAGTCATGGTACTATTAATTAGTGCCATTAAGATTATGTAGTCTCATCATATTTAAAGCTAAGCCTCAGGTAATAGTCAATGGTGCTGCAAAGTATATTAATAAAATTACTTGTAGTAATTAAGGGAGAAATGGAGGAGTGTGAGGGAAGTTTGGAGTGCTGGATGAGGAAGGAATGGGAATGCAGCCCTGGGGGTTTCTGGCTGGGTGTCCCATCCTTCCCACTGTGTGTGGCTGCTCAAGGGGGGACACTGGGCTTCTGGAACTGTGGGAGAATATCCTCAGTGTGCTGGGAGAGCATCCTCTGCTCCTCAGAGTGCTGGGACAGCCTCCCCTGCTCCTCAGTGTGCTGGGACAGCATCCCCTGCTCCTCAGTGTGCTGGGGCAGCATCCTCTGCTCCTCAGTGTGCTGGGAGAGCATCCTCTGCTCCTCAGTGTGCTGGGGCAGCATCCTCTGCTCCTCAGTGTGCTGGGACAGCCTCCTCTGCTCCTCAGAGCACTGGGACAGCATCCTCTGCTCCTCAGAGTGCTGGGGATGATGCCTGGGAGAGGCTGCGTAGAACAGAGGCCAGACAGAATTAGAAAATAAAGGAGGTATTTATTGAAAGCTTTCAAGGGGTGCACCTTGGGCAGTGTGAGAGCCTGGCAGAGGCTACACCCAGGACAGAAAACTGTCATGAGTTTTTCAGACATAAAAATGTTGGTCTATTTGCATATCAGGGGTTAATTGTCCAGTTACAGCTTTGGGTAATTCCCCCAGTTTGCTCCCCCCAATTCACTTCTGTTTATACTTTTTGGGGCTTGAGGCTGAGATGATGACCTTGGTTCCCATCTGGAAAAGAATTTTTTTGCCTGACCGAAATGTGAAGAGAACTTACTAACACTCTGTACTTCACTTACTAACACTCTGTATGGATTTCAGAGTTATCCAGTACAGGTTCTGAATAATATAAAAGCTAAAATATTAAGGCATCAGGCAGAGCCTCCTCTTCTCCTCCGTCCCTGTGCTGGGGGAGCCTCCTCTGCCCTCACTGCCTGGGCTGGGCACTGGTGTTTGCACAGAGGCAGCTCAACAGTAGATTGACCCCAAAGTGTAAGTAAGTAAGTAAGGATGGATTTAATTCTCTTCATTTACTCAGAAGAATTAGTCATGGATCATTTGCAGTGGTTTTTGCTGCTCTAGAGAAGCAGTGAAAAGACCTGAAGATTGATTCCTGCTGCTGCTTTGAAGGAAGCATCTCGAGGAGTTGTGTTGTCAAAGTAGCTCCAGATTTGGACATTTTTTGTCCAAACAAAACAACCTCTGGCACCTCAAGTCACACATGTATGAACTTTGACTTTGAGCACAGCTGACTGTCACTGATCCATTTTGTGTCCATTTTTCCTTCTGTGCCTGTAACTGGGTGCTCATTTACAGCTAATCACTGAAATCAGAGGGGTTTTATCGACCGTAGAAAGGTTGTCCATCTTGCCACTCTGTTTATATAATTGATTATATCATACATGATTTATTGCATCAGCTAAACATGGAATTTTGCAGAGTGAAGAGACACCTCTGTCCCATGCTGCCTCCCCTTGTAGAGCCCAAAGCATTCCCTCCCAGCCCTGGGGTCATTTCTGCCCCTTACAGACATCACTGCCCTGCTCATCCTCCACTCACCTGCTCTCTGAATGCTGGAAAGAGGAAAAGGTGGTACCTGGATTGTGCTTTTCTCTCCTTGGCTTCAAGCTGTGGCACTAATCGCATTCCTGTAGTTAAATGTTAATAGAAAAGGTAAAACATTGTCTAAGGCTCTCTCTTTTTGAGGGAAAAGGAGAATTGAATGGTAGTTAATGGCTCGAGAAGCTGCATGGCCTCTTTGCAGTCCCTGCACAGGATTGTGCTGAATACCAAAACCTCAGCGACTGAAGGATTTTACATTCCTTTTCGAAGTTCTTCTCTGTATTTAAATGAATTTGATCTTTCCTCCTGATACAATAGGAAAATGAACAAAAGCAGGTCTCCCTGACAGTACAGGAATATCTGTGTTTGCTGAATTTCCAAGCCGTGTTTCTCTGTTCTGGTGTTGTTTGTTGGTATTTGTAGCTTCCTCAGATAATTATGTTGGGGTTTCTTTTTTGCTGGCTGCTAAAAAAAAAGCAACCGGCAGCCAGTTTTTTTTCTGTGGACAGAAAAAAAACCCCCCTAAAATAATAATAATAAAAAAAAACCCAAAAAGGCAATTGGAAGACTAATGACAATTGGAATTAATTCTAGTGGCCCATCAACCACTACTCAGCCCTAAAGGAACACGGAGGGGAAAAGAAGTTTCAATGAATAGTTCAAATATGAATAAAATCACAGTTCTAAATAAAAACTGTTTGAGAATTATTTTATGGCAGGAAGTGTGTTAACTTCTAAGTCAGTTTCTCAGCAGAAGTTTGAAGACAACTCTGAAGACAAACAAGCAACTTCCCTCTTGCACTTTAAAGTAAACAGGGGGGGCTTTTTTCATGGTCCATGCAAAAATATTGGTACTGGGATTGAAGTATCTCAGCTGTCTTCCAGTGTTTTCCTTTTGAATTGGAGAAACTGTGGCTTTATTTTGCCCTGAACTCCTCCCTGCCTGGCACTTGTGAGGATGCTGAGCTGACGGATAAAAGGCTTGAGCTGCATCTCCTGCAGTAACATTCCCGAATTCTGATGGATTCCCCAGTGCTGGAATGGGGCTCCACAAAGGGCTGGTCCTGCCAGGAGAGGGGAGCTCAAGAGGAAAAAATTCTTCCATATCAGACTGACTTGCAGCTTTGAGGACTCAGAGAAGTGATTCTGAAATACCAGAATGTGTCATTTTGATTAAAAACACGATCAAAACAGAGCCTGACGAGTCCTATTTCAGAGGTTAATTCAGCTCCTTGCTCTGATTTGGAATGCAAATATTTTCATGTTTGAATTTTTTTCTGACCCAGAAATTTTGAACTCAACTTTGAATTCAACTTCTGTTACAGCCTGGCAGAAATCTCCAGTGCCTTTGATTCTTCTCTTCATTACAGTGAAATGTTAAATTAAAACGAGAATGGCTTTGGTTTATCCAAATGAGAAATTCTTCATCAAAGTTTGGTCTCAGAGCAGACCATCAGTGTGGGGGCATTCCAATATAGATCTGTTACCTCTTTGGAGATGCAGTTAGACCAGAGAACATAATCCAGATTGTGTTATCCTTCCCCTGCAGCAGGCTGGGAGAGCCTGGCCGTGCAGCAGCAGATGGAGAGGCTCTGGGCTGTGTGTTCAGCTGAGTCCTTGTCTGTCTTATGGCTTTTGGGCAAATAAATCCCTTCTACTTTCTCCATTTGCAGAGTGCAAGTACAGACCTTAGCTCTGAGGAGTGTTTAATGTGCTGATCTTCCTGCAGACATTTGCTGCTGCCACAGAAAGGGGAAAGGCAGTGATGTGCAAAGCCAAATTTCAGCTTGTTTTCCTTAAGCTTGTTAGTTTTAGGGTGGAATTTAAAAGCCACTCAATGTGGGTTAGGTTTTATTTCCCCATAGAAGCCTGTGCCAGCTTCATCCCAACTGTAGCTGAACTTCGCTTGTTAGAAATCTCCCACTCTAATTTTCTTTAGTTACATAAGGAAAAAAATGGTATTTAGCAAGTAAACAGTAGAAAGCAGTTTCCTTTTGATGTTTCCAGTAGTAGTATGCAATGATAGATTTTAAAAATAATTATTTCTCCACTTTTTTTGGGTGGCTGCCTTGGGCAGTGGGTAGCAGAGGAGGGTCTGTGCATCAGGAGATTGCTGTGTGGGCATTTCAGCAGCTGATTCATGGCACTGGGAGAAACATCCATTGTTCTTGCTGCAGTTAATGCAGGGAGCAGGGGAATGCTGGCCCAGGCAGAGCCTCCTCAGAGCCCCTGAGTTAACAGGAATTAGTCTGAGATCAGCAGAAAGATGGAAAATAATTATACATGTGGTGAGCAGAGGGATCATTGCTTTCTCTCTGCTCTGCCCACAACTTGGGATGCTGTTCTTACTGGGTACAATCAAGTTTGGGATGAGGTTTTCATTGGGAGAGTTAGAAAAATGCCAGTTTGCTGTGTCTGTCCAAAATGACTGCTATGGATCATAAAGAATGGAAATGAGGAGCATCCTGCCTCTGTTCCTGCCACCACAGCTGCTCCATGGGCACAGTTACTCTGGATGGAGGAGAGGGCTTTTGGCTTTGAAATTCCAGGTTTCTGTTTTGATCTGGGGTAACCTCTGACAGACCCTGCCCTGTGCCAGCTCTCCTGTGGCCTGTGTGGGAATCATTTACTGGCTCCTTTATCTTAATTTAGAAATAAACACACCTGTTCAGTGCAGTCCTGCTCTGGCCTGCATTCAGACCTGGGATTTTACCTCTGGAGATGTTTCTTTGCTTTTTAAAGTGCGTGTTGAGGTTAATGTCCTGTTGTTCCTGCTGCAGATGGATGGCTGTTCAGCACAGGCACCTTGTGCTTCTGGAACCCCCTGGGACTCTGTGCCTGGGGCTGCCTTTGGTGAAAGTGATAGTATAAGGGTTAAAATGATTTCTAAGGTAGCAGGGCCCAAGAATGGGACGTTGGCTTCACTGCAACCAGGATGTTATTCCATGCTATTGCTTTAACCAAATCAAGTATAACTTTGCCTGGGTAATGGGGAGAGGGGGGATGATTGTGATTCTTAGTAAAATACGTAGGCCTTGGGAATAAAGTTAGACAGGTCAGGTGGATCTGTACCTGTATAATCAGCAATATGATAAAGGACATTATTAATTGTAATGTTAGTTTGATAACTGGATATGATTATTATTTTAAACAAGAATCTTAACCAAGAATCACGAGAATCAATTGTTACAGGTTTATGCTTGGGTAGAATCAATGGAACAATGGGGTTCAATGATTAACATGTATCCTTATATAACAAGAAAAGTATAAAACTGTGTCTATTTTTAACTTCTGGCAGAGTCAGATTTGGTTCCGTCCCCGGATTCCCAGAGCTCTCCAATAAAGCACCACATACAATCATTCTGTGATTGTTTGTTTTTTCCTAAGCTAACAAAAGTCCACTCCAGCTCTGGCCAGGGACCTGCAGCTGGTTTGTGTGGCTGCTTTTTCCTTCAGGTGAAACAAAAGGCAGCTGAAGCAGAGAGAAAACATTTTTCCTTGTGTGCAGGAGCCTGGTGCAAACAGGTGTCTGTGTTGTGAGAAGCATCAGGAGTCATCAGTCTTGGGGAGGAGTGTAACCCTGGTTTAGTGCCTGAGGTGTTTTGGCTTGCTGAAATCCTTTTCCCAGGGAATTTTCTGTAAACAAGAGAAATGTTTTTGTAAACTGGAACTTTGTTATTCATTCCTTTCCTAGGAGGGATGACTTCTTGTCTGACCAATGTCATTGAAGAGGTTTGTCTTTGTGTCACCAATCAGATTGGTCTGTGTAGAATAGTATAAAAGGGAGACACATCCCAAAAATAAAGGAGTAATTTCAGCCTTCTGAAGCTCAGAGACTCTGTCATTGTGGTGTAAAACAGCGTCAGAGGAGATGTGGGCTGAGAACTGAGCTGAGCTCTATGTGTAGCTGGGGTGGGGTGTGAGGTAGAAATATTTCTGTAATGCACCTCAGGAAGTCTCCTGTTGCAATTTGCAGCTTGCAAACTTTTTTTTTTTTATTATTATTTGGAAGAGGACTAGGCCAGGCACTGCTCATTCCAGCCACTTCTGAATTCCTCTCAAGAGCCCAAAAAACCTTGTGTTTCCTTGAAAACTCTGCCCTGTGAGGGAATTCACTCCCTCACTAGCATCTCACCAGCTGCCATCACCAAAATCTACTTTCAGACACAGGGAATGCCTGCTCTATATTCTACTTGCACTTCCAAGAACTTCTCCCTTTTAATGGCCAGCTTGGGCATTCTGAGATCCATATGTTTGTGTAGACTGTCTAGGAGCTTTTAGACTTGTGAGGAGGCACTCAGGAGCTAAATTTGGAGCCATTAAACCACAGCTCTCTCCTCCTGAGAGAAATTTTCCCGAAACAAGAACTGGGTTTGATCAAGATGTTCCTGTTTGCAGTGCAGCTTTCAGTCCCTGGAGGGTTATTTCATTACCATGTCACATCTGCTGTGGGTTTGGAGAGGTGATATTGAAAATGCACCTAAAGGAAATAGGGCAAATAAAACATTCCTGTATTGGCTGGGAAGGAATTGGGGATTAAAGGGAGGGCACTAAAAGATGGAGAGGAGCTTGATGGAGTTCTAGTGAGAGAGAGGAAGCAATTCAGGTTTGGAGCATCTTGTGCCTTAAAGGCATCTTGAGTATTTTCCTCTGATTTAGGGACACTGAATTGACAGGAGCAAGTTCTGGGGGTTCCAAGGTCCTTTCCTTCCAGATGGTATTGGATAACAGGATTGCTGAGGTTAGATGGTGTCTCTAGAGATCCTTAAATATCTTCTCTGTCCTCAAAGCAGGGTCAGCTGGAGCAGGTTGTTCTGGGCTTTGCCTGATTTTGAGAATCTCCAAGGGTGGGAACTCCCCAGCTTTTATGGGCAAATCTGTTTTAGTGTTCAGTCAAGGTTGTGATAAAAATTAATTCTTATGTTTAAATGAGAATAACAGCATTTCACCTTTTCCTCCTCTTGTCCTTTCACTGGCCACCAGAGAGGAGAGAGTTCCTCCATCACCTTTGTTCCCTCCTTTAGGTGAGGCAGCTGTACCTGTGCTCACAGCAGTCCCTTCAGCACAACTTCTTGGTGTCCTCATCCCTTCTTGATATTTTCCCTAAATCTGTCCTTTTCCCCCTTACCTGTTGTCACACTCGTGGGCTCTCAGACTTTCTCTCACTTTTAGCTCACCTTTGATTTCTTGTACCCTGCTGTTGGCACAGGGCAGAAACCAGACATCTCCTCCTTTTTGTCAAACTTGTGGTCAAGCCTGAAAACAGACTGAAGTAAATCCGTGGCAGTTGGCACGTTAATGAATGAAAGTGTGGGTGGGGATCAGTCACATCTAGATGAGAGTCAGGAGCCAGTTTATAATAAGAATTAAAGGCCATTTAAATGCTACAACAATAACCAGAGTGTTTGGGATCCTAAAGCTTCCTTCAGGGAGATAGGAGAGTGTTCCCAGAGAATAATTTCTGCTTTATCTTCTCCACCCTTCCCCTAATAAAATCTCCTTTATTAGCATCTATGTGAAAGGTTTAAAGTTACATTTTAAATAATAATCAAAATTCAAATCTGTATCCCCTTTAGGAGCACTGTCTAAATAAACCTGGGTATTCCAGAGCTGTGACATTACTGGGTGCATTATCTTGGTGAGCTTTGTGAGCTGTTATTAACAGAGCTGCTCACATTCCCAGAGGAGCATTTGCAGTTCAGGAGAGGGTTAAGATGAGGACACAAATCACAGAGCTCCAACCCCTCAGTCAAAACAGGTGGAAATACTTGAAGAGGAATTGGTAAATAAAATAACTACTCACAATAAATAAGGAGGGAGAAGGCTCTCCTGTATTTATTTTTACTGTAAAGTGCCAAATCCCTGTTTTCTTTCAGGTCACATCCAAAGCATCTGAGAGTGAGTGATTAACCCTTGCTGTCCCTGGCAGGTCAGGAGGCTCAGGAGGATGTTGTACAGCTGGCAGGGGCAGGGTCACATCTCTGACCTGCCAGATTTAACCTGAAAAAAAGCCCACAAAGAGCAGAAATGCTGAACTTCTGTAGATCCCTTCTTGTGTATGATTTACCTACTCCCTGCCAAATCTGCTCCTGGTCCTTCACTAGGAGAAATAAATTGGTGGTAGAGCAATTTTTATTGGCCAGATGTGCCCAGACAGCTGGAGCTGCCTCAGTGCTGCTATGTCAGTGCCTTTCCCACTGATCGGTTTTTTTCCCCTTTAATATTCCCATTATGGCATATTTTTAGCTTAATTAGCAGCAGTCCTAATCTGACTTTTTTTTCTTTTTTTTTTTTTTAAATGATTTAGTCATTATTTCAGTTACAGGTATGGCAATAAATTANGGCTGCTGGGGGGCACTGGGGAGGGTAATGGGTCTCTTCCCAGCTTCAGCACAGTTGGCAGTGCTGATTTGATACTGTGGAGCCATGGAAAGTAACTCTGTTAATAATTCCCTTTGCTTCTCAGGGCAGCTTTTGCTATTTTCCAGGTATTTTCTCAGTTGTGCGTAGCCTGTGCACTTCTGGAGTCAGGGACAGCCAAGTCAGCAGACTCCATCTTTGGTGAAATAAATCTAAAACAAAGACACTGCATTTTCCATCATGATTTACAGCAGTTATCTGTCATCCTTAGTGCCTTATTTCCAGCTGTGTCCAACACTCAGTCCTTAAGAGAAAGGCAGACAACCAAGGTAATCCTTTGGATAAAATAATCCTGCCATGATCTGCTTCCTCCAAGTGCAAATCTGAGTGTGAATCCGTATTTTCCTGTCTATATACCACAAGGAAAAAAATGACATTTATGCCATTCTAGTTTGTCAGTGTTAGGTGCAACCAATTATTTCAGCTGATGGATCTGCTTAGTCTCAAGGAGCTGTAGCTCTTTGATATCTCGTGAAAGTATTTGCCGCTTTCAGTGCTTTACATCTTCAAAGCGCTGTATAAACACTTAATTTAGTTCAGAACCCACCAGGGATGGAAAATGAATGAAGAATGTACAAACTTCCACTTAGAGGACTAAAAGGCCTTTCAGGGAGTTGATGGAAAGTTACTCTTGCTTTACACAGCGTGTAATTTGTGCCAGTGCTGGTTTGTACCTGTATATTGCCTGTAAGGGACATCTCTGCTCAGCTGGTGAGATTAAAGCCTCCTCCACCCTTCTTCACCTTGTTTTCAGCCACTCCTTTTATCCATGTTGAACACCACACTTGATTCCCTGATAAATAAAGTCATAAAAAAAGTTATTCCAGGATATTCCAGGAAGGGAGTTTGCTGGCCTACAAAATTCCAGCTGAACCAAGCACAGAAGTTGGACTTGGTGCTTTTAAAGGCTCCTTTCAACTTAAACAATTTTAGGATTCAATGAAAAGCCAAAGTTTCATCTTTGAAAATTTCCCTGCCCATCTTCTCCTGAGTGAGCTTTCCCTGGCTTTGCCAGTGCCAGGGTATCTGGTTCATGGTGCTCTGTTCCTGTCTGAATGGAAGGTCCTAAGGAGACTGTGGCTTAGCTCCAGTGGATTTCCAGTGTAGAGCAAATATTTTTTCACAGTCAGACCTCAAATCATGTCTGGGCATTTGGAATAACAGTTCTTCTCTCCTGTCCCTGCAGTCAGTGTTCTCAGCCTTTTCTCAGCACTGAGTCTCCTCTACCGAAAAAACATATTTATTCCAGCTGCTGGTATCATCGCTGTTGCCAAATAAATCAAAAAGCTTAATAAAGGGGGGTGATGAGTGAGCTTAATTTGTTGCAATTAAAACTGGTGATTCCCAGCTAGTTATGGGGACTGGAAGTGTTAAACTACCTCTCACTGAACTCCCAGAGAGTTTCTTTTATCTTAATCCAGACAGGGACATGGAGAGGGGGGTCTGTCTTGCAAGGCCCAGGGTATTGTGTGTGGTGCTCTTTGCTGTGTTTGCAGATCACTTTGGGCTGTTTCTCTGCTGTAGCTCCCAGTGAATAGATGCCCATGGAGGCACAATTAGAGCTGGGGCTCTGAGTGGTCACGGCTGGTTTGGCGTGAGCTGGGCTGCCCAGGGATGGCCCTCAGAGCCCTGAGAGCTCAAACTCATCCCTCCTTTCTGCCACTGTGCAGAGGCAGCACTGGCAGCTGCTGGGCACTGTTGCTTTGATTTTTTAGCTTTCTAATGTTTTTACATTTTTGTACTGGAGTTCTCATGCTTGTTGCATAAACAAAAGCGGATGTTTTGTAAATAATACATTCCTTTCCAGGAGGAAGGACAAATTGATGGACTTCTGGTTTGACCAGTGGGGTCAGAGAGGTGTTAACCTCATTCCCCAATCGCTGGTCAAACTCCAAACCCTATTTAAACCCTAAACCCAAATAAACTGCCCTCCTCTTTCTCCTCTCACAACCTGACAGGTGAGTGTAGTTTTTCCTGTCCCTGTAATGACAGTGCACATGCAGCTCCCAACCACACAGCTGCACTTCAAATCAGTGAAAGGCTCAGAGCAAACAGCTTGGAGTGCCCAGCAGACATGATGCACAGCAGGATGTATTTTTGCTTTATGACATTTGATTGTCAGAGGTGTTTCCATCCTCCTGCAAGTGTTGGGTTTGTCATGGTTTAGTCATTAGTGCCTCCAAGCAGCTGTTTCCCATTGCTGTGCTCTGAATCCCGCATGGGTTTTGTAGTAAAAAAATCTAACACAAATTACCTTGCTAATCTGTCTTTTGTAAATACCACTGCAAAAGAGGCAAACTTTGCATTCATGCATCCTTTCATTATTATGATAATTAATTTCAATTTATAACTAATTAATGCTGTTCTATGTCTAACCTGCCCCCTATTAGTGGTAGCAAGTGGGAATCAGTGAGTGTGTGAATTGCAGATGCTGGGCTGTGCACTGAGAGAAAACCTCCCTGGCAGCAGCCCCTTGGCAGGGGCAAGGATCCTACCAGGAGCTGCTCTTCCCTCCTGTCCCACTTCCCAGTGCTGCAAACCATGATGGATTCCTTGAGCTTTCATCCCCCTGAGGTGCCAGGAGGGAGGTGAGAAGTGGGGATGCCTCGTAATTAAAAGTAACAATTTAGCTGACGGTGTGATCAGAAATACAAACCTGTCTGGTGGAGCAAAGAGTGGGGAGGAGGAAATCAAAATCTTGCTGTGCACAGGTGCTCTTTGATCTCAGCTCTAATTCAGAGCAGCCCCCTCCTGCTGCAGGTGGCATTAGATAAGAGGATGAATTCCCTGGGCAGATTTTGCTGGCACTCTGAAGCAATTAGCTTTTGCTTGTTTGTAAAGTGAATATAACCAGGTATTCCCCCTCTCCCCAAAAAACGGCTTGAGACGTCCCCATCTCCCAGATGGATTAATTATGGTTTCATCTCCCTTCTGGATCAATTATAGAAGTCTGTGCTACTGGGTTTGCCAGGGGGGTTTCTTGTTCCCTTTCTCTCTTTCCCTCATTTTTCTTTTCTCCCCTGAAAGGTGCTCCTGCACTGAAATCCCTCGTAACGGGTATAAAGTAAAAAGTTCAGAAACTCTGTAACATTACACTGAGACCCAGATAGTTTTAGTTCAAGGGCCAAGAAGTTCCTGGCTGGCATGTGGTGACATTCCTGAAGGTGGAGCGGGAATGGGACAAGATGCAAGTGTGCCTGGGGAAAGCAGAGCTGCAATTCAGGGCTGGGATGCTGCACATCCTGCTCGGTGACACTGCTGTTTTCCAGCCTATCTTTATAACGGAACACAAATCTCTGTGGCTGCTTTCCTGCTTTGTCCTAACTCTGCCAAATGACCCCTGTGAGGAACAATGATGTGCATTAGGAGCTGCAGCTGCACCCCTGTTCTGGCTCTGAGAGCAGGAGAGGCAGGTATGATACTGTGCAGGAAGGTAAACCTGCAACACTGTGCTAAAGCCTCACCTTAACAGGGATTTTCTTGTTGGTGGTCTGAACACAGTGTGGGAGGCTGAGGAGAAGTCCCCCTTTGGGAGGGAAATGTGCTGATCCATCAGGGATCAGCTCCTGGGGCTGGAGGAAAGCTCCTGCTGCAGTTTACAAAGTGCACATTTTAAACAAAGCTCCTTTTTCTGTGAAGGAACTCATAAGCAAAGAGAGGTTAGAGTTCAGGCTACTTTCTCATCTATTTTGTGCTTGTTTTGTGTGTTTTCCAAGGGCCCTTCTGGAGAGTGCCCTGGGAAGCACTGGGATTGCATTTGGAGCCATGGCTCACCCGAGTCTTTAACCTCCAGCAATTAGTTTAACAAATCAGCTTTCTCAAGCTCCTCAGCCATTTGCTGCCTCACAGTGTAATTGTGCGTGACTGTTCCTCATTAGACAGCAATATTTACCTCCAGGGAACAAGGATTTCAGCCTGGGATGAATCAAACTTTGGCAAATGTCAGTGTGTTTGTCAGGGCTGCAATAAATGAGCCGGCTCGAGCACAGGCAGCTTTAAGCACCTGGCTGTGTTTTTGGGAGCTGCCAGTGGGGCAGGCAGGGCAGCCTGGACAAAGATGATGCTTGGGAGCCCCGTTCCTTTCCCGTGGAGCAGGAATTCAGAACCTGGGCAGGGCTGGAGAAGGTTTTGTTGTGCACAGTTGAGTGGCACTGGGGAGCGGTTGGCAGGGAAGCCTTGTTGGTACCAAGGCTGCACAGGCTGCCAGGCTTGTTAGCAGTTGTGTTTTGGGGTATGCACATCTGTGCTGCTGACTGCCATCCAAGCTATTTAGCCTATTTGTGCAGGAATGCAGGAGCTAAAGCCCAACTTTGAGCCTGAAGGTCCCAGCCCTCCCTCATCTCTGCAGGCGAAGGTGGGGATTCTCCTCTGTTTGGGGCTTTACAGAAGGGGGTAAAGCCCAGCTTTGCTCACTTTATCATGCCTTATATTATAATTTTATTTATCTTTTGCTGCCTTCATGCGAATCTGTTCCAGACAGTGGCTCCCTTTCTCCAGGGTCCGAGCACAGGAAGCTAATGAACCGTTTGAACTGCAGTAACCACTGATCTCTGTGAGCTCAGTAACCCAGGCTGCAGCTCCTTAGCTCCCCTGGGTGCTGCACAGGGGCTGAGGGGGTGGCAGGGAGAGGAGGAGTAGGGCAGTTCACAGAAGCAAACTGGCCTGAGATTTTTTTTTTTTTTTACTTATTTTACCATGGTTCAGACTTCAGGGTTGGTGCCCTCCATCGAAGCAGAAAGCAGGCAAAGCAGGAGGACCCAGAGTAGGGAATTTGTCCCTACAAGGGGAATTTGTTCCTTTTAGGCTTGAAGGGTATTTATCAGGAGATGTCAGAATATGGCTGAGGCTGCCTGGTGACTGCTTGAATTCTTTCTGTAAATCTCTGGATGTGTTTTGTGGAGAGATAAGGGATTGGAGTTTCCATGCCTCAGCCTTGGTGCTCCCTGCACTTGTGTGGATGCCTGGTGTTCGGAGCAGGCCAGCACAACCCTGACTTTTTTCACAGACTGCTACAATTGTCATGCCATTCTTTGCTGTCTGTTTTACATTATCAGTGTTAAGCAGTAAATGGATTTTTCCTCATGGGTTGCATGTTTCCAAACAGAAAAGAGCAGACAGGTATTTCTGTCAGGATACTGAGTGGGCTCAGCCTGTCCCCCTCAGTGGTAGAACTTGGGGCAGTAAAGAACTTCACTTCTGCTGTGGTTATGAACTAGAAACACCCAAACAAGAACAAGAGAAAAGGAAAAAGAGAACAACAAAACATCAAAACTAAAAAGTACTGAAAAGACTTTTTACAAGAGCGTGGCTTCCCACTGCCAGAGGGCAGGGATAGGTGAGATATTGGGAAGGAATTCTTCCATGTGAGGATGAGGAGGCCCTGGGATGGAGTTCCCAGAGAAGCTGTGGCTGCCCCTGGATCCCTGGAAGCGTCCAAAGCCAGGTTGGACTTTGGGGTTTGGAGCAGCCTGGGACAGTGGAAGGTGTCTCTGCCCATGGCAGGGATGGAATGAGAAGAACCTGTAGGTTCCCTTCCAGCCCAAGCCATCCCATGTTTCTGGTGGAGCTCTGTCAGTTCAGGATGGCCAAGCAAAGGCAGTCTGGTCATGGCTGTTCTAAGAACTGAGCTGGTACTCTTGAATTTTGGTGAAATTTCAGTGGGTGGGTGCAGGTTTTTTTTTGCTTCTGACCCCTGAAGAGTGAGATCCATCTCTGTGAGGTGTCTATGTCACTGACAGCTGCCCTGGAGTCATCCCTCAGCTCCCTTTAGAGCCTCTGCAAGGTGTTGGTGTTCTCAAGGATGATCCATCTCCCCAAGGCATCTCCAGGAGCCTGGGATGACATTCAGAATAAAAGTATCAGTTTCTCTTCACTCAGTGCAAAGAGAGCAGAGGTGATGTGGGTGTCTGTTATAAACATCTGAGATCTGGGTAAATCCCACCTGATGTGATTTCTGTTCCTTGCTGAAGCTGCTGGGATTTCAAACCATTCAGTTTGATGTGAGGGATATTAAACCTCACCAAGTCAAGCTTGAGGTGCCTGTTTCAGATGTGGAAGCTGTTCCACTTTTGTCCTAAACTTCTCTGGATGGTGAATGCTTCGCTTTAACGTGTCAGGTGAAAAATCATTGCTGTTTGAATTATAACATAAGGAAAAAAACCTCCATATTCTTTTGATCTTTACAATAAATCAGGATGTGGAGATTTGGAATAAGCCACACTGTCCAGTGATATTTGAGCACATCTCACTGTATCAGCTTAAAAGCAGGATAGATCCAGATATTCAGAATTCTCAGAGATCTTCCTTTGTTGCACTCATTTTAATGCTTTTCCAGGGCACCACAGTTCATTCTCTTCCTTGCATTTCACATGCAAAGCATCCGGTTTAAATACAAATTAGTCTGAAAACAATCCTCTCTTTACTTTAAATTTTAAAAGCTTGGATTTAGCTTTTAGGCTCATTAATATTCACAAACATTGCCTAGTTAAGCTTGCTTTAATTTCTCTGTGTGCTTTGTTAACAGGGATTATAGTGATGTTTGCATTTGCATGGGAGACTTTTAGTATTGTGCAAATTTTGGTCATTATTATGGGAAAAATGTTGAAAATCTGCCTCAGTCTCTCCTGTACTTTCTCTAACTCTTGTACTTTTTGATAGCCTAGTGAGAGTGTTTCCTTCCGTATGTATTAGGTGGATTTTGCATTTCTTGTTGAAAGGTGCCTGAGAGTTTCAGAACCCCAGAGGAGAAAGAGACTTCTGGTCTCCAGGTACACCTTTGGCATCGGCAGGGGAATGCCCCCCTTCAAATTTGGAAAGCACATCAGCCTTGGAACAGACCCAGATTTGCACAGCCTTTCCTCAGCCAGTGGCACTCACTGTCAGCATTTGTCACCAGCCCTGACCAAAGGAGCTGGGAAGCACAGCACCCTTTCCCTGATGATGTTCTGGGGCCTGTTCTGCTCCCAGCTGAACACCTGGATCTGCAGGCAGTGCCTGCTGCCCGGGCTCTGCAGGGCTTACACAGGGATCATCCTCAGCTGCTTTATCCCTGGGAGCTCCAGGCTGCTCAGTGCTCTTGAGAAGTAGCAGAGGAGTGACTCCAGCCCTGCCTGTGCCGGGGGTTGCTCCAGGGGGAGCCCAGGGGGATCCTCAGCCCTGTCCTGCTCCTTCTGAGGGGCAGAGCTCCCCCAGCCCAGGCTGCAAGGGCACTGAGTGCCCTGTCCTGGGGCACTGGAGTGCTGAGATTAATGCCACCAACCCATCCCAGGGCAGCAAACACTGCTGTTGTTGGGTTGGGATCACCTTCTCAAAAGTGGGAAGCTGTCGCCCTGATCTTTTTCAGCCTTCTGATGTTTGCATTCTTGTAGTGGAGTTTCTCACAGATTTCATTTAAACAAAAGTAATGTTATTATAACTGTCTTTTGTGTTTATCATTCCCCTCTTGAGGAGGGACAATTGATGGACTTCTAGTTTGACCAGTGTGGTTGGAGAGGTGGCAACCTCATCTCCTAATCCGTGGTCATTGTCCAAAATCTATATAAACCCAGGTAAGAAAATAAACTCCCCTCTTTTTGCCCTGATGACTGGACTGTGTGCGTGCTGTTCATTTTGTATCCTACAGCAACAGAAAGCCTTGATTTAATTTCTTTTTCCTGAATCACAGCTTTAATGTAGGAACTTTAAGTTTGGTTGTTTAGGGTTTTGGTTTTTTTTTGAGTATACCGACTTTTCCAAGGCATAAATGACTGTCACTGTGGTGTTTTCCTTCATGCTTAATTTAAAAGTTCATTTCAGCTCCTTAAGCCATCTTCCCTGTTGTTAAGTGCCACTGGCACCTTGATCCTTTGCCCCTGGGGGGAAGGACAGCTCAGACTGGCTGGTGTCTTAATAAGAACTCGATGACTGAGAAGAGTTTGCATCTGAGGCAGAAACCTGAAGCTTCTCATTCCCAGGGCACATGTCACACCTGCCCAGGCTGCTGGGTGTGACAGCCCCTCCACCTGGGGAAACTCACCTCTCCTCTGTTTAATTGTGTCCTTGACAATGTCAGTGGGAGGCGGGAGGCGTTACAAACCTGCTCTTCCAAACCTTGCAGGGTTTTTGCCTTCCTGTTCTCTCAGTGTAGCACAGTTTGTGTCCTTCCCCTGTCCTGTCAGCCTCACTTAGAGCAGTGCTGTGGCACAGGTCTCCTGGTCACTTCAGCCTGGGTCTTGTAGAGAAGCAGGTTTTGGCAGAAGTTGCCCGCAGAGACCTCTGACAGCTGTCTGCAGACAGTTCTGGCAGTCTTAGGAGGACCTCAGGTTCTGGGTTTTTTGTCACATCTTTGCTAGCAGCACTATCCAGGTGTATGCCTGACTAACATGAACATGGGCTGCTTCTGGTTTGAGCCATGCAGGGAGATCAGTGCCTGTGCAGAGGATGTGTCAGAGCACCAGGGCAAGGCTTGGGCTGAGCAAAGCTGCTCTGCCTTTCTCTGCCCTTTTCAGCTGGAACTTGGGGCAAGTGTGAGAGATGAGGGAAGGAAGAGAATAATTGGATGTGTCCTATAGGCAACTTCCTCTGCAGAGAAGCAGAATACAGATTGCTAAACTCTAAAATCTCCCAAATCAGCAGCCAAGTGAAATTTGTACATCCATGTACAAATTTGTACATTTGTACATGGGAGCTTGCCATGCAAAGGGAACTGCTATTTCTGACTTGTTTTGACTGCATCTTGCATGTTGCACCTTCCCTAGCCTGTAAGTTCGTGCGCCCCTGTGATTTATCACTCAAGTACTTTTGGCTTGTGTAGCAAGAGATGCAGCAGGATCTATAAATCAAATAAAACATTACTTTGATCACACAATAGGTGAAACCTTCATTTGATGGAATGTCTTCAGTGGCTCTTGGGTGTTGTTTTTTGAGGAGTGCAAGGTGTTGAGGGGAAAAAATGCAGTGGAATTCTCTGAGACCACCTTTTGCATTTGGATTTGGCAAGAAATGATTCATTAATTGAGCAGCAGCTCTGTGCCCAGTCCCATTGTTGTGGGATACATCACAGAAGCGTGGAAGAAACACCAGAGGGAAGTCCTGGTGTAACTCTGAGGGGTGTTCCCTTTCCCACTTCAGCTAGAAAGATGCAGAGGGTTAATGTGTCTTAGGACTTGTTTATTTATTTATTGAAATTCAATCTGATGGATTTAGGGTTTTCCATTATCCATGTCAGTGTCTAATCCTTTGTTGAATCAGTAGTAGCGGGATCCAATTCTTTGTTTGCTCCAATTTAATAAATCATGGCAAAGGTTGGCAGGGGGGATAAGAGTTTTTGTACCTTTTTGACTTAGAGTGCTTCATCCAAAGTCTCATTAAACTAATCTGTCCTTCTCAGAAAGAGGTGAGAACCTGAAGGGAATTGAAAAAATCTAGGAGACAAAGCAAATAATCCCTTTATTTAATAATAGTACTAATTAAAACTTAGGTGCATGACAGTTCCATTTGTAGGTTTGGGCACCATTCTGAATTTTTGAAGGAGATGCATGTATGTTTTTCTTGCTCTTGCCTATTTATCTGCTTTATAAAGTCAAGTTATGGTGAATATATATGAATTCTCTGGAGAATCTTGTGTGACATCTGTCCCCCTAAGTGAAGATTATAAACTTGGGAGGTGCAGCTTGAAAACTGTTGGTTATTATCGGTTGTTCATTGTTAAATTTCTTGATAAGGATTCACTTCCCTGCTTTTACTCTCGATTTGTTGCTTCTTTACTGCAGTTGCTGCTGGCCCTGGCCCCCAACACTGCTCACAGGTGTGTTCTATGAGGTCTCTGGGGAGCCCTAATGGATGTGCTCCTACAGATCACCGTGGATTGGTTTGGGCTAGAAAGGATCTCAAAGCTCACCCTGTTCCACCCCTGCCATGGGCAGGGACACCTTCTGCTGTCCCAGGTTGCTCCAAGCCCTGTCCAGCCTGGCCTTGGACTCTTCCAGGGATCCAGGGGCAGCTACAGCTTCTTTGTGCCAGGGCCCTCCCTACCCTCTCAGGGAAGAATTTTTTCCTAATATCCAATCTAAATCTCTCCTTTTTAAATTTAAACCCGTTCCCCCTTTGTGCTGTCACTATCAGTCCCTGCCAAAAGTCACTCTCCAGTTTTCTTACAAGCTCTCTTTGAATAGTGACAGCCTCAGTGAGGTGTCCCTGGAGCCTTCCCTTCTCTGCATGTGTCAGGAGTGGATTGGGGTTGGGATTTGTGAATTCAAGTGGATAAGCAGATGCAAAACCCGGTTTTCTCCTTGTATTTCAAACCATCAAAACTTTAGGGGACAATATTGCACTAAAAAAAAATCATTGCTGGCTTTGGTGTGGGAGTTTCTGGCTTTCAGATCCTGATTTTTTTTTTTTTTTTTTTTTTTTTTTTTTTTTTTTTTGCAGTCAATGCAAAAACTTTGAGTTCTTGTAAGGGGATGCAGTTAATTGGAATANTCATTTGAGTAGCTCCAGCAGAGCAGGGGTTGGAGATCAGTGCTGTAAGAGGCAGAACCCTTTATCCTGTCAAATACATGCATGTGTGTTTTTGAGTCCTGCTGACTCAGATCAGAGTGCTTAAGGTTACATAAAGGCTTATCAACAGAGTTGAAAACACTTCAATTAAAACAGAGAATTTGTCACTCCAAGATAAAGTTAAATACTGATATTTTGAGATTTAATTTTAAAGTTTAACAAAGGAAGGTTGCTGGAAGTGCAAAATCATAGAGCATCACCATTATGGAAGTAATGAAAGAGGCGGAATCATGAAAACTTCCAGTTTGATTTGATGAGGGAAGCCCTGCCTTGCTGGGTCAAACTGAAATAAAGGATGATCTAAATGTTGAAGTTGTGAAAAGACCTTTTTCATATGATCTTCCTTCTCTTTCCCTGTGCACCCATAAAAGCTGTTCATATATCTTACCTAAACAGAAATTAGTCATTCAGTAACTGACAGAAATTTTAACTCTCTTTTATTTAGAGTCAGTGAGTCTTTGGATAGTTTTTATTGTGGTATTATGGAGTGACAAAGACACCTATATAGTCCCAGTAGTAAGGGATTAATTACCTGAAACTGCACTGCTGCAGAGATTCTCTTTTGTTTTGATTTAAATATTTAAGTTTTATCAAAGCTACAAGGTATTATTTGCATCCAGAACGTCTGAACATGGGAATGATTTTGAGCCTGAGGCTTAAGGGATGTTTGTGCTTCTGTGTGAGGCTTAATGTAGCATCAAGGTTTAAGAATTGTTGTGTGACACATTAATTTATTACAGTGAGAGAAAAGAAGGAATCTAAGGAAAAGAGAATAAAGATCCCATAAGAACAATGGAAACGGATCCAGTCGCACAGATGTGTAAAGTGGAAAGCTTAGCACTGGTAAAGATGGGATTATTGTTTCTGAAAACGTGTTGCAATTATGCACTCTGCCTTGGAGACCAGCAGTCCTTTCATGCACTTTCTCATTTGGAGATGAAAACCGCTGAGCAACACAAGAGTTCAGCTGTGCACTAACAGGATTTCTCTGATTATGTTGAAAGGTAATTGCAAAATAACGTTTTATTTTAAAGGAACAACAATAAAACATCTTTCCAAAGCAAAATCACCATTTTCTAGATTTAATAAAGTTCTGAAATATTTTGCCTTGGCTAAATCTTTGCATTCCTATGCTTTAGATCTTCACATTTATGGTATCCCATGCAGGTATCAGTGGTGACAGACATGTTCTTATGAACCCGTGGCAACTCTGGAGGAGGGGAGATTTGGAGATTTAGAAAAAACTCTTCCCCATGAGCCCCTGGCACAGGGTGCCCAGAGAAGCTGTGGCTGCCCCTGGATCCCTGGAAGTGTCCAAGGCCAGGTTGGAACACCCTGGGATGGTGGAAAGTGTCCCTGCCATGGCACACGGTAGAACTGGAATAATTTTAAGGTCTCCTCCAACCCAAACCCTTTTATATTTCCACCTTGAACTGGTTTTCTAAAGACACCTGGGAGAACTGGCCAGGTTAGAAATACAAACCTTCAAGCCTAAGTTGAAATGGAAATGCGATTCTTTTCCATGTGAATCTGTGAATTCACAAACCAGTGTGGATTCTGGTGAAATCTGGAGCTGGGAGATTGAAATGTTTATCTTTTTTCCCTTGTCTTTGAGCTGAGTTCTTATAGTTCAGGATGTTTGAATTGTTGTAGAGCAGACAGAAAAGATTACCCAGTTTATTGAATCCTCTTTGCTTTTGCCATAATCACTTTTACTTGAAACAAAGCAATAGTTCAAACTATGGATTATTATGCTATCATAAGAAAATGCTTGTTAAGAATGAAAGAATTATGTTATCTAAAGTAAGACCATTTTAATATTCCATGGCTCTGCAGGCTTGAAATCTTAAGTTACTGCCTTAAAATCCTCTCACATAAAATCCATAAGCTCACTGAAGAGAGGGTTCTTGTCTCAGTTCTCTCAGAAGTGGTGTCCTATTGTGCTCCAGCCTGACACCATCCTAAAGAAAACCTTGTGAATTATGGGATGGGCTGTGTCCCACCTCTGGGGCCTCACTTTTCTGAGCAGAAGTTTTTGCTAAATTATGTGTGAGAATAGTCCTTAAAAGTCAGTCACAGGAATTAGGCACAGGAGGGACCATCCAGTGGTACTGCATCTTCTGGGAGTCAAACTGATGGTTTTCACTTATTTTCCTTCACTCAGAGACAAAAATAGCACTGTAACTCTTACCAAACCTGGGTTATGTTTTGTCTAATTGTGTCTTTTGGAAACTTTTCCTCTCAAACATCAAGATACGGCAGCTCCAATCCTTCCCTCTGCTGTTTGCACCAGTGGTTAATCACCCATATACTGTAAAAAATGTGTCCTTTCTTCCTAATTTGAAATTGTCTGAGACTCTGTGGAACAGCAGCTGCGGATCTGACAGAACAGTGTTTCATGTTCTTTCCCTGAAGTGATCTAATAATATTTAACATCTGTGGACCCACTCAGGTTGCCAGGATTTTAAAAGCCTGCAGTGAGAGAGTTTGCATTATAAAGGACACCCCACTTTTGTACTGCTCTCATACATGCGCATTTGATGACTTTTTTAGTAACATATTTCTGGGCTTGCAGGTTTGCTGCACATTCATTGAGCTCTGCAGTGTCAGTGTAAACATGTATTTGCTGTGGAGCTTCATCTTCAATTCCTGGATGCATTCTGCATTCTCTCTGCTGTCCTAGAAAAAATAAAACTATCTTGGGCAGAAATAGTAACTAGGTTTGGGCAAATGTTGCAAGTGTTTTTCAGTCCTAGAAAACTCAAAATTAAAACCTGGAGGGTGCACTAGTTTGTGTTTGAATTCAGGACTGTTAAAAAAAAAAACACAAACAAATGAACAAATAAAATAGGAGTCTTGTACTCTGAACAAAGATTTGCAGCAGGTATGTTTGTGCTGCTTCATTTTGCTTTTCATAAACAAGGATTTTGGTGGCACAGGAAATCAGAGCTGGTTGTTTACTGAGACACAGGCATTTGGAGGATTTGTGCCTGCAGGTTCCACCTTGTCTCTTGCTGGGTTTGTGAGATGCCCCAGAGGGCCTGGCAGGCAGGATGGTGCCAGCAGAGCTCCTGGGAGAGCAGAAAGGCTTTGGGGGAGTGTTGGGGGATGTGAGCAATGTCTGAGCTCATCAGCACAAAGCCCTGGCAGCCCCAGAGCCCTGTCAGGGTGGGACTGCTGGGAGAGAGCAGGGGCTGAGAGCTGGGGACCTCTGCCTGCTGCAGTGGGGCTGCTGGTGTGTGTGTCAACCCAATAAATCTCCTCTTTGTGGGGCTTTGCTCTGCTTTGGCAGGGCATCAGATATTGGGGGATTTGTTTTGGTGGGTGACAGCACAGGCTGCTTCAGGATTCCTGAGAACTAAAAGGACAGTGTTACTTGCACTGGAAGCTGCTGAGGCTCAGCACTGTGCTCTTTCTCTGTTTGCCTCTTGAAACTCTTTTCGTCTGCTGGGGTCACTTGGGTCTATTGTAATAAGTGTAGGAATGTACTGAGAACTGGAAATGAGACAAGATGCCCTGTCCTGGAATTTCACTACTTGAGAAATTCAGAACCTTTGCTACTCCAAGGATTTCCACTTGCACATTAACTTCTCCTCTGCAGGTTTCACTTCTCCAGGGCTTTCATGTCAGTGGTGCAGTGGGGCTGGAACAAGATGTTACAAAGGTCCCTCCCAACCCAAACCATTCTGTGGTTCCATGAGATGCTGAGGATTTGCACTGTGCTGAGCCATCCTCGTCCAGCCATGTCAAGGCTACAATCCTGCACTCATCCCTTACCTTCTCCAGGCATTTTGGGACAAGAAAAATGACCTGCTGGAGAGAGACTTGGTGTTAAGTGTCTGGATTCAGCTCTTTGATGTCCTCCGGAGGTTTTGCGCAAGTTTGATATAAATTTCCGTGATGTTAAGGACATGGGAGCTCTATAGGAGCCTAATTCCAGTTTGAAAAAGGTGCTAAGTGATTAGTTCCCACTGGTTTTCAGTAGGAGTTCTGTGCCTGGCTGCTGCTTTCAACCTTGCTAATTGCCATCTTACAGCTTTAGGTACATTGCTACACATGAAAGTGTGTCCTGTGGTGCTTGTATGACAGTTTTCCCCTCACACAATAGGGACAATGTTCCTTCATTTCACAATAATGAAGAGCATGTGAAATATTTTAAGATTCCTGAATTGTGCGGAATCCGGGGGCTAAACATTTAAACTAATCCTCTGAGCAGCACTTCATCATAACCAGTTCACTGCTCATAACCTCAGCTGCTTCATTGCTCAGCTACACCTGAAAGATTTTGTTTTTCATTTGTAAACTGAGTTTTGTGTGAAAAAAATCGGACTTTAGTCCTTAGCTTGCCTCTGGACAAGGGGCTGTGAGCTCAAAACACTGGGGCAGAGGTGATTGCAGGGAACCACAGCTGGCACAGGGGATGTTGAGAGGGGAGGAGATGCTTGAGTTAATTTCCTCTTGTTGCAGAATATTCAACAGCCCGTGTTTTGCAGGGCTGCTGCAATCCCACTGTGCTTCCAGAGGCTTTGGAAGGGCTGGGATTAGAGGAGCAGTGATTAAGATTATCCTTTCCTTTTAATGCCTGTGTTATGTCTGTGTTGGAATAGTCCTTGTGATTATCCCCATACCCTGAGATTGATTTCTTGTCCTCAGATGATGGAGTAGGAGTGTGGCTTTTATGCAAACATATTGTGAGTGTTGAACAAACTCAATATTGGATCTGAGCTCAGAGGATCTTTCTCTAGGCATTGGTGTGATAGAAAATCTTCTTTTATTTTGCCTTTACATGAAAGATCTGCCTCTGGCCTTCAAATATAATATTTTGGTCCATTCCTGCTCTTGGCCTCCTGTGGAATTAGGTTTTTTTTCAGATTGAAGTGCTGTTTTGTTGGATACCAGTCTGTAATGCATTTAGCTTCAAATTATGTTATATTAAAGTTCAGTGAAGCTGAATCTGTTTTTATTTCTCTGCCAGTCAAATCAATATCCTTCATCTATTTGCCAATGGGAGGCAGAAAAAAAGAGAATGCTTTATGTGGGTGGCAGTGCCTTGATTGGCACACGAGAGGAACAAACAGGAGCAGATAAATTGTTTTCCATTTTTCGTGTTTCTTTGTATTCGAAGTTCCAGGTTTGTTTTTTTTTTTTTCAGTTGGGTCTTAAGCAGATCTCAACATGATGGAAGTTCAGGTTGTGAGGAACACATGCTCTGTCAGTGCAGGGTTTGCTGTCAGCCCTTACCTGCTGAAATCCTTGAGGACCCTGTGCTGCTGCAGGTGTTCCTCCTGCTGACACAGTTGATTTCCCCCATGACACCTGGATCCTCCCTAAGAGATCGAGTTTACTTGGAAAGAAAAACAGGAATATGACCAACTGCTTAAATCTATTCCTGCCCAGAAGAAAGGCTAAGAAAGCCTCTTTCATTCTTAAAATGACAGAGTCGTGGCACTTTGTTATTGCTGGGTTTGAGTCAGTTAAAGCTGAAATGCCACTTCAGTGGGCTGTGATCAGAGAGCAGAAATTAGAGAAAGCAGTGCTGTGAGTGGTGGCTGCAGCCAGTGCAAGGATTAGAGGAGGTTGAGGATTTCAGGATTGTGCCCATGGTGGTGCCCTGATGCTGCTGCTGCCAAGGGCAGTGGGGAAAGGCTCCCTGGCACCTCTGAGAGCCACTGTGAGCTGGTGGAGAGCTCTGACAAGTCCATCCATGGGAAAACTGCTGGCTGCTCTTCAGCCCTGACATCTCCTGTGCTCAACCAGCTCTGGATCAAGTGCCTTGATCTCTTAAGTTTTAATTTAACATTTCAGTTTCTAAGGATGATTGTAAAGCTGGCAAGCAGGATGGAGCCATATTTTGCTTTTCTACCTGGTTATTTTCCCAGGTAAGATTTTCAATGGTAGATAAATCCATTTAAAGCTTAATGCAGGATCTATTCTTAGAGCTGAGTTTTTTAGTGCTAAAACTGCAATGTTTAAGCTATAAACACTTATTTAAGCAGGTTTACAGATGGATGTGGATATGGGTTCTTGGTTTTCTGTATGTTTCTGTCACTGGGTGAATCAAGTGTTATTTTCATTAGATTTGGCTGTTACTTTTGATTTGTCTGTGTGCATTTGAATTGAAATTGCGAAAAAATGGTGTTTCAGGATGATTAAATACATAAAGCAGCAAAACTTACTGTCTGCAGAAGGAGAAAATAAGCTTATAAGATTTTTTCTTTTTTACATTAAAATTGATTACTAAAGTAACTTGGTAGATATAAAGTTGAAACAGATGTAGAATGAGCCATGCAGAAACTTCCACTTACTTGCCCTGAGTGTGATGTAAAGGCAATGGGGATGTTTCTGGCTCTGTGGGTGGGAGAAGGTTCAGAATGAGGAGGGACCTGAGGGTTCCTGTGCTGGGCACAGCCCTGCCCTGCCTGGTACAGGTTAATTTCCCTGGATTGAGGAGCTTCATCCTGCTCTGGGATCAAGGGTTGTTTTCCTTTCCAATTCTCTCTCAAGTCAGTAAGCTTTTTCCTAGCAAACCATAATACCTTGCTAGTCGTCTCTCAAATGTTCTTTTGGGTGAATGAACACTCCAGATTTTTACTTAATTCCCACATTTTCACTCTGCTGGCCTCCTGATCACCGCAAATCCTCTTTATCCTGGCGAATTGTGAATATGGAAAACTTCTTTTAAATAATGCTCTGTATGAGCAGGAGGATAATTATGTTTATCTATGTCGTGCAAGCCCAGCTTTCACACCACATTAAGTCTGAGAAGTCAAGCATTTAGAAAAGAGCAGCATCACAGCTGAGCAGCAAATCTATGGGCTGTTATCACCACTTGAGAAGGATGCTCCTGCCAGCTCCCCTCTTCCTTGCTGCTTCCTGTGATTTTGGTCAGCAGAATTCCTGCAAGGGTATGATGGAAACTGAAACCTCTCTTTTCCAGCAGGAGCAAAGTTGCCTTCCTTTACTACAACGTCTGGACTCTTCCCATTGTTTGGATTCACCTGTTGGGGCTTAAGAGCCAAGGGAGTGGGGCTTACTAACACTTAACTTTCCAAACCTGTATTTCTGTCTGACTTCGTGCAAATTCCACTTGTTTTTTCATTCTGGGTAAGCACAGAGCTTCATCAGGCTTTCAAATAAAACAGAAATTATCTATTGGTGAACTCGGCTACTGATCAGGAAGAAAATTTATGTGCTTTTTTTATTAACACAAGGCTTAAGATTGCAGCTGCCATGCCATAAATTTTAAGTAAGGCTGCTGAAGTGGATTATTTGATACTTTGTGAAGCAGCATAGAATGCAAACGTTTAACAAGATTGGACCCAGCAGACACAGCAGGCAGCAGCTTTACAGAGCTGACGTGCACACGCTGAGGCAAAAATGAACATGGAAAGGCCAGACTTGCTTTTGAGGCACATAAACCAGTCCTGATTCCCAAAACAGGTACCTACAAGTGTTGAGATGAGCATCCAGACAGGTGTAGCTGTGCCTGATGAAGGGTTTTGCCCTTTCATTGATAAATATGTATTTAATAACTGAGAAATCAATCATGAGGTTTTTGCTCAGCCCTTTTAGTGACCTCCTGCTCCTCCATGAGCAAGGCAGCTCTCCTCTCAGGCCAGGCTTGTAACTCTGGATAAGTATCCTCTCTAAAAGTGTTTGATTTCCACCTGTTCTATGTGGTGGTAGTTCAGAAGGGTAAATTTTGCAGCGTGGGATGCAAACAGAGTCAGGAGAATCTGTGCCCTGAAGTGGAACTTAAGGTGGGAGAGCCTGTGAATTCTGACTGTGTGCAGAAGGATATCGTGGACCTGGGCTGCTTTTGTGTTGTCTTGGAGGGGGGAATGTGGGCATTGAGACATTCTGTTGGTGTCAACAGATCAAATTTTTCCTGCTCTCTGCTTAAAAAAAAAAAAAAAGAAGTTTTTTTTGTACTGCTGTTACAAAGTAGAATGTTCCTCTCTGGGTATAGTTTCTGTGCACTGAGCAGATAGAGGCTCAGATACTTTAAATATTGAAATTGTTTTATCTTTTTCAATATGCTCATTTGCCAAAAAGTAACAAGGAGAATATGGGAAGTGGTTCCTGCCTTTCCATGCATCTCCAGGGGAGAGAATCCATCTTTATGTGCAAGGAGAGCACTGGGCAGCTCAGCTGGAAACTTGGGAGCTCTAATGGAATGTGTCCATTTCCAAGGGCCCAGCTGTGGAAAAAGACATCCCCTGCCCTGGTAGCACTTTTGTAACTCATCCTCCTGAAGTCCAGGGCCCAGAGCTGCTGCTGTTCCTGAGATATTTTTGAAATCTTGCCTCACATTTTGATCTGATGCACTTAGTTCCCTTCTCGCATACATTGCACTATCAACAAAGAAATAAAGCAGTGCTTGCATTGTGTTCTTTGTCTGCTGTGGGCTTTATTGGAATTCATAATCTAAATTGTGTATTAAAAATAATGGTAAATGTTGATACAGCATCTTCCCTTTTTAATTTCCTGCCTTTTCCCAGGACCTCAGCATCAATTGGATGTTTTTTCAAGCACTGCCACAGTAGCCCTGACCCGAAGACCATTCCAAATGATGTTCCCTCTGTTCTGCCAAGTCAATATTGTCTGTCTGCTCTTTTGTAAATACCTCACGTTATTAAGTCCCTGTCTTTTATTACATCTCACTGTGGGCTCCCTCCTGGGATAGGACAAATATTTGCCTCCTTGGAAATGTTGAGAGAGTTAAATACAAAGGAGGATCTGAGTAAGGGATACAAAGTGGTTTTTCCTTGTGCCTAATTAGGGTGGTTTGGATGTGTGTTTTAAAGCAGCTTAATCGGCCACATCACCCTGTACAACATCAGTCTTTCTGTAATTGTGCAGTTCATTCCTGTGCTGTTGTGGAGGTGTCCTCTTTGTCAGGGTGTTCTTTCTGTATCTGCTCACTGATGTGCGTTTTTCGGTTGTGTCTGAGTGCTTCAGGTGTGTGCCAGCATTTGGGCTCAGTTTTTGAGACTATCTGTGTTGTGTTGTGTGGCATTTCCAGGCTGAATTCCTGCCCTGAGGATGGACTCTGTGAGGATCAGCCCAGGCTAAGTCTGGCATTTACTGGAAGAGAGGACGGCAGGAAAACAGTGCAGGCACAGCTGGGCAGTGATAATGCAATGAAATGATTTCTCCCCATGTCCTTGTTCTGCAGCCTCACCTCTGCTTCCCCAGCATGGAATAAATGGAAAGAAATTAAGTATTTGATTTCCTCAAAATGTCAGTGCTATTGAAATCTGAGCTCTGAGATCAGAGGAGTTCTGTCATTTTAAGTGGCTGAGAACAAACCTTCATTTTCATTTGATGGTCTCAGCAGTGATTGGATCAGGCACATCTTTTATGGTGCAGCCCACCTGAGCATCTGGAGATCACCCACTGTGACCACTGTGTGTTTTATGTGTCTTGGGCGTGTGACAGATTTTTCTGCTGCTCTCCCCAAACCCAGGTATCCTCCTGGGGGTTTGTTGTATGTTTGCCTTGGTCACGATGTCTGCTCCTTTCTTTTAAGTGAGGAATTCAGAGATGGTCTTTGGCTTCCTCTGCCTTTCTTCAGTTATTTTCTGTGCACTCCAATGACAGAGCAAGGGAGGAAAAAGTTAATTTACAAACTTTTCACCAGAGTTTGAAACCAGCTCCAAAGTTAAAGAGGCCATGTTTAACAATTAGGAATTGTTTTTTTAGGAATTGTAGATACTGTGGAACACCTTTCAGAGCAGCTTTGCTGCTGAACTTGTGTGTTGGGCAATGAATTGCTTGGCTCCCTGCACAGATCAGGGGATTAAAGTTGAAAATGGATTTATGGCTATTCTTTAAAGCTTGGTATATCTAAAGCTGGTTCAAAAGGAATTATTAATGTCTGCATTGAGTGGGAGGACTGATCTTTTTTCTTTTCTTTTAACATTTCTATTACTCCCTTTGAAAACCTCAATACAACTCAAAGAGGTCAAGACCAAGTATTTCCTATGGGCAGGCACTAAAGCTCTCCCACTCACGTTGGTTGGAGTTGTCAGCTGCCAAGAGTGGAAGAGACTTCAGGCATTAGGTAAATGCTTTCATATTAATTCATGTGTGGAGCATCAGCTGAGAGAAATTTGTATATGGGTAAAGTTTTACCTGCTGTTTCTTGTGCAGTTTGGGAGTTTCAGAACTTGAATTGGGTTTTTCTCTTGTATTTCTCAGCCCACGTTGGTAGGTTTGGTTTGAGTGTGTTTCCTTTGCAGTTTGCTTTGCAGCTCTAAAGGTTACAAGCCTGAACCTTTTGGCAGCATCCGGAAGCAGATCTGTGTAATCAGAGCCACAAAGGATTTCCCTGTGTCTGCTGACACAGGGCTGGGGTCAGGCCCCTGCCTTAGACAGGGAAAATGATTTTTCACTCAGTTAGCACTTAGGATTTCCTTTAGGTGATTATTTTTAAGTGGCAGACAGAGCGCCCATGACAAAGTCCCCCTGTTCATGGGGTGGTCAAGAGGAGAGAGTTTGTGTGGCCTTGAGTCAGCATGGAGAGAGAAGAGCTGCAGGGAGTTCTGCTGTGCCTTTGTGTTCTGGGAGAAGAGTCTGACAAAGGAGAGGTGGACGTGGAGGAACATTAATGAATAAAATGTCACCTATGAAAGTCAGCATTGTCTTCCTGCACTCTGTGGCACAGAACTCTCAGCAGTGTTGGATGGATGGCAACTCCCCTGTTATGTGGAGGAGGGAACAGGAGGCTTGTTCCAGCCTTTTAATTATACACAGGACACAAAAACATTACATTCTCACCACTAACTAAAGAGCTTGGGAATTTTTTTAAACTCCCTTGTTCTTTCTCAAGTGAGACTGCACACATCAGCAACTTGTATGTCAATTTTCATATCTCTCTATTTGAATTACCATCATGTCTCTCTTTCCTGGACCTGTTCTTGCAGGAACAATTTATTACAAACTACTTGAATTCGATATTCTGTGAGTTTAAAACTCAGAAGACACTGTGTATTTCTGTGAGTTATCCATCCTCTTTATAGTTACCATCACTCAATGTTTTTCTCTTGCTTCAGTGCTGGGCATGAGCTGCAAATCTGAACTCCAGCAGGAGCCCTTCTCCACCCTGAGCCAGTGGGAGATGTTCTTGGTCAGCTCCTCGGTGCCGAATTTGAATTAACTTCAGCAACGAGACTTCTAAACTTCTATCTTAGTGGTGTTACCTTAAAATATCCACTGTTCACTTTCTTAAGCTCTCTGGCTCTTTCCTGATGGTTCTATAAAAGCAAAACACTGTCTTGGGCAGAATGTGCTGCAATGTGAAGATGAGAAAACAAAATTCAAGTGACAGATGTTAATCACAATGCAGAATTCTCTGCTGCAAACACAGCACTGACGAGGGCTGGATGAGAACCCACAACTGCTGATACTCTTCTCATTATCTCAAAGGGCTGAATGAGTGTGCAAGGTAATTAATGTCAGCAGAGTGGCTCTGCTCTGATTTACACTGATGCTCCTGAGCTAAACACCATGCCCTTAATCATATTTGAAGTCTGGCAAATTGAAAACTTTCAAGATTGTAGTTGTAACACTAAAGTAAAATCATAAATCTGTCCTGCCCCTGCTGCTCCTGCTGCTCTGTCCTTTCAGGTTTCTTAGAGGCCTGAGGGGGCCCCTTTCATCTCCTAATTGAGGTAAAGGGGGATACTTTTTCTGCTGAATTCTGGTTTTACTTGCTTAAAAGCTCTTCCTTCAGGCAAGAGGCTGTGCAGCACTCCATTAATGCCAAGTGGCAGGGGTTTTCCTCCCCCTTCACTTGGGAGAAATCACAGAAAAAGGGAAATGAGCAACTTCTGTAGAACTCTAGAAGTGAAAGATAACTTTTCCATTTTCATCTAAGCCTAGTATGCATGCAGGAATTTCAAAAACATTGGTTTTTTTTATCTAAGTTACAGAGAATTCCAGAGAATTTTGGAGTGGGTTTTCTTGTGCCCTCACTGTCCATCTACTCCCTGCTGCTGTCTAAGGGTGTCACAGAGAAACTCAGCAGTTTTAGCTGTTCCCAGGAGATAACTCTAGTTTTCCTTTAAACAGGCAAAATGCTTTAGGTTTTTTCTTCCCTAAAACTCTAGCGCACTGCAGACTTTAATTTATAGAAATTACTTTTAAAAATTAAAATTAAAATGTTGAAATCCATTACTTTTGCAGAACTTGGGGAAATCATTGTGCACAAATAAATCGACAACCCCAAACTGAAAGAGTTTGAATTGACAGGACCTGGTTGTCTGCAGAATTTTGGGGTTCTGGTCTTTTTTGAATGGAATAATTTAGCAGCAACATGGAGCATGTTCATATTGAAAGTGCCTTGCATGTTCCCTGCCAAATTGCTTTTTATTGTTTCAGGGAAGTGTGGAAGATTTCTTCCAGTGTTACAGATGGGGAAATGGTGTTGCAAAATTACGTGTTTAAAATTCTAAGGAACTGATTTACAGGTAGTTAATAATGTGAGTATTTAAAAATTTATTGACCTTTGATTAGATTTCCAGAAACCAAGTCCAGTCTGAGGGGGTGTCAGACATCCTGCCTTGAACTTTCTGGAAATGTTATTGTTGATGTCAGTGAATTTTGCATCAGGTTGAAAGGGTTGTGTGTGATATAATACATTGAATTTTCATTAGTTTTGCTTTTTAAAACATTTTGGAGATGCACAAATGTTTTGTGCCTGTCTAGAAAGGAATTTTTTAATGTAATATCTTCTTTGAAGTTATCTCAGGTAACATTTATATTAGGAAACAGTTTGGGTTTGCTGTGTTGATTCTGAGAGTCATTGTGCACAGATCAGGCCTTGGACATTTATTGTAACTTTGGTGATTGCTGTTACCTAAATGAGAGGGGAAAAAAGCCAAGGATTTTTCTTTCACAGAAGACAGTGGGAGTTTTCAAGCTCCTAACAATAAAAAGATCTTAGCACTCTGATCCCTTCTTATAACAGTGGTGTCATAACCAAACTGAAGAGTTCTACTTGTGTACTGCAATATTTGTATTCACTTTTACTGCCTGTTCATCATATTCAGACCCTGTTCCCAGTCTCAGTTCAAGAATTTTGAGAAGAAGTATTTTTTTTAATCTACAAGTGTCCTTCCACATCCCTGTTGACCTCCCTGTGCTCCTGGTGTTCCCCAAGCCTCCTCTCTTCCCTGGTTCTCCTTTCCAAGCTAATTTCTTCTCTGCTCTTCTTTTTTGTGTTCATTTGATCAATTAACTAATCCAGAATGAAAATACAAGTCAGTGATCTTTAATTTTTGTGTTTTATAATGCGCAAAAAATCCATCAGAGAGAATGCAACATCTGTGCAGTTCTTTCTAACAGCTATTTGCCACTCTGGTAATGTGGGAACAAAAGGACATTCAGGAAATTTGGAAGGTAATGTATTTAAAACTGAATAAAAAGGAGCCCATATTTTACTTGTGCCACTCTGTCTCGAGGCATTTCAGGAAAATAACTGAGCTGGCTTGGCAAAAGATTAGACATTTACTTGAAAATCCACAGCTAAATTATGTAGGATGAAGTTTTAGAAGAGAGATAAAGCTGCCTGCTTTAAGACATGAGCCAAGCACTCATGGCCCGGGGTTAGGCACTGCCTTCCTCCCCAGGAGCCTTGTTACTGCCTATAATGATCTTTTCTGCTGCTGGCTTACTCCTCCTGTTGGAGCTGGAGCCCTGGACAAGCTGCTCCTCTGCCTTTAGTTTACCTCAGTACACCAATTAATTGGTCATAAAGCTGGTGGGGCTTTTCATTATGCGGTGATGGGAGTGATTTAGGAGCCTGAGGAATGGTGTGGCAGGTCTGGGCTGTGGGGCTGGGGCTGGCTCTGCTCCCCAAACACACTCTGCTGTGTGCTCACACCTCCTGCATGGCAAAGAGCTGAGTGCAGCATTGCTATTCAAGGAGCCTTGCCCAAAACAATAATAATTACGGTGTTTTATCCTTTTTTTCCTCCTCTTCCCTCTGTTTGCCTCTGTGATGGTTCTGAGGGGTTGCACTGGGCTCCCTCCCCTGTTCTTGTTCTGGTTGTTTCTGCAGTGAAGGGAGGCTGGGGCTGTGACAGGGAGGGAGGTCACCAGCCCAGAACCCTCATAAATACCAGAGGAAACCACTGGGAAGGGATTTAGGTCTGGAGTAAATGACACAAAACCCTGTGTTGTTTTTACACGTGTGGGGGGAAACCTAAACAGTCAATCTGTCTATGCTGACAATTGAATATTTCTTCCTTTTGCTTTACTATGGGATTTCTGTTTCTATGGCAACCAGGGTTTTTCTTTTCCAGGCTGGCAAACTCTCCCACAGCAAATCCAAGGAAACAGGTGTTGGCCAAAGCTTTTAGATTTGCCATTTAAAGTTCCCAGAGGAAGACTTGGCCCCAGGTGTGCAGGGTGCTGCCTGCCAGGGGTGCTGGGTCACTGCACCCCTCAGGTCAGTGCAGCCCACAGGGTGTTGTGTGGTTTTGGGCTGAAGGTGGAAATTGCATTATCAGGATTCCACTTTTAGAGTGTAAGGCAGACATACAGAAGGGGTCAGAAAGCCCTGACTTGTGTCTCATTCACACAGTCTCGTGGTGTTGTGGTATTTTAAGAAGCTGCTGTTTCTCCTTCAGATTAAATGTGGTCACTGGAGCTGCAAGTTGTCATCTTGTCACCTTTTGCCAGGTGGAGCATTGATCCACGTTGTTCCTAATGAGCTGCATGATCTAACACATTCTCTTTGGTTGCTAAGGAGTGTAAAAACTTGGCTTTAATAAAATAGATCCAGAAATTGCCTCTTAAATCAGTGGTTGGGCAAGTAAAGTCAGAACTGTGCCATTCCCTTTCTGCATATTCTCTGCTAAGAAGGACAAAGAGGTGGAAGCTTTCCTTAGCCCTGTTTCTGTTGGCAGTGAGATCTTGTACCAGGGGAAGGAAAATTGTAAAATCAGGCCTGTGAACTTGTATCTCCAAAGGACTTTGAGGTTTCTTTGTCTCTGTCACACATCGGTAAGGAGCTTTATTGTATTTATGCTGTGATTGCATGTTCTGCTCTGCACATGATTTCCCTGCTGCTGGATGTGTTGCTGAAGGAGGGGAACTGGGTGAAAGAAATATTCCTTTTCTTAGTGTGTCTCTGTTGCATTAGCAGCAATAAGTGAGGTGTAAAATAGTTACTAAAGGAAAGGTTGGTTTGGTACAACACGATGCACTTTTCTTGTTGATGAAAGAAGGTAGGATGAAACAAGCAGGGATTAGAAATGGTTTCTTTTCCTCCCGGCACAGCAGTCAGTAAGATGAAGGTGTGAGCTGTAAAGCATGAACTGGTGTGTGTAACACTCAGGAAAAGCTGGCTATTGATGGCAGCAGACTTGTCTCTCCCCCCATGTGCCACCCCCTGTAGAGTGGCTTGGGAGAGACAGGTGAAATTAAGAAATACTGTTTTTTAGTGAGGCATAGGAATTGCTAATGTGTACCCAAATCTCTGCAGGCTTAGTCTAGAAGTGCCACTGGATATCAGGCTGCTGTGGCAGGACTGAAAATGCTCGGAAGAGCCCTAACTGGTGAATTTGTACAGATCTGTTTCAGCCCTAGGTAGGCTCTGGAGGCAGAGGCCAAGGCTTGGAGGAAACAAAAGACAAAATTTGGAGCTTGTTATCATCTTAGATGTGAGTGTTCTGTGTTTGTACCTCATGGAAAGAAGAAGCCAAATCTCAAACTACCCAAGTATAAATGTGCTTTACAAGCAAATGTAATGGGGTTTTTATTGAACTCCTTGTGGAAGGTCTTTCTCTCTCAGCATGGTTGGAATTGTGGATAACTTGTATATCCTGTGGTTCCCTCCCGAAGAGTGCATCTATCTGGTCACCATGGTGAGCAAAATGAGCAAGTTTCAGAAACAGTTTAGAAGTCTGTCTGATGAGACAGTGACAAAAGCCTCACTGGGGTCTCAGTCTCTTAACTTCTGATACTCCTTTATCCAGTCTGTTCATGGCTGTGGAAAAAAAAAAAAAAAAAGGATTGATCCATGACAATTGTCAGCCGTTACTTGTTTCCTTGTCATCCACATAGGTATGGGTGATTTGTCTGTAAATATGTGCTATTGCTCTGTGGAGGAATTTTAAGCCAAACTGGATTGGAATTAGCACTTTCTTTGACAGGTACTACGTTCACCTTTTTACATATTCAAGATTCTCATCAATCCTCTTAAGTTTTATTGAAAAGAACCAAAGAAGCCACCAGTTGTGAGAATTTTATCCAGCCAGGTTACAGGTATCTGACATTTGTAGAGATGTTCAACCATCTTCCCCCACATTTTATCTGTTATGACAATAGTGTTTTCTTACTGACTTCTGTGGTTTTGCTTCTTTAATGTAGTCCAGGGGTTTCATGACAGGTTTTATATTATTTTAGCTATTTCTGTGCCACTGGCCTGATCTCCATCTGCTCCTTGTGGGAGCTCACTGAAGGAATATTGTCCATTTTCACTCTCTTCAGTCTTCCTACTTGGACATGAAATTATTGAAGAAATTGTGATTCAGTTCTTTTAGTTTCTTGGTGCTGTCCATTTTCTGTACCATGAAAGTTTGCTTTAAAGAGCTGCAAGGTTTCCTCATCATTCCTGTTAAAGTTGCCCAGAAGATGGAATAGTTTTTGCTAAGCTGTGAATGCTTTAGATGATGGGTGATAACAACATTGGGCAATGAATTTTGAGGAAACTTTCCTCCTGCAGGTGAAATCCTGTAGCCACTTGCCCTCCAAATAATAAATCTCAAACAGCACCAGCATACAGTGTGGTGTGGTGTGTCCACCTGTGAGCTAAAGTAAGAAGGGAATTTAGTTTAGGGAGTTGTAAGTGAGGCTGGAATGGCTGAAGGACTTGGCTCACCATTATCCAGAGCTGAATTTCCAAAATGGAACAGAGGGATTCAACCTATATACAAATGAGAGGAGATGCNTGGTTCAGCACTGGCAGAGGTTTCATGAATGAACATTTCTCTCTTACTGATTGAAGTTTAATTTTCTTGGGTTCCTTCCAGAAGGAGCTTGTGCTTTCTGATTCTGGCTCTCTCCACCTCATCCCTTGCAGGAGAGGGAGAACCTAATTAAATTTCATGTTCCTACCTAGGAACAACCTCTGCTTTTGGCTGCCACTTCACAAAACCACAGCGAGAGGGTGAGGGAGAGATGAGAGAAAATAGCAATTCAGGAAGATGTTACAACTTCACAAAAAGGAGGGAAGAAATGGGAACACGTTATTTTCCTCTAATTATTGCAGCAGTGCTTAACACCTCGCTTTTCTGGGGGGCATACAGCAAGCTCTGGGGTACTTGGGGCTTTGATTTCAGGTTAAAGATGAACATCCTTATTCTCAGGAGTGTATAGCTCTCTGTGCCTTCTCAAGGCAGAGAAGGGACAGATGGAGGAAATTTAGAGCTAAAGGTGGAACACTTCAGACTGCTTGAGGAGATGGAAGGTATTCAGCTCTATTTTCACCTTTTCCTTCACATAATGGTCCTGGTGTGCTCTTTGATGCTCTGGCAGCTGGGAGGTGCAGCCATTGCTGCCTGTTAAAAGTGACATCTTGGTGGCATTACAGGAAATTCATTTCAGTTCTTGGCAGAGAAATAATGAGCAGTGAGTTTAGGGAAAACCTGAGTAATAAGAGACCTTAAGCAATGTGGGTTTTTAAAGCTGTGTTATGTACCTTTAATCTTTCTGAAGATTATAGGGTGACAGGATTTTCTGGAAATGGGCAGGCTTGTTAAAACAGTGTGTGGAGATCAGCTGTGAAATAACCACTTTTATCATAACCCCTCAAAGAGATCTCTCTTCGTGCAGTTGGGAGATAAGCGTAGGTTGTACCTGGGAAGTTATAATAAATGCTAATTGTGTTTAAGAACTACCTCTAAAACTGCTGCTTTTTCCATTTCATGGGAGGAAAGAAGGGGAAGAGGGTAGGATGGTGACTCCTTTGAATGGTGACTGAGCTAATTGACAAAACATGTTATTAGACTCTGCGTGTAAAAATATTTTTCTGCGCTTTGTAATAGATTCCCTGAGTTTACAGGAATGCTCTTTGTTTAGGAACAGCTCTGGTTACAGTGGAACTCACCTTCCCCACCCACATGGTTGAAAACACAAATACACTGTAGTGAGGAAAGTGCCACCATTCTTCATTTCTAGCTGCTCTCAAAAATACCTGCTGAGGTCCACCTTCCCTCTGCCTGCAGCAGAGGCCAAACCCCAAATGTGGCTCCTGCTGCCACCCCATATGCACGATTTTCACGGGTCTGCAGTGAGTGACATTGTTCTTGCAGGGGGCTGAGATGTTTTCTCACAACTGACAGTGCAGCTCTGTGGATCTCTCCTGGTGGCATCTCAGAATTTTCCTGCTTTTAAATTTGGGTATGGGCGACAAGTACAAGTCTTCTGGCTGACCAATTGAGGTCTGCTGTCCATGGAGCTCTGTGCTCTCTGTAGGTGTGATGGACATGTAGGATATGTAGACAGACTTAAAAAAGGCATTATGAAGAATAAAAGTTTGGGTTACTTTGTGACATGAGAGATTAAGAAAATGGCTTGTTTACAAATTCTACCCATCTATAAGGTTTACAGTAGTCTGACAGGGTGGCTGGAGGTGCTTTGTCTCAGCCTGATGTCTTGAAACAGGTTTGCCAGCACAATACAGAGGAATGTTTGCAGTTCTTATCCCAGCTCCTCAGCTGGGACAGAACACATCCTCCCTCTCCTAGAACCGAGGTGAATTTGTCCTTTCCAATGTGCAGCTGAATCTGTTACATCTTTGGGACCCTCACAGTGTTATGTTGCAGGCATATTTTTGCTGCCTTTTACTTCCTTTGCCTTGTAATTAATTCTGATCATGAGACACCCAGTGCCACAACAGAGTATTCAGAATGTAGGTTAGTATTAAGCTATTGGGAAATTGGTCTCCCTCCTCTCGGATTTTGCAGGCTGGATGGATGTGAGTGCCAGGAACTCTGTGCAAATCCTTCCCTTTTGGTTGTGTGGCTCTCCCAGGAGCAGGCTTTGCTCCTGTTTTGCTCTCCCATCCTGGGTGGAGGGAAGGAAACTGCACACTAAAGCTTGTTTTTGATGAAAGGAGCAGCATCTACGACAGCTAAACGTTCCCTGTGGGCTTTTCACACTGTCAGGGAGAAAACCGTGTGTTTTCTCATGGAAATTCTACTTCAAGCATGTGCAACATCAATGGTGCTCCTGCTCCTGTCCCTCCCCTGTGTCACTATGCCAGCTGAGGGGCTCATGAGGCTCACTTTAAGCAGGAGGCTGAGATGTGGCTGTCAGTATCCCCAAAGGTGGAGCAATGAGCTCTGCTGCCAGGAGTGATGGCAGGAAAGGGGAGTGTTGCCTGTTTCACTTCCTATTTGATGGTTTCTGTGCACATACCCTGGGATTTGTGCTCTTTCTTCACTGCAAGCTTCCATAACACCTTTGCTCCCAGCACCTGAACCCCTGTGCAGCTCTCAGAGCTGCCAGAGCAGCGGTGCCCATGGAAGGTGAGAGCTGGTGCCTGCCTTTGACCTACTTGTGAAACTTGTGTTTGGAAATCCATCCCATAGTACTCGTTCCCCTGGAGCAGACTTCCAGCAGAACGTCAGTGTGCATAAAGCAGCTGCTGGGGAAGGCAGGAAATGTGCAGGAGCTGATGCTGATGCACAATGCACAGTGCCATGTGTCACAGGAATTCCAGTGTCCTCTGCTCCCAGGCACAGCAGCAGCACCCGGCTCTGGGCTTGGAGCAGCTGGGTGACTTTGTAGGGAATAATCCCTGCCAGCCTGGACAGGGAGGCTGGAGAGTAGAAAGGGAAAACTGCAAGGGGAAAATGGGCAGCTGAATAACAGAACCAATATGATTCCAACAGAAGCTGATTTGCTCTTGTAGTGGTTTGAAAGCAAAACCAGTGGGAGACTCCAAGTCAGAAATACAGTTTAATAAGAAGAAAAGAAAAAAGTAAAAATAAAATAAATGCAATAATACAAAAGGCCACTGACAGAGTCAGAACACAACCTGAGCAGGATGGTGGAAGCAGTCCAGATGAGGTGCTCTTCCTGAAGCAGTGATCCTGTAGAAAGGTCTGGGAGCTCTGCTCCTCTGGGAATCCAGCGGGTAAAGGCTGCTTGTCCTGTCCCAAATCCCGGATTATATCCAGGTGAGAATGCTTGGCTCCTCCCCCTGGGCGGAGCATCTCACAATGGGATGAGGAGTGGTGCAGTGGGTCCTTGATGGCCCATTAAACAGAGATAACTCCTGGAAGGAGTTACCTGTGAGTCATGGGCAAGGCATTGATGGGCATTAGCAGAGGACAGCCCAGAGGGAGGGGGGCTGGGAAAAAAAACACTGTCCCACCTGGTTTCAACAGCTCATGAAGATAGTGATGGAATAAATACTTTGTGCACATCCTACACTAAACCCAGGACAGTTGTTTACATTAAACTACAGTTATAGTTTCTAGCACCACTGTGCACATGTACAGGCGTCTCCATTCCCTAAGCCACTTGTTCACGAGGCAGGCACATCCTTCAGGGCACCTAATTGGTCAAGCGCACATCATCGTGGACACTTGTGTGTCCTCTAAGTTTTGTATTTTTTGAAGACAGTTTCTCAGGCTCTTGGTCATTATTTTAGTCCTGCTGTTGTCTCAGTAGCCTTGATGAAATCCTGAGAGCTCTGAAAACAAGACTGCAGGTGGCTTGCTCTCTACAAACAGTTTGAATGGTACAGAGAATGGCCTAAGTTATTCACATACATTGCTACAGAAGACTGCTGGTGGAATGGAGGTTACAGGCTCCCTCTTGGTGGGGAAGGCTTGAGCTGTGTTTTGGGAGAACAAAAAAGGAATTTCTTAATCTGATACCTTCATTGTCTGAAAAGTGAAAGTGTTTGTCTCTTGTCATGGAAGAGAGGGAATGTTCAAATTGTAGGTCAGCCTTCAAATTGTGCTGTTTGAACTTACGCCAGACAAAGAGAGAAAAATCTTGGACCAGTAGGAATGACTTAATTATTAGTTTGTTACAGGAATGTTATTTATGGTCCTGCTCTGGGCAGTTACACCTGCAGCATGTCAGCAATGATGTCAGTGATATCACAGCTTTTATACATCAGAAACCATGAAAAACATAGCCATTAAGCAATATCTGTTGTAACTTGCAAGATCTTTGGTACAGGAACATTAACTCTATTTTTTTGGATGTCTGTTTTTTGTACTGAGGTCTCTATGGGAAAAAAAAAACAACCAACCAACCCAGGAAACAATTGCAGCTGATGGAAATAGCCACATTTAACTGGTGGGTTTTTTCAATGCAAAAAGCCAAAAAAAAAAAAAAAAAAAAAAAAAAAAAAAAAAAAAAAAAAGGGAAAAAAAAAAAAAAAAAAAAAAAGTTTTTTTTAAAGGGTTAAAAAACACATTNAAAAAGAAAAAGTTTGTTTGCAAGGTGTAATAAACACATTCTTTTCATGCACCGGCTTAGAGTTTATTTGAGCTTTTTTATGTCATTACAGTAGAAATCCTGAGCAGCCCTGACTCTACAACAGGAAACTTCTCATTACAAGCAGGAACATAGAAATACAGCAAGTAATTTCTCTCAGCTCTTGAGAGAAAGATAAGTGGCTTGCAGGGAATGGGAGAGAGAGAAAAGTCCAATTTTCTCGGTTTTTTCTCCTCCCTGTTCATGTGAAGACAATAATAGGGCAAAATTCTTCAGATGTAATTCTGGGTGGGTGAGTGTGCTCTGCTATACAGAGAGCAGTGCCAACTATGGGACCAGAAATGCAGGGCTTTGAAACTTAGAACCCCTCCAAAAGAAAAGGGGAAATCTGAGACTCATATTTTGGATGCAAGATGTGGAAATAATTTGCAGCTTCACACTTCAAAAACCCACACATTTCAGACCACAAGACAATGAGAATTGTGGCTGTGTTTTGTTCTTACACAATCTCAGAAATCTCTGCCGTCCCCTCACCCTGGGACAGGCAGGGTGAGCAGGGAGCCGTGCACTTCTCTGTGGTGCCTTTTGAGGTTTTCCGGAATTTAGAGCAGCTCTGCAGACATTTTTATCTGGCCAGATCAGTCCTCTGTGACCTACTTGTCATGGTGTGAGAACAGGTTCTCATCCACACAGAGCCTGTGATCTGCACTCCCGTTTGCAGTGCAGCTGCTGCTGAAGGGTGCCTGACAGCAATGATGGAAAGCATTTTCAGTCCCAAACTTCGCTTCCATGGCAAGTTATCTTTACCAGCTGCTCTCTGTTCCTTTTCCCTGAGCATTTTTTTGAGGCACATAACCAAGTTCAGATGAATTCCAAACAGGATTTAGTCTTTGGGTAACATTTTGCAGGGGTGGAGGGGGAAGTGGATGGGGAGTAGTCCCAAATTTTGTAGTAGGTACCAAATTAGTGGGCACCCAGCTGTGTTCAGTCCTGCTCTGCCTGGCTCGGGTCAGTAGGAGGGGATAGGGAGGTGCTGTAGTGAAGTTGTGGGGAGGTGAGGAGATAAAAGGAAAAACACTTCAGAAAGCTTCTTTCTGCTGGATATCATGTCAGGGTTCTAGAATGTCTGGGTTCATTCTATTCTGCTGAATATCATATAAGGATGGTTGACTGTTGCTGTTTTGGTGTGTTTTGATAATACCATTTCATCCCTATTAATTAAGTTTGCTTCACAAAACTTTATTATTTTATTATTTTTAACACCCCTTTTCACTAAGGCCTTTTTCTGGCAGCCATCTCCTGGCTCAGCAGCCATGGGTGTGCATTTGTGCTCTTGTATTTCTATACCTGTTCAATTCTAAAGAACAGGAAGGTATTTGCCCTGTCCTGGCTTGAAGTTTTTAGGTGGCAAATGCTTCTTTGCCAAACTCCAAAAGTTTCAGTCTGCTCTAAAACTACTTTTATGTCAATGTCCTTTAAAATTAGCTCTTTATTCAAGCCCTAATTAGCATCCCATTCAGAGGACTGACTTGATCTGTGCAGAGGGTTTAGTAGGGCACACTCATCCTCACCATGGCTTCTGCCCTACTGCTCCAAAAGTTCATTTTGTCTCCACACTTCAGATTGGCATTGCTGCTTGTGAGTGTGTGAAACCAGCAATTTATAACTCAAGGGCTTTTGGATCTTCCCAGCATGGAGGCCTCTAGCCTGGCTCTGCCTTCCTGATCAAATAATGCTTGTCTGGAGCTACGATTCCTTTATTTATGGCCATCAAAGTTAATGCTGGGGTTAAATTTCTCATAGCTGCTGCTTCTCTGAAGTCCTCTTGACCCACCTTAGTATTTGGCATCAGCCAGATTGGGGAAAAGGATAAAGAAATCACCAAAGACTTCTGCTCTGGATTATGCTGTGCATTTCAACTCCCAGCTTCAGCCTGGTGAAGTCTCCTTGAAGTTGATATTTTTTCAATGGCTTCAGAGAACTAATGCAAAAGGATCTTCGCTTTCTCTCTCTCACTTGAGTGAAACTAGTTTTATCAGCTCTTTAGTGTTTGTACTTCTTCGTTAGAATTCAGGACTGCTAATGCTGCGTTGATTTCTGAGACGTGGTTTGCCTCTAATAATGTGTTTTAAAAAGGCAAAACACAACACAAATCAAACCTCTAATTCTCTTTTCCTGTCCCCTTTCCACGCACAAAACAAAAACAAAGAATCAAATAAAACAAAACACCAAAAAAAAAAAAAAAAAAAAGAAAAAAAAAAACCAAACCAAAAAAAAAAACCTCAGCCAAAAACCAGCCCAAAGAAGTAATTCCAACTTGAGTCGAGTGCTGTGTGGGTTTCATTAGAATTTTGCCTTTACGCTTTTAGGTGTCTGTGGTTAGAGACACCTAAATGAATAGAGAACAGCTCTGCTTTGACAGCCACATGCTTTGGAACAAATCTAGTTATTACTTTTTCATTTTTAGCTGTAGTTGTCTACAGGATTTTTGCCTCAGAATATATATATATGTTTCCAATCTTGTGCTTATTTGCAATCCTAGATTTCTAAGCAACTGATTATTTCCTACCTGGCTGAAAATCATCCCAGGCAATACTACTGATGTAATTTATTTTTCCTTTTTTTTTATTGCAAGACAGTGTGCATCTGTAAACATATTTTCAGTGAATATTTGTACACAGAATTTAATGTTTTCTTTTTGCAGAGAGTGTGCCAGGAATTACTGTATTTAAAAATTATACACCTGGCATTGGTGTGATTAAATTGCTTCCCAGTTTTTTAAGGAGTTTTTGCTGTTTGCTGCCTTGTTGCCAGGGTGGGCAGTGGTTTTGTTTCTGGAAGTTTAGACTGTGCCTTCTTTGTGAAGGCCCTTTCAGTGCTATATTGACTGCTTAGAGATTGGTTAAATTGGTTAAATGTACAGATTGGTTAAATTCCCTTTGGTTAAAGAGGCAGGTCCAAACATCTTGCACGTAGAATTGCATGTAATAGTTGTACATAAATAAATGTTTAAATGATTTACCAGAAAACTGCTATTCCTGGTTTGAAATTAGTGTTTCAAAATGGTATTATTTCCTATTCAAGATTTATTTTTGTTTGCTTGAAACAAGTGAGAGTGATGAGTGAAGGTCCTATTGTCATCAGAAGAGCAGAGAGCTGTCTGCAGTGTGCTTTCCTCTTGTCCTGCCTGTGCAATAAAGAAAGCAAGAAAACGTTCTCTCCATCCTTTCTGTCCTCCTCCTTTCAGGAGCTGCATGGCTTGACTGAAATGGGCCATGTATCTCCTGGAGGTAAATCATCTCCTGGTTCTAGCTGTTATGGAGGAGGTGTTGGGGCAGCTGAGAGGTTTGGGATGAGTTCGGGGTGTGGAGTCAGTGTGAGGCAAACGTGCCCGTGGCTGCTCAGCCCACTGCTAACACCTTTAGAAGGTTGGGTTGGTGACAGAGGGTGAGGGATGGCAGAGCTCAGCTTTGTGTAAAAACTCCACATGGAGAGTGCTAATTTCTGCCTCATTTTGATGTGCTAATGATAGCAGTGCCTTTGCTCTGCTCTGCTCTCAGCTGAGCCTGGAAATCAAGGTTACCCGGGTCAATGATGTTTTCTGCAGCACTGGGAGAAATGTTCTCCTTCCTCCCGGCTGTGCCTCGGGGTCTGCTCAGGTCTTCAGAGCTCCAGGGTTTGGCTTGGTTTGCTGTGTGCAAAACAGGTCAGGAAAACAACTGATGATACAGATCCATGCTTGTTGCACTGGTGAAAAGGAAGACTGACATTCATAATGAGACCTCCTCTCCCGTGGAGGATGTTTGAGCACTAAAATTCCCAGGAAAGAGAAGAAATTTTCTTTGCAACTGCAGTTGTTTCTTCTTCTGTGTATCATTCTTCATGCAGATAAACGTGAGTAGAAAATAAAAGGATCCAAAGTAACAATTTAGAACTTTTTTTTCAGCTAACACAGAAGTACTTTGTGCTTCCAGTAAAACATTTCTCTAATACTAAGGCTTGCAGCAGCTATTTATAAGTGGAAAGCCAGGGACAGAAATCCCAAGTGTCACAAGCATCCAATTGCTCTTTGCTTCCAGGAGTTAATCCTGCAAATACATCTACTTTGCCTTGTGATTTAAGACAACCTTCAGATTTCTCACACCTTAGATTTTGACAGCCTGAATACTGTACTTTCCTTTGCCACTTGGATTCAGTATGGGAAGCAGGTGATCCTAATTCCCTCCTTTTGCTTTCTTACTAGCTTGCAGGAGGTTTGGATGGTGATTTTTCTGAGTATTGATAAATTCTCTAAGTGTTTCGGTGCAGCAAAACAATAGATTTTATGACTCCTGAGTTTAGCAAAGCTTTACTGGCTTAGAGGCTTTGGAAAAATCGTTAAGAATTAGGATTTGATCTGCACTTCCATTTGCAGGGTCACAGCTATGAGTATACAACTGTCAAAGGAAGTTCAATGTGTGCAAGCTCAGAGCATTCAGCAGTTATTTATTATTTGCTGCTTGCTTCTCTCTTGCACTGTTGCTTGTTTGTTTGTAGAAATGTGATCTCAAATTGTGCTGGGGAGGTTTAGGAAGAGTTTTTCTGGAAAGGGTTGTCCAAGCTCTGGCACAGCTGCCCAGGACAGTCAGTGGTGGAGTTGCCATCCCTGGAGGGATTTAAGAGGTGTGTGGATGTGGCACTTGGGTTCATGGGGTGGCTGTGGCAGTGTTGGGGAATGGTTGGATTCAATAATCTTGGAGGACTTTTCCAACCAAAATGATTCTGTGGATTTTAGAGATGGAACACGACTTTGCATTTCAATGTGGCGACACTTGGATTTGTGGGAAACATTAGGAAAATGGAGAATTTTCCATTTCCACACTTCCCATTTGTGGCATTTCCTCCCAGGGAACAGTGGTCACAGCAATCCTTGTCTGTGTTATAAAGCAGACTCATATCCAACTCATCCTCTGAGGGGAACTGATGCTGTTTAATTTGAAAGACAGTTTAAAGTCAGTTGTGTTCCTCTAGAACAATCAAACACTCTCTGAGGAGTTCCTGAATTACAAGATCATATCATTGCTTGAATGCACTGAGCACAAGGATTGTTTGAGGAGCAAAAGCTGCTTGGATTCCTCTCTTGTGTGAACACAGGAGAGATCCTGGCTCTCCTAAGTGCAGCTCAGGTAACAGAGCAGGTGATCTGTGCTCCTGATGGCCACAGCTTCTCCATGCCTGTGGTGGCTGGAGCAATGGCTGTGGTTATTTTCCCACCTCATTTTCTTTTCCAGATGATGCTCAGAGCTGCAGGTGGTGGTGGCATACGGGAAGCTCCCGTGCAAACTGCAGCAAAGCAAATGAATTTTGCTGCCCTGCTGTTTCCTTCCCTCCCAGTATCCCGTGGTGGTCGGTCTCCAGAGTGCTGCTTGTGAGCAGCAGCTGCTGGCTGGAATTTTCATCAGGCCTTTGGTGTTTTTAATTCAAGAATATTCATTTATTTGGGATCTGTTTATAAGGAAAAAAACCTCACAAAAACAACAAACCAAAGAAACAGCAGCCCAAGCCAAGTACCCCAAAACCCAGGAATATACCAGATGTTTAATGCAGGATGGGATGTGGAGAAAAGAGCAAAGGAATTTTCAGTAAACAAATGCTGTGTGGTTAACAAATATCACACAATCATTAAATGGTTTGGTTGGAAGGGGCCTTAAAATTCATCTATTCCAAGGGCAGGGACACCTTCCACTATCCCAGACTGCTCCAAGCCGTGTCCAGCCTGGCCTTGGACACTTCCAGGGGTCCAGGGGCAGCCACAGCTTCTCTGGGTACCCTGTGCCAGGGCCTCCCCACCCTCACAGGGAAACATTTCTTCTTAATATCCAATATATGTTTGGTGACAACAGGATGAGCCATCTCTAGGACATTCATATTTCTGTTTAATTTCTCTAGAGCCCCAAAAGTTTCCATAGTCACTCCTTGAATGCCCAGCAGGGATGGCTTGGTGGGGTAAATGTTTAGAGTGGCAGATGGTTTTTAAGCTACTCCTCAGTAGGGTTAATGTGAAGTTTTTGTGGGCAGGTGCACAAGCAAGAGCTTTCCACTGAGTTCCAGTTTTTGCACCTACACAAGCTCTGCCATTTAAATTGTGTTTGTGGGAAAGGTTATTGCTGTTCCACAGTGTGCCAGCATCATGAAAGGGATAAAAACACCAGGAGATTGTGTAACGCTGGCACAACGGGATGAAATTGAGTTTGGCACTTCTGGGTTCTCTTTCATGAAGTTGGCAACTGTCTGATATCTTACTTGGACTGCTTCATACTTAGCAATCTTTTTTAAAGCAATTTACCAAGGGATTAAGTGACATTTCTGCTCGTGAAACTGGATTAAAGCCGGGGACTTGCAGGGGCTCTCGTGCAATGCCGCGACAGGTTCAAGTCTCAACATCTCATCAGCTCTGCTGCATGACAGTAATTGGAACCAAGGGATATTTTCTTACAAAGTCATGAAAAAATTGCTGTTGTTTGGTTTATTTTGCTTTGGTACAGCCCCTCCTCCCCCAGATTTTTGTAGTTTCTCAGGAGGGTCAAGGGTTTTACTCTTGGAAGAAGAAGGGAAAGGAGCTACACACAAAAAAAGCAGCATGTTAAGTTTTGGATCTGTGAACAGCCCTCATGAACATTTGTATGGATCAGCAGTGTCAGTGGAAGGGGTGATAAAGCTTGGAAGAGCTCTGGGGTGCTTTGATAAGAGTGAGTTGGTAGGGAGGGAGAGGGAAAGCTCACACTGTAGTATTTTGCTTTTTAAGTACCAGCTGTCCTTTCTGCAGCCCTAGAAGATTTATCAAATTAACTCTCCTCTCTCCCCATGCTTAGTTTTAATATGTCCACTTGTACCAGAGAAAAATGCAATTAAACCTTTGCTTTCACTCAGGCATTGGTACAGTGAGAACATCTGCTCATTTACAGCAGTGGCAAGGTCATGAGCTGCACACTTATTTCAGTCTAATTTTTGTGATTCTGTAGTTGACTTCTTAACTGAAATTTTCAGCTCCATTAATTAAATTTAAGAGGTCTTTTTTCTTTTTTTTTTTCCACCTAGGATTATCAATAAAAGGGAAAATGAGCAGGGAAAGCACAAACATTGCATTCTGTTTTTACATCTTGATTTGAACTCTGTGCTGCTGCTGCCAGAAGAGAACATGAAAGAGTCTGAGAGATGAAACCCAGAGCTACTGGTGACAAAGGAGGGGAGGTCACACAGCTCGTGGTCAGTTTAGTACAGCAGGGACAGAAAGGGAGACAATGTAGTTGTGGGCAGAGGAAGAGAATCTTTTCAAGCAGCATTAATTTAACTCAAGAGTTTTTTAAAGTAGTATTGAAGTTGCTCTTCAGAAAATCCATTATCAGAGGCCACTTTTGGAGCTAAACCACATTTTCCTAATACATTGAGCAGCTGTCAAATGAGGTCTTCAGACTCTTGTCTTTCCATGTGTGTGACCTGTTCCTACTTTCATTTACTTGCCTGGCTAACTCTTCCTGTGTGTAATGTTAGGGAGGTCTGCAAACAAACCCAAATTGAAAGTCTCTCAATATTTAAGTTTCTCACAGCTAAGTGAGAAGCACTTAGCAAAAGCAATGCAGTATTATCCTTAATGCTAGAAAATTCTATTAAAAGGTCTATAGAGGAACACTTCAAGACTTTCTCACGTAATCTAAAGTGATGGTAAGTACTGACCAATAAAACATTGTATTTTTCAGAAATACTGTTTATTCTGGAAGAATAATATGATTATACATCTATTTAGCTTTCTCTTCCAAGGTAGAATGTGAAAGGGAAATGCCTGACCTGCTAATTGATTGGTCTTACCCATTATTTTAAAGTAGTCACATCAGGATGCATTTGAATAGTTTGTTGATATGTCTGTCCCACAACCCCACATTATGGAAGTGTTTCCAACGTTGTTTGGCTTTCAGGGAATTTTAAACCTAAATTGTAGGTGAAGGCTTTATAGTCATGGGTTGTCATTGTTAGGGGGGACACAACACAGAGTGACACAATAGAATCTTCAGAAGGCTCTTTATTATGGCAGCATGCTGTCTTTTATACAGTTTTTACAAACCTCAAGGGCAACTTTAATTGGATAATAGCTTTCTTGTTAATTATTCTGTTGGTTTGTAAAAAGTATTTTACTTGTCCATCAAATCTATCTATTCTCTGATTGTTTACATATTTTCTTTACTGATTCTCATGGGACAAATCCCTTGTTATTACAGGTGCACTTATTTTTCACCCTCAGAATAGATTGTGTTAAAGGAACTTCTCAAAATAGCTTCATATGGGAACTTGCAAATTGCTTGTTAGCTGCACTTAGAAGAAACGACAGGCCAGCTTTTTACCCTATTCCTACAAGGGGTGTCAAGTTTGCTCACTGGTGAATGTGACAGCAGCGTGTGCCTGGGAATTGCAGCCTGGGATGGGGAATGAGCTGTGATGCTCTCCCTGTGCTCAGGTGGGCAGGGCTGGGTTCCCCAAAGCTGGGCTGTGTGTG
>VWZU01012567.1:990754-1098148 GCA_013397095.1 Sterrhoptilus dennistouni
TGGGTGTGTGGGGAGCAGGGCTTGGTTCCCCAAGGCAGGGCTGTATGTGGGGAGCAGGGCTGGGTTCCCCAAGGCAGGGCTGGGTGTGTGGGGAGCAGGGCTGGTTCTCCAAGGCAGGGCTGGGTGTGTGGGGAGCAGGGCTGGGTTCCCCAGGGCAGGGCTGGGTGTGTGGGGAGCCACAGGAGCTGTTGGGATCCATCTAGGGCTCATTGGGCTCTGCTGGGAGCCCCAAGAGGCCATGAAGAGCTGATATTTTGCACAATGAAAGGCACAGGGACTTGTGGCACAGCCAGGGGAGGGACACTTGGGTCCCCAGCTGTCCTGGTTTAGGGCAGATTTCGGAGGAAACCCCCAAATTGGGTTCCTGTGGGGAGCAAACTCAAATGGCTCCTCCCCCAGCCAGTCCAGGAAAAGAACTTCCTCAGAGAAAAGTGGAAAAAACTATTTATTTAACAAACAAAATGCCCACAGGCATAAAGAATGAATAATATGAAACAATAAAACCTTGATTGTTGCATCTCAAAGTGAGATAGCAAATTCAGACAGTCCCTGCTGTGGGTATAGCTCAGCTCCTCCAGCACTGACAAAATGCCGAGGCCCAGGCCCTTCTGGGCCACGGGTGTGAGCCCTCAGTGCTCCTCTGGGTTTTTCAGTCTGGAGTAGGTTTAAAAAGCCCCAAAAAAAGGGGGAAAAAAAATCCAGGAAGCTTCTCATCCTCAGCTAGCTAAACTAACTAAAAGCAAAAAAAATTTGTCTCCCGCTGCTGTCTGTGCCTCAGCCAAAAACTGTCCAGAGCAGGAATGCAGAGGAGTGAACGCTGTTTTCAAAACAAACCCCGCACTTCTTCTTGCTCCCGCTTTGCTCCCAGAACCAGCCTTGAAAGCGCAGAACTCAATATACAGCACACACAGAACAGACAATCGGGGGTACAAGCATCATAAAGTCCCCCTAGGACCCCAGTGTAGGAAGGACATGGGCCTGTTGTGCAGAGCCCAGAGGAGACCCCACACTGAGTACAGGGCTGGGGCATGTCCTGTAGGGACAGGCTGAGAGCTGGGTTTGTTCAGCCTGAACAAGAAAAGCCTCCATGGAGCCTCAGAGCCTTTCCTGGGCCCAAGGGGCTCCAAGAGAGCTGAAGAGGGACCTGGGACAAGAGATGCAGTGACAGGACAAGGGGAATGACCTCAAACTGAAAAGAGTAGTTTTAGATTAGATATTAGAAGAAAATTCTTCCCTGTGAGGGTGATGAAGCCCTGGCACAGGGTGCCCAGAGAAGCTGTGGCTGCCCCTGGATCCCTGGCAGTGTCCCAGACTAGGCTGGAGGGGGCTTGAAGCAGCCTGGGACAGTGGAAGGTGTCCCTGCCCATGGCAGGGATTGGAACAAGATGATTTTTAAGGTCCCATCCAACTCAAACCATTCCATGATTTCTCTGATTACCTGCAAGGAAGCTTTGGAGTCTGCAAAAGTGCTCACAGGTGGAAATCCATGCTTGCTTTCTTGCTGCAAAAAACTCCCTGTCTGAAATAAAAGTAAATGAATGTTACAGGATCAGAAAATTTGATTTATTTGAATGCAGTGTTTCATACCTCAGGGAGAAAAAAAAGAAACAGCAGTTCTTTCCTTAAAAAGTAGTTTTTTGGTTGAAATTAGGTTTGAAAATGAGGTTTGAACTTTATGTTGAAGATCTGAAATCTCAGAATAAATTAGATATCCATTACTTTGTAATTTTCCAGGAGCTGCAACACAAGAATAAACCTTCATTCCTGTACCCTGTCTCTGTTTATGGGTGGCAGGGTGAGGCTGGTGGTAGTTCAGACTTTCAGTCCAGTTTTTGTTAAGTTTTGGCATCTTTCAGGTGGAGCAAATGTGATCTTTGGGTGACAACAGCAGTGTGATCATTTTGAGGAGTAATGAAAACACCTGATGACCTGAATTAGGTAAAGACCATGTGGTCTGTGTGAGGACAGGAGACGGACAAATCTTCAGACTTGAATTCCTCTTTACTTTTCTTAATCTCTAGTTGTCAGTGTCTGTAGTCTGCCTTGCAGTGCCATGAATGAGTCAAGTCAGAAGGAATCAAAGCAAACAGCTTGGGCCTTGAATTTAAAAGCCTGTGACACCTTCCTGAATGAGGGTGGCTTGCTGGTGAGCAGGCAAGTCAGAACTGGGTGGACTAAAGGCAACTGCTTCTTTATGTGCTGTGGAAACAGTGGGTGTAAACTTGGGGAATTCTCAAATGGGGAATTGAGGTACCGGCCTGTAAAAAGCAAGATATGGATTTCCCCCTGAATGATTCCTACAAGCTGAAATATTGTATATTGGGATGGAACTGCAGGAAAGAGGTGCTCTGGCATTTGTACACCATGTCTGGTTCCCAGAGATCCCTTTTCCTGTGTCTCCAGCACAGGGGTGCAATCTGGAAAGGAAAGCAAAGTTATGTTCAAATGCCATGGGCATTGTTATTGGCCAGTGCAGCTTCTAAACTGTGTTTTAGGAAACAAATTATAGCAAAAGTAAGATGGTTTATAATCCTTCAACTTCCCCCTCCCAAGAGCCCCCCTCTCCCAAGGGGCAGTGGCCCTTTGCTCAGACACAGGAAAGCAGACTTTCAGCAGGTAAATCAGTGTTTGCTGCAAATCTTGGACTCCTTGCATTAATCCTAAACTGCTGCTCTCCCAGCACACTGCCAGCATCTCATCCATCCAGGGAACCCATTACTGTGGACTTTAGACTATAGATGTAATAGAGATTGAAAAGAAGTGAAGGGCTTTAGCTCAATAACCTGCATTTGATCACATTCTGGCCCTCATTCAGCTCTCTGGGGTGCTATGATAGTACAAGTAATGGGAAGTTGCATATTCAGCTGGGTATATAGTTTTCATCTCCAGCATAAGGAAAAAGGATGAATATCCATTCCAGGGGACATTTTTGGAAAAGGCCTGTGATTGATATCTTAGCCAAAAAGATTTAAAACTCCTGAAAAACACTTCATAATTGCTTTAAAATTCTGGTACTGAATGGCAGTAATTTCAATAATTTAAATATTAAAATAAGAATATTATAATTTAATGAAGTCTCTTTATATGCCTGTGGTGTGTGGGGTTTCAGGCAGATCATGGGTTCTTAAAAGTCACATAGAAAAGGAACATTGTTAAAAAACTTAATAATAATTAGAAGTGTAGAAAATGGGTCATTCAGTAAACTGCTTCCTGTATTTCCTAGAAACCTTTTCCTGTTGGAGCACATGAAGTCCACAAAGCTCCCAGGAACCAAGTAAAGACTTTTTTTAGACTGTTGTAGAAAATAATGGATTAATGGATAGAATTATGTGACCTTTGTAAGAGTCTGGAAATCTGCTGAGATAACTGAAAAATCAAACAATATTTTAAATAAACGAAATTCCCTGGTAGACAGGGAATTTATCTGTTCAGGGCACCTGTGGCTGCCCCTGGATCCCTGGAAGTGTCCAAGGCCAGGCTGGATGAAGCTTGGAGAAACCAGGGATAGTGGAAGATGTTCCTGCCTATCCCAGGGGTGGGGCTGGATGGGTTTTAAGGTCCTTTCCAACCCAAACCATTCTGTGTTTTTATGATTTTCATATGTTCAAACCTCTTCTTTTTGAGAATGACTAAAGGTATTACAGAATGATGGGTTGGTGTTTGTTGTTGGTTTTGGTGTTTGTTTTTGTTTGTTGTTTTGTTTTGTTTTTCTTCTCTGAGCACTCTCCCAAGAAATTTTAATTTGTTGCTGTGGGTGACATCTCTTCCACTCCAACATAAATGCAGTGTGCACCAGTAGAGGGAAACAGTCATGGTGCATAATTTATATTCCTCATTGCCACATCCCTGTTCAATTAGTAATAAGCTTTATGATAGTCTGGTCTACCGGGTTTCATCAAAATCACCTTAAAAAGGACTTGAATTATGTTTCTGTGCTTTGACAGCTTTTTTGGTCATATCCCAAAGATTGTATAGCATCACCTCATTGTTCTATACAACAAAGGACAGACCTAATTCACCAAGTTTCCAGGGTTTGTTTCCTGACCAAGCACTCTCAGCTGCTGTCCTCAGTGAGTTACCTGTTGCCCTCATGTTTGTACACAGGTTTTTTACACTATGAAGGAAAATAACTGTTGCTACCAGGTGTAATGAAGATCAGCTTCCTGAATATGCCAGTTAGCAGAAAGAGGATCAGATTTTTCATTAGGTCTGTAGATGAATATACTGTTATATGTAAATAAAAATGAAACTTGGAAAGCTGGGGTAAGAACTAGCATTCCTGCTCCTGCTGTGCATCAGCAAGATTTCGGAATTCTCCCAAAATTCAATAAGGCAAAAATCTAACTTTATAGTAACTAGTAAAAGTACTTAGGAGTTACTGATTCTGGATTATTGATGCTTCATATCAAAACAGTAACTGCAAGTTTGGGCAAGTCAAGTGGAGCTTGTTAAATGAGAGGAACTCCACTTGTTTCTGTGTTTCACATTGTCACCTGTGAAACATTGACAGTTTGCCAGGACTGAAAGTCAGGTTCTGTTTTATAAGTGCCCTGTTTAATTAGTACCAGCATGTTAGTGCACTGACTTTATCTAAGATATTAAATCACATAAATGACACTTTCAGTATTGTAAAGTGTGGAATTGAATCATGGAAGATTGGTCCAACAAGGTATAAGTTCTTTTATTTGCTGCTGAATCTTTTAATATTGATTGCCAAAGCTGGAGGGATTTTATTTAAAGTGTAAGTTCTTGGAAATGCTAACATAGATCCTAAAAGACAGACTTTACAAGGGAATTGGAACATGGATACACTGTTTACCTGGATGGTACCAAAAGATTATTTGTGTGCTGGAAATGCAGTGCCCAGGGCAGGGATGGGCAGCCTGGTCCAGTGGAAGGTGTCTGTCCATGGCAGGGTGTTGGAACTGGATGAGCTTTGAGGTCCCTTCCAAGGATTCTGTGACTGGTTTGGAAAACAGAGTGTAGTAAATTTAACTCAAGTTTAATAGCACTGCTATTAAACATTAACAAATTAACGAATTTTTGTTAATTACTCATTAACAGATGAGTTAAATGTGTGAGTCTAGGACTACTCTGGGCCTTTTTTATACTTTGCTACTGGACCAGACTGGAGGAATCCTAACTGAAGTGAAATGATAAAAACAAGGAATGTGCTGTTATAGGTAGTCCCTCACACACAGCTGGAGGAGGATAAAATTATCAGGCAGGAGGAATTAGGATTTTGAAATGTGGTGAAATAAAGAAAATGGGATGTAATTTGGCATTACAGAATGCAAGGTCATGCATCTCAGGACTGATTAGTTTTTTTGGTTTAAGATTTGAAATCAGCTGGAAGTGACAAGGAGCTGTTGGAGCATTAAAACCAGTGGAAGTGACAAGGAGCTGTTGGAGCATTAAAACCAGGAGGCTGAGATGGGTCTGAGATGTGCTTCTGCAGAGAGAATGTCTTTCTGTAGGGCAAGATGGCAAAACAGAAATGTGTTATATAGATCAAAAAATTTATCTGGGGTATTCTGGAAGGTGATTCCATCTGGACAGCACAAATACTCCTTCACAGGAGAGATGAATTCAGCACATCACAGATGTAAAGAAGGGCTATAAGGAGATTTAGCAAAATTGAGAATTTTTGCCATGGGGAGACCAGAGTGTGTAGCTGCCTTAATTCAGCAAAACAGAGCCTGAGAGATGCATGAAGGGAAGCATGGAATGCCCCAGCCCCTCCAGGCTGGAAAAAGAATGAGTTGAGCAGGCCTTCACTGGCTGTGAGCATCCAGCAATGTCATCACAGGACTCCTCGATCCGAAGAATGAGTAACAGACATATACAGGAACAGGAGGCAGTGGTTGGAACCTGCCTTAGCACCACCCTCAGACTCTGTGGTTTGGATGAGATTTCTTCAATGTGGGAACCTCACTCAAGAACAGTCAAACTTTTGCTACAGTGAAACTACAGTATCACAAACTGCTGCTGCACAATATTGGCATCCAAACTCCTTCAGAATGAAATGATTTTCTTTTCCTAAAGAGCAATAAACAGTGTTTCACTTCTGTCCTCACCACAGTGTTCTCCAGCCATCTCAAGAAAGCTTTGGTGACATGGGCAAGAAAACAATATTCTGTGTCATTGGTCATTTTTCTCTTGAGGACACCTCATTATTGCCTCTACCATTCAATGTAGGTTAAAAAAATAAAATCAGATAATTTAACTGAGGATCTGCTAATAACTGTTGTAATTTTGACTGGAGGCATCCAGCCTGTGCTGTCACCACGAGTTCAGTGTTCCCAGGGGCTGCTGTCAGCACTGGGGAAAGAGGTCACTTCTTAATAGCTCAGGTTTTCGTTTCCTTCTTTTCAGCTCAGAGTTCAGCCATCGAATTCCATGTTGAGGGAGCACCTCCATTACAGAAGTGTTGTGGCAATTAGCTGTGGATAGGTGAGGAATCTCCCAGCACAGCTGGCTCTGAGCCCTGGGGCTTGTGTGAGGAGCAGAGTCACCAATGTAGCTGTTTGAAAAGTTGCTGCTGGGACTGGGATTCAGGTCAAGTGTTTTCAGAAAGTCTCTGTTCATACTTGTCCTGCAGCTGGATGTAGATGGTCTGTGATAGTATCATCTCCACCTCTGAAGAAAGAGAATATTAAACCAAAACCTGAGTTACACAACTCTGGTATAATCTTTATAGGTGAAACCAAGTCCCCTCACTTGGATTGTTTTTAGTCTCTGTGCTAAAAAAATGATATCTGCTGCTTAAATAATGTTTTTGGTTTGTTTTTTAAAAAATCGTATTAATTGTAGTCTCTGTTCTGGGAAATTCTATTAGGTTTTGCCACAGATGAGTGTTTTCAGATAAACAACATCTTTATTCCAGCTGGGACTTCATCATCAAGTTTATCCTAATTATCTAATCTTAAAATAGTCTTAAACTGCTAGAAAGGCTGCAGTATAGTCAAGTATCACAATTATTTCCTCCCTGTGAGACAGTGCATTAGAATTTAAAAAACACCCAAACAAACAAACCAAAGCTGATATTGATAGTCTGGTGAGGAGTCTGTCTTGTATGAAGTGCAGAATGTGATGGAAAGCAGTTGTGCCTCCTGGGCACAGCCTGCCAGGCGCAGTCATTTCCATGGAAAAACAATATTCTGCAGTCCCTGTCTCATCCCTGGGGTGTTCCTTCAGCACATGGCAGATGCTCTCTCTGCAGTGTCACTGTCCCATGCCAGTCAGTGCCTGGCACGAGGGCAAAACCACCCCTGTCCTCTCTGATTCCAGCTGACAGCAAGATGTCAGGGCATGGCAAAGGTGTAGAAGTTATCCTGGGAGTTTCCAAATTCCAGAAGTGCACAGAGATTCTGAATGTTTGAGTATCAGTGACGCTTGTCCATGAAATTACAGAATATCCTGAGCTGGGTGGGACCCACAGGATCACCCAGCCCAGCCCTTGGCCCTGCACAGGCACCCCAACAACCCCACCCTGGGCACCCCTGGCAGAGCTGTCCAAAGGCTCCTGGAGCTCTGGCAGCCTCAGGGCCGTGCCCATTCCCTGGGGAGCCTGGGAATGCCAGCACCCTCTGGAAGGTGGGAAGGTGTTCAAGGCTGGGAATGTGTTTTGAGGAAGATTCAGTGTGTACTTACCCTGTTGATGAGTGTCTCCAAATAACCTCTGGCAGGATACTTGGAGACACACCCTAACCCAAACCCTAAACCGTAACCCTAAACCCCAAACTCTAACCCTAAACCCTAACCTTAAACCCCAGCCCTAACCCTAACCATGGCAGGTGTCTGACCTGATCCAGCTGTCCTGCTGGTTTTAAACTGACTGCGTGGAGTTCCCTGTTGTCTTTCCCTTTGCCAGTCACAAGTATGTGCTGATGAGGGGATTGTGAGAGGACTCTGGGGTAAACAAAGGTGGTTTGATGCCATAATTGTTAAAATAGGCTACAAAGTGCATAGAACAAAAGGAGTTGCCTGATTAGCTTATTTTATTATTGTTTTTATCTTACTTTAGCCTTTCAGGTACAAGCCTTAGCACACTGAATAAAGATCAACAGAGAGGCCATAGGACAAAACCAAAGTCATAGAACCATAGAATGGTTTGGGTTGGAAGGGACCTTAAAGAGGGAGGGCTGGGACACCTTCCACTATCCCAGGTTGTTCCAAGCCCCATCCAACCTGGCCTTGGGCACTTCCAAGGATCCAGGGGCAGCCACAGCTTCTCTGGGCGCCCTATGCCAGGGCCTCTGGCCATTTGAGTAAAGAATTTCCTCTTAAATTCTAATCTGAATAACTCCTCTTTTATTTTAAAAATGTGCTTTCAAACATTCTTTCACTCCATCTCTCTTACATTTTTGGCTGCAATGCCTAATGTGCAGTTAGCTCAAGTATCAGTGTAATTACACTCTGGCTATAATTGGATAAGTATATTTAATACCAATCCAGTTGATCAGAAACTGAATCTAATTTCTGAATGACTTAATATCATGATCATAATCTTTTGAAGAATCATATATTTAATAAATCAGATTCTCACACTGCCATCTTAAAATTTAAATAACTTGTATAAAAATGGACAATGAATTTATTAGAAATTTTATACTTAGTTAAGCTGCAGAGCTGAAATCCTGAGGAAGACACTTATTAAAAATCTTTGCTTCTGAGTAGCTGCACTTTCACCTGAGGCTCTGGGAATGCATTACATTTTAATGGAGTTTCCTGGGCTGTTAAATACTGTATGCAGCTATACTCACAAATACCCTTTCATCTACTGAAATCAAGTGGAAAGGTGCTTTACAGGGCTTGGTGAGGATATGGATAAAGCAATATCATACACAGAGGATGCACATACTCTCATTTCTGGAGATGGCATCATTCAATTTCAAGTGTAAAGAGAAGTCTTTAAAGCAAAGACAATTATCTTCTTAAATTGCTGGTAAGACCTTATTTCCAGATGTAAATATCCAGTAAATGAGCTTTTTGTGCATCTGAATTGCACTTATGAACTTTGACTATTTCAGTGTAAGAACAGCAATAATGTTTTTCTGCAGTACTACCTAAAATGTGGGGTTTATACACAAAGTGTGGATTTTTACAAAATCCTCCAAGATTCCTGGAAGGAAATATTGATGAGTACTGTCAGTGAAACAGCTTTGAAGCTTGTTTCAAATTTAGATGTTTAGAATCTGCCCTTTCCTGGGCCATCTCTGCTGCACATCCATCCCTCCTGCAACACCAAGCGCTGCTGAAGTTGGCATAAAAACCTGGGAGCACTGAGTTCACTTGTCTCAATGGACCAAGGATTAAAAGCTGGCTGAAACCATGGCTCATATGGCAGAAAAGGGTTTCTTTTTCCAAGCTGGTCATTCAGTATCCCGAGAAGTGATTGCTTTTAGATTCTTTCACCTTGTGCCTTTCAAGTCTTAGAAAGAAATGTTTTAAGGATTTAATGCTTCCCGGCAGAGTTCAGGCTTGATGCTGCTTAAAAGGAATAAGAGCTGTGGAGTTCAGCAAATCTGTCTTGAAAAATATTTTCCCTTGGAAATGTGTTATTCTAAGTTTCAGCCATAAACTGGAGGTTATCTATAGCAAAGACAAGAATAAGGCCTTAGATGATGGAATAGGAATATTTTTCTCAATCTGCATTACCCACCTGATTTTGTATAACAGCGATAGACTGCCTGAAACTGTTCCACAGTGAAGTGCAGAGTGAAAGTAAGATGTTGGAATTCCTCTTAAATCAGGAACCTCAGCAGATACTGAGCTGTTCACACACATCCTATTATTAACAAATCATTTTCCCCCATCAGTGGATGAAGACTGGAGTGGCTCATGGGGACTCCTTCAGCAGCCCGTGGCTGATGGACCATTTTTGAGCCCACCTGTGACTTGTCACTGGCTGCAGGTGGCCAAGGATGTCACAGGGTAACTCCCAGGGGGTTGAGAGAGGCTGTGATGGCCCCTTAACAAAATCTGAGTGGTCTGTAGAGATAATTACACTCATGCTGAAGTTCTCTGGATTTTCTCCTCATTGCCATGCTGTCCCTCATTAATACAGAGTTTGGAATGCTGTAGCTCTCCTAAATGCACATTCTGGGGCAGGGACTGTGAGAGGAAGATTCATGGCTGTAATTAGAGAGGCACTTTGCACATATGCTTATGTAGTAGTAGGAAATTTAGTTAAACAGTAGAGGAGCTCTGTATATTTTCAAGAACTCACAAGTGCTCTTCGGCAGAGACCTATTTATTCCTGGCATGAATTTACTCTGTGTTTTGCTCTTTGGGCAATGAATTTACACAGAGGAGGGTGGAAGATAAAAGCAAGCAACCCCCTTTTTTTTTTCTCACAGTTTCCAGTCTGCTGCAGAGGACAGGGGAGCTTCCAGGGCTTGGTGTTTGCCTCACTCCACTGGGATTCTGAACATCAGCCTGGTATTGCAGTGCACTGTTTTATCAGGGGAGAAGATGTCTATAAAAAATGCAGAGGCAGAATAAATAAACTGAAAAAGCAATTAAAAATCAGGTAACAAATTACTAAAATTCAAATCTGTAGCTGACTGTCAGTGTCTCAACCATCAGTCAACTGATGGAACTTTACCAGAGCTCTCACAGAGTCCAGGATTTGCCCTCCTGTTCCCAGTCTGACTCCAGGGCACCTGGAAGCAGAGCAGCTGGAGAGCCACTGTCACTTCTGGGGCTGACTGGCTCCTGACACATTGAATGAAGATCATGGTTTGACTGAAAACAATTTTAAATACATGTCTTTAAATATCCTTGACCTTGCACTTTAACTGTAATTTGAAACAGTAACTGTCAGCAACAAGTGAAAGGGCATTTGGGAGAGAGATAACCTTGGTCTGAGATGTGTATAAAGTTGGAGCTATAGGAATTGTTAGAACTCAATAAAAGTTATTTATACAGCCATTCTCTGGGAGTAGCTTCCAATAACAAAGTTATTCAATTTAGCATGATATATCAGTGGCAAGACTCATTGCAAGTTATTGCCATTGTATTATCAGCCAATTAGATTTTATTTGCTGATGCTCAATAACAGATGATAGCTGTCTTTTTATCTAAATCTGATATTTAACCAGGGTGGGATTGAGCTAAAACTTGTCAAGCATGGTAGCTCAATTATCAAGGAGTTTTTGGAGTCCTGCACAGTGCTGGATCTTTAATTCCACGTGTTCAGAAGCATTTTAAACAAAATATCAGTTTTGTTCATCAAGAACCAACCCACTTGGCTAGAATCTTCTCCAGGAAGACATTTAAATTACTGATAGTTCTTTTTGGAACTGTTTAGAATACAGATGGGATGTGTATGTGTGCACATGGACATTTTTGCCCTCATGAAGACTGTGGGTAGTTTTCTGTGAGTGTGAAAAGTAAGATGCATTTTGGAAATTCACCACTGAGTTAATTTACTTCCCTTGGCCTCATTTGGGAAGTTAATGGAATGATTATAAAAATGCCAGTCCAATAAAAACTTAAATTCTTCTCTGCAAAGGATATGTCTGTTCTAGTTATATTTGATTGCACCCAGATTGTGTTTAATTTTATTCTGTCTTTGGTGGTGTGGCAAGAAACCAGACTTCCTGCCCTTATTCAAGCTAATCCTTGTGTTTTCTGACCATGAACTTCCAATGAAACATCTCCATTGGAAGGAGATCTTCCTCCAAATCAGGAGCCTGAACAGCAGAACAGGGAAAGGAGAAGGATTGGAAGTTTTGTAGTTGCTGTTGGGATTCCTGAAATGGTGTCTGTTGAGACAATATTTTATTCATCACCAAAGATAATGTGAGTCAGTCAACGGCTGCTTCTTGCTTAAAGTTCAAACTCATTAATTTGAAGTTTGTATAAAAGCTTATTGAGAAAGAGAGGCTTGCTAATGGAATATAAAATAAGTGCGAAACAGCTACTTCCAGACAGGTTGTAGAGTAAAATAAGGATGTAATTGAAGTGTGCAGCTTGAACAGGTATCTGTGTGACAGATAAAATGCTGAAACGAAGCAAGTCAATAGAGAACTCTGACTGATCAATGCTCCAGTGTAGCAGCTGGGGTAGAATTTACTGGAAATGCACTGTAAATACAATCTTGGACAAGCCTGTTAAGATCCATTTAATAATTAGCCCTAAAAATTTTCAGATACTGGATGAAAAGCAATGTTTCCCCTTTTTTTAAAGAAACAATGAACACCCACAAATAGCTTTTACTGACAAATATAACTAAGCACGTCTTCAACAATCATGGCTAACAATTTAGGGGGAATTTTTGGAATACAAAAGAAGATTATTTTAGGAAAAAATGTCTTGTGACTTAATAAATGAACTGAAGCAAAGTAAGGCTTTTTAAAATATATTTTGTCTACAATTATAGCAGCAAGTGTGTGCTACAAGTCTGTGTTTTTAAAAACAAATCTTTATTCTGTCACACTATGACTGAAGCAGGAGTCTGCTTCAATGGTGGAAGGCCATTAAATTTATTGATTGAAAGAAAATTAGGTAGAATCTTGAGAAGAGTTGGTGGGGAATGTCTGTTTAATAATCTTTTATGGGTCTGATAACCTGTGTTAATTTTACAAGTTTCGTTTCCTTGGGACAGGCAAGCCTGAAAATTCTTAGCATAAATCTTTATGTGTTGCAGCAGACTGGAACTAACTGAACTTGAAAACTCAGGGTTCTTTGAAAAGGTGCAGGGTATTAACTGACTTTTTTAGTAGCTTGAAAAAAAAATAATTCAATCTGATTAGAGATATGTACAGATCTCTAATATTAACTTATACTTAAAGCAATAAAATGTTAATATTGAGCTATTGAAATAGTGACAGCTCAGCTGTCAGTAGCAAAAATGTATTCCTGGTATTTAAATAAAGGACGTACATTTTTGCAAGGCAAGTTAGATGAGTCATCCTTGATTTGGACATATAAATTGAAACAAATGACATTTAGTGTTAGTTTTAGTCCTGGGACACTTCAAAGTGATTTCACTGATCCGTGGTGGATTATGAAGTATGGGATTAGTAATGAGTGTTTGAGCTGGTCTGGGCCTCAATGACGAGACACGGAGGGAAAATTCAGCAATGAGAAACCTGTAATGATGAATTTAAGGAAGAGAATTCAGCTTAAACTGACAGGTTCAGGGAATGGAGCTTAAACACTCATTCCATGCATGTCAGGATCCACGATGCTTGCTCTACTCTGTGGGATTAGGAGCAGAACTGATAAACTCTGTCTGGCTCTGCTGCACATTTGGGAACAACACTTCCTGCAGGGAGGTGCTGGGTGGAAAACTTGCTATTTCTGGGAGGGCACTTGAGGTGTTTCACCTGACAAAGCTTCACCTGTCTGTTACTGGTGATGTTCCTCCTGGCCACCACACGTGATCCCTTGCTCAGGGGAAGCAATACTTTGATTGTAGCAAGGTTCCTATGCAAGGAACCTCCAACTGCTGATTTTATTCCTGCATGGGGGATGTGTGTGCATGGAAACTGTGCTCAGAGCTGCTTAAAAACATGTGGGAATAGGTATGTAACATTGAACCTGCAAAGACAGCAAGGTCATAGGGTGTGTAATGGCAAAAAGACTTACAAAATATATATGTTGATAGTATGAGTGTCTTCCTTAATGGATTGATAGCGCTTGGAATCACAAGTCCTGTTTTGAACCAAGAAGAGCTTTTCTAAACTGCATTCAGGATTTTCAAGGATTACATCAATTTAGGGTGAAAAAACCCCCAAACCCTATATATATCTATTGTAATTCTAAAGAGAAATAATTTTAATTCCTGTTTTTAAAAATAAATACAAGCTTTTTGTATGCTTCCACTGTAATCTGGGTTGCCAGGGCACAGAACACGCAAAAAGAATGAAATTTAGTCAAACATAACAAGAATGCTTCAAACCTTGGGCAGGCAATTGTTATTGATATCTCAGAGAACTGGCACTTTCCAGAGCATAGATAAAACTGTCTCTGTTAACATGTAGATTTTAGCAAGACTGTAAGACAAGAAACAGAACTGTCCTGTGGTGGGTGAATCACTCCTTCTCTGTGAGGACTGACCCTTGCAGCAGAAACCTGTAAGAGAAAAGAATACAGGTGACCTTGTCCCTGGTAAGTGACAGCTGTATTAATTACCCAATACATCCACGCCCCTGATGAGTCACAGCTGTATCCAGTAAAGATAAGGTGATAAAANAAGTATCCATGGAGAAGCCCAGGAAAGGAATCCCTGCTGTGAGGTCAGTCTGGGTGTGCAGTTCCTGTTGTTGGAACCTGCAGTCACAGTCTAGCTGGGTAAAAGCCTGCAGTCACAGTCTGCACACCAATCCCTGCAGTCACAGTTTAGCCAGATAAAAGCCTGCAGTCAGAGTCTCACATCAATCCCTGCAGTCAGAGTTCAGCAGGAAGTAACCAGCAGTCAGAGGCTGCAGGGGAAACCCACAGCGGGAGTTTGCTGCAGCCAGAGTCTGTGAATGGTTGGAGTCAGGATGGCTGAGCTGTAAAGAGGAATAAACCAGGACCATTTTCATGACAAGAAGACTGTCTAGGTTCATTTCTACCCTCTAACAAGAGGGCTGCTGCTGCAATAGAAACCAAACCATGTGAAATGCATTTGAGACATTAGAGAAATCACTGATGTTTATTTCTGAACCCCAAACATCTGGATGCCTCAAGAGAAGCACTTCTGTGAGCACCAGCAGCTGAGAAGCCTGGGATTTGTGTTTAATGGTTGAGTAACTCACTTGAATTTGCACAAGGTCTGAGCCCAGCTCTTAAAGAACAGACATCAGAAAAAGAAGTTATGAATGCTTTACTTCAGAGTTAATTCCTTCCTACACGCTGGAGAACCTATTCCCCAGTTTCTCCTGGTGTGGATCCTCTGTTAGCTAATGAGGCATAAAAAATGATCAAAGCTTTCCCTGCAGTTTGAGGAGTCAGAGCATCTTTGTCTCCCTTGTAGAGTCTGAGTTTAAATATACCCTGAATACAAGCTGCCCTTTGACTCAGTAAAGATGACTCTTTTCTCTCTGCAGAAACCTGTTCTTTGAAAATCTGTGGCTATAGAACAAACATTTGGTCAGGATAATAAAGTACTCATTGAAATTGGCCAGTTGCAAGAGCAGGTTGATATGCATTTGTCTGATGTCTTCTGTCTTCATCTTTCTGGAAGGACTAGAAAGCACATAAAGGACTTACTGCTCTTCCTGAGTGAGGAAATTCCAGTATTCCTTGATTTATCGCATCTTAAAGCAACTCAGTACAGGCTTTACGTGTACATTTTCATTCTTCACTCTCTCCCACTTCCAGAAGAATATACAATAATATTTTTTAGGAATTTGCCATATGAATTCTACAGTCTGAAAAAGAAGTTACAAATGGGTTTTTATGCAATAAATCCCACACTAGGAGTTACTTTAATGAGCCAAATGCATCTTTACCAGCCCTGGCAAGCAAGAATGGCTTTGGAAGGGATGAGAATGAATGATCAGGAACAGTGGGAGATAATTTGTAGAGTTTTATAGTTCATAAGCACTGCCTCATCCTAACAGCATTTGTTTCTTCCTTTATTTGCTTTGCATTTTGTGGATTTAAGATAAAATTTGATAGACTAAATCTCAGTTCCCATGAAAGTTTCAAAAGAGATGTTTACTAATAAGTGTTCATGCTTTCTTAAGTTTTGCCCATTCTGTTGCTATTTGGGGGTTATTTTTATTTATTATTTTTTTTTTTTTTTTTAGTAAATGAGAGAAGTAACTACTTTTAGGAGGAACGGCAGAGTGGATCAATGAGACTGATGTTGTCATTGTCCCTTTCCCACTTTGGGATTGCTGTAAATGCCTGATCAGATTATATCTGCTGCTCTGCTTCCTGTGTGTGTTTAGAACCACAGGATAACCGATGAGCCTTCTCACATCAGTGTGTTTCTTTATCCCCTTTTAGAAGTATTGTGGGTTTTATCTGGTGAGTCTGTGTGAGTTTGACATTGGATGACTTTATAAAACATTCAACTAATTGGATTTGTTAAAATAAATAAATCAAACACTAATTGGAATGTGCCCTGCCATTATTTTTGCTTACTGAATTAGATATTATGGCGTGAAGTTCTTTTTATCATATTTGTGCACTTATTTAAACACCCCCCTGGCGCACACTTCTGCAAATTCAATTATATATTCAAGGGAGCCATTCAATTTATGCAAGGCTGGTTTACATTTAATCCAGGGGCAAGTCTCAGGAACTGATGATAGGTCTGCTCAAGATTAATTAGCATCACTCGGATGAGCAGTGGCATTGTTACAAGCCCGCAGTGTAAAACAAGGGATATTTTATCCTTCTTATGTGAGCCATTATTTGCTTCAATATGACCCTTTTCAGGAAGGGAAAAGCTTTCTTGTTTAGATTTCATTTTGTGGAAAGGGTTTAACACCACCTGTATTATCCAATGCCATCAGAGCCATCTCTATTCCCACTGAGCAACTGCATTTGTTTAAGTTTTAGCCAAGCAGGAAAAAGGCTCCAAACATCCCAGTTTGTTTTCCAAAAATCCTCATTCTTGCCAACAATTTATGATGATCCAGCACCCCATTTTGGTGATTATGTAAATATTGTAATTTTCCTCAAGCTACTCTGTGATGTGTGGCTGAAATGATAGCATGCAGACCTGGTAACTAAATTCATCCAGTGGTTGGTCTTCCTTTCCCTTCAACTTGAGGATTATTTTTTCAAGGTTAATGAATAACCCTGTTCTGCCTCTGAGAATTCAGATTTCAGTGATGGATGATTTTCTCTGGGGATGGATCTAACCTCTTCCTGTCTTGATGTTCCATCACATTTGGGTGTAGCTCATATCCAAGTATCTGCATAGGTAGGATGTCTTTGGAAATACTGGCTATTAAGCCTATGCTGACATCAGTGAAAACAACTCTTCTGTTTGTTACTGTTCCTACTTTAGTGAGCTCCTAAAATCTCTGAAGTTTTCCGAACCTGGCTGCCTGTAGGGGAAGCTGCACTGTCCCATCTGCCAACCTGTGCACAAATCAGGGCACCACTGATGACCTTGCTCGGCAGATACAAACACAAGTCACTGTGGCTACATGGCTTTACCAAGGATTGGATAGAAGGAAGAATTTTTTACTGTGAGGGTGGGGAGGCCCTGGCACAGGATGCCCAGACCTGCCCCTGGATCCCTGGCAGTGTCCAAGGCCAGGCTGGACAGGGCTTGGAACACCTGGCACAGTGGAAGGTGTCCCTGCCCATGGCAGGGGGTGGACTGGGATGGGCTTTAATGTCCCTTCCAACCCAAACCATTCGGTGACTCTGTGACTGTTACAGTAACCCCAAAATCTGTGATATTCTGATATATTGCACTGCTTTCCTGTCACTTTCTGAAGTTTCTTTCCTGTTCCATAATACAGTATGCACTGCAACAATGTGAAGAAAGAAGTTGTTGACATTTTGGCTCACAGGTCACTGTGGCTCTGGCTCCCAGCTGAGCCTTTATTTCATTTTTAATTCTGCTCTCAGTGGACACACCAGAGCAAGAAGCTGGTGGGCACTGCCCCCCTCTTGGTGCCCAGGATTCACACAGACAATCTGCTTGTCTGAGCCCTTAAAATCAACTCCAGCTTTTTCTCCTTGTCCTCATTTCCTGCAAATCCACCTCCACGTTCCAATTCTGCTGCCTCTAGTAAATTAATCCTTCTGGCTTATTGCCCTGTCACTCTGTGTTTGAAGGTTTCTCCAGTAACCTTTTCTTTCTCTGAAATGTAGGTGTCTTGCTGCTGCTTTTAAGGCTCTCCATGATTTTTCCTTTCCTATTCAGCTGTACTACAAGGCTAGCTTTGCCTTTTCAGGCAAGCCATTTTAAAGCTTCCTCAGGTGTTGTCTTGTATCAGCAGATGCTCCCAATTAATTTCCACAAGTTCTCACTGTGTCCCTTTTTTTCAGCTCCTCACACTCCCACCTTCCTCAGTGAGGATAAAATCACCTGTTTAGCTGATTATGCCAGGCTATTGACAATTACATTCCCAGTTCAGTCAGCACTGCTGCCCCACATTTTGCTACTCATTGCTTGTTTCGCTTTTGGGACTTTGTAGCCGCTCCTGTCCAATTTTCTCTGTGTACAGGAGACCTTGTACAACAGTTGGGCTGGAACAGGGAATGTGTTTACAATTCCTTCAGAGGAACAGCTCCCAGACAGCCCCATCCCTGTGCGCTGAGCAGGGCACCTTTGTGGGGGTGCTTTGTGTCTGAATTAAATGGGATCTGTGAAAATGAGAATGCCCCGTGTGGAGGCTGAGAACAGAGGACTTCATTCTGCCTCTTGCTCCTGCTCACTGAGATAGAGGGAGCTGCTCACTCCCACACAGTCCAGGCTGTCTGGATCTTCCCTTAGATTTTTCTAATGAGCCTGTTCAATATTTTAATTTTGAACTTTTTCACCTAAATTATTTTTTTTTTAAATAGGGAAGCAGTTTAAGTGTAATTCTGCTTGTTGTGACAGCTGGGAAGGCTTCACTAATGCAATAAATTAAAGGCAAGGATTATGTAAATATTATAAAGTCATGACGACTCAGAAATATTTGCAGAAGCTACTGAAACAGGCAAGTTATCAAGGGTCATAAAATCTATTCACAGATCTATGTATAATGAAAATATGTAATATAGAAAACTTTTAGGGCAAGCTTGATCTCTTTAATTTTTTTTTTCAGCAACAGAGTATTTTGGGGTGTCAGGTACTAAATACAACAGAATATGCTTAACTAGAATATGCTTAACTAGAAATGTTTGGTAAAGCTTTGTAGAACTACTTAAAAGCCAGTTGTGGCTGGAGAGCAGAGAGAATAATTTAACAGAGTAAAGGATTGAGAAATATTAATGACATGAAATATATTTGTAATTTGTGAGGAGTTCCATAGGAACTGAGAGAAAGTTTGGACTTCTCAGGGGGATGGGTAATACGGGTGAAAATAAAGAAGGCTTTAATGTCTTTATTTTTGGGTAGCATTTTACTGCAGAGGAAGCACAGGTCAGTGATGTACCAGGTGTCTATTGTGTGAGAGCAGCTGTGGGGAGGAGGGAGGAGTCAGTGATATCTCTGTCCACACACACTTGGTTGGTGGCAGGAGCCATTGGAGTGTGCAAGCCTGGCATGGGATTTGTGTGCCCAGTTCCTCAGGAGGATTGGGATCTGCAGAGAAAAATGATCCTTCTTCCCTAAGAGGAAACCAAGTCTTTATAGACACACCCTGGGCATGAGTCAGGTCTAAATTGATGGATCCAGTAGTGAAATCCTTTGGCAGACTGGGTTGGGTGGAGGTGAAGAGTGCATGAGATAAAAAGGGACACCAGTGTAGGGACATCCTAGGGAATAAACCGTTTCTTTGTGTCACCCAAGTTTCAAAGACCTGCACTGGAGTACAGAATTTCATTCCACAATTGCTGGATTTCCCTTGATTCACAAGTGTTCAGGCAGCTGCCAGTGTATTTATGAGAGTTAACTTCTTCCAAGTATTTCAGGAATTGCAGTAAAGATCTTTCAGTCAACAGTCTGGAAGGTGTGAATGCCAGTCAATATCTGCTGCTTCTCATTCTCTTGTTCAGAAACTACAGGGCCATACTCAAAAGTTTTGACTGGAAAGACCTTGAGGAAGCTCTGTGCATTTGTGGGCCACACAGAAGTTTGTGTTGTTAATTTTAGGAGATCGTTAAAGATAAGTTAAATATGAGCAAGGCTTAAAAACAGAAAGAAGTAAGGCATTGCTATAGAAACAGTGATGCTGTGCTTGTTTGTCATTTGCATTCCTCCTTCCTTTTCCTGATTTTTTTAAAGTATCTTACTTGGAGGTTCATGAAAATATTCCTGCATGGGGGTATCCTGTAGAACTGTCCTTGAAAATAGCAGGTTGAAATAAAGGGGACTGATCTTAGAAACAACAGTGTGGAGAGAGGAAAAGAAGGGCTTCCAGTGGATATAAAATATGGAAAGTTTAAAGATACTTTTTGGACATCATCTTTGGAGCTGCATGAAAACTAATGTTTAGGAAATTAGTTTTATTTATTTTTATTTCCTATGTAAGCTTGGGTACAAAATATCTAAGTAAATGGCCTACAACAAAGAGAGAGAGAGAAAATTAACCCCGAAATGTTTTCATTTTTCTTGGTTTTAGGTGGTTGTTCATTTGATGAGCACTACAGCAATTGTGGTTATAGCGTTGCCTTGGGAACCAATGGATTTACCTGGGAGCAGATCAATACCTGGGAAAAGCCAACAATGGATCCTGCTGTCCCAACTGGTGAGTAAGGAGCCTCATCAACAGTGATGAGATGCAATTCTTGGAGAGAATCAGATGTTATTCCATGTGTGTGTGTACTGGCTCTCACACAATAGCAGAGTAGGATTTTATTCAGCCATAAAATGTTAATTTTGTGTTCAAAATATTCTGGTAACAGAATTCATAGACATGAGATGGAACATCTCTTTTTGCAATGTTTGCCATTGGATGCCCTTGCAGAATCGTTTTATATTTCTTATTTTATTTCTCATTTAGCAGAGAGGAAATGTTTTGGATATAAAACTTTAAGGTTCAGCCAGCTTTTGGCATGTTTCTGGATGAGACAGTTATCTGGGCAGGTTCATGTTGTACAGGCCAGAAGAAGTAAAGCCTTAAAATGTGTGGAAATATTCAACATTCCAGTTACTATTTATCTCTCAAGTGATTGTTTTAAATTCCAATTTTTAGAAGGATGAGAAAGTTCCTGGAGAATTAGTTGTGGTAGCTAGTGCTTGATTAGGCTGGGACGTGAGACAGGAGAATTTTCATATGCAAGAAAAACATTTCCAGCAGAGAGGCTTACCAGAGTTTCTAATTTAGTGATATGTGCTGAGTATAGTGTAGGCTTCCATGTGATAGTTGGAATATTCTCAGCAGAGCTCACGGTGGTGATAAATTCCAGGTTTTGTTCTTCATTGGAAGTTACCATTATGCTTTATATGGGAATGAATTCTCTAGCCTTAAAGTGCTGTGGAATGCTTTGTTTACATTGAAAAAGAGCTTGACTTAAGAAAACACTTTAAAGTTAATGAAAAATCCTACTTTGTCCATGTTGGTTGCCACCTAAAATAGCAATAAAAGTCTGTTTCAGGCACACAGTGGCAAAAGGACTTCATCAGCCAGTTAAGACTTTGATTTCACTCCTAAAAAAAGAAATACTCATTCTGGTTAGTGCATTGCACTGTGAGAGTATGAGCTACATGGAAGAACAGAATATAATGATGTTCAAAACATATTCTTATGCCTGTAATTATTGGGATAAGAGACTTGTAATTGCTGCCTGCCTGGCAAGGCCAGGTGTGGAGCTGAGACAACAATAGCTCCCTGCCACAGCCACTGACAGACAGCCCAGAATTCAGCCCTGGGTGCTTGTCAGTAAAAAACCAGCACAGGGGACACCAGCCTGGCTGGGCTTCCTCCAGCACTGAAAGATGTTTAATTTCTGTGGAGTTTAAATCAGTTTATCATTGGAAATTGTTCAGGATAGGAGCATTCAAAGTGTGTCATGCCTGGTACTACTTGGTTTGGCTGTGGCATCCCCAAAGGAGTTAACTGTAGAATTTGCAGATCTTTGATCCTGTCTGTAAGAGTGTGTTTTGTGATTCTGGATGTTGTTGTGTTTTAAATGATGGCAATTTTATCTCCAGGGCTCCTCAGCTTTTGGTTCGTTGTTGTGTCCTTATTTTGTGTCCTTGGTGAAGATCAAGCTAGAGAGACATGGCAAGTCTTTGAGTTAGCTGATCCCATGGGGAAGGAGTAGGGATTTACACAGTTTTGATGCAATTGAGAATCTGGAACAAATGGGAATGTTCATATGTCTTGCACTGGACGAGTTCAATGCTTTGTTAACTCTAAATGTTAAAGTAAACCCTTCCTGGCCTCATTATGAAGGTGTATTTTCATCTGAAATACCCTGAACCATGGAGAGCTCAGCAGAAATCACAGACCTGGCAAAGACATCCGTGGTCATGGACTCCCAGCCATCCCATCCCCAAACTGTGCTCCCACGTCTCTGTTTTATGACCACATGTGCCACATCTCCTTGTTTTATGAATCTTCCAGGGATGGTGACTCCACCACTTCCCTCGGCAGTTGTTCCAGTGCTTGATAACCCTTTCAACTAAGAAAGTTTTCCTAATATCCAATCTAAACAACAATAGGCAAGCAACAGCCTGGAATGGCGTGATTAAAAAACTCCAGAGCAACAAACCAACCCCAAAAAATCCCAACCCAAACAAACCACTCCATATACACAAAAAAACCACATTTCAACTCCAGAACATCACAGTCCAATTTCTGCAAATACTTGTGATTTCTCCCTTTCATTGGTATCTGGTATGATGAAAAAAATCTAGAGATGCTCCAGCAGCTGCAAATTTAATAAAGGTTAGACCTCAAACAAAAAAAGGCAGAAAACTCTGTTGAAGTTAAGAGGTAAAGGTAAAGTAGCCAACAAGTGGGAATGTGCCGATAAATAAAGGGTTTTAAGGAGCATGGGGGAAATGAGTCAGTTCCTGATGTGAGTGATGTCACAGGACTGTTTAAAGAGAACAAAGGGTAAAATCAGTACATGGAAGATCATCGACCACAGCAAATGGGTACAGAAGGGCCTGGTGTAACAAACCCCATGTTTTCAAGAGCTGTCCAAGTCGTGCTAACCTTGCAGTGAATTGCAGTGCTCAGTCAGACTCCCCAAACCTGGCAGAGACTTTTTGAGCTGTTATTGAGAGTGTTCCTGGCCAGAATTGTGATGTTTGTGTTGGTTACTCTTTGAAAAGCTGTTTGGTGGGAAGAAGAGTTGTTTACTTACTATTTGTGTAGTGGCAAAGCCAGGTGGATGAAGTGAAGAACAGCATGTTCCACTCCTCCAAACAGGGACATCTTGAAAGCTGGAGTGCTCGAACATGGGATGATTGGCTTCCCATTCCATTGAATTTCTCCACAGCAGCTGAGAGAAGCAGGGTGTAAATCCACTGAGCTGCAGGGTGTAAGAGGTGATAACAAAGAGGTGTTCATGGATTAAGCATTCAGAAGCATGACACAGCATGGAGGGTGGTGGCAGCAGTGCCACCAGGGCTCTGGGACTGCACCAGTAATGCAGATTTTCTTTGTTGGGACCGTATTTTAAACACTGCCTTACTTTTATAGCTGGAAATACGTTAAAATTCTGTGTTTTGGAAATGGTAAAAACAAAAAGCGAGCAGGAATTGGGCTGGTTCAGTGACACTGAGCCAGTCTGCAGCGCTGGAAGCGTGGCCAGCCCCCAGCTGCTCAGCCCTTTCCTCTGGAAAACGTTTTGGCTTTCCAAGTACCAGCAGATCCATTTGAATTCAACCAAGCCACAGAACTGTGTCCTCCTGAATACTAATGATGCTGTCTAGCACTTTTTAAAGTCCTTTTCACTGCTAGATCTCAGAGTGCTCTTCAAAGGAGGTCAGTACCATGCATGAGAGCCCGAGTCCCCAGAGCTGTGTAATTCTCTGCTGCAAAGGTCTCTGCTCAGGGATGTCTTTCTGGTCTTTATTTTTTTAATTAAAATGTCAAAAAGAAAAAAAAAAAGGCAATTAAACTGCTCCATTAGCAATGTAGAAGTTTGCAGGCAATTTGTTTTACTCCATTGCCAGCAAATAAATTGTTTCCCGTGAATTCTGTGATTAATTCCTTAGGGCTGGAAACAGTGTTAATTGGGGGATTAAGAACCAGATGTTTGTTGTTCTGAATAAATGTTTCAAAAACGTGGAACACATGAATCGTAGGTATCCCACCCCCAGACTTCACTGGGGCTTTGGTTCCACCTCCTTGCACAATAGCAGGAGTGATTATAATAAAATATTCTTTAACAGATGGGTGTTTACTTAAGCCTGAATACCCTCAGTGATGAGCATTCTGCAGATTTTGGGCTGCTTGTTCCACTCTTTGAATTGCAGGTTCTCAAACCTTCATTTTCCTTTCTGTGGCTTCAACTCTTTATAATTTTTTTTCCATTTTTGAATAGGGGGAATAATCAGTTGTTGCTCTCTTTATATAGTAGTATGCAGTTAAATCTTTATTCTACAGGACTAAATGTGGCCCAGTCCTTTTAACCTTTCTTAATTGTTTTGTTGTCTTCCCTGTGCCTTCAGTCATTATTGTCTCACCTTTTTGGGGGATATTTGAAGTTGTGCTACCAAGCAAGGATTCAGCGCTCTGCTGGAACACAAAATACCAGCCCAACCCTGGGATCCTACCAGAGTGGGACTTGAGCTCTTCTGTGGCTCTTTTTTGAGGCAGATTCTTGGTTAGAACAAAAACAAAAAAATCTTTAAATCAACCAGGCAAAAGTTCTGCTCTTACTCTCCATGTCACCACTTTGCAGCATTCCAAGGAGCTGGGACCTGGCTGCTCTTGCAGCAGTAGCAAGAATAATATTAATAATGAAAGTATGTAACATTTAAAGTTCAAAGTATTTTACTATCATTTGCTAATTAGCTCCAATGGGGACTTAACCAGGGCTGACTAGACTGAAGTAATTACTTTAATTGTATTAAATATGATTCTATCTGAAGGCAAAGGCATCGTGTCTTGTGCATTTGTGCAGCTGCATTCTTTGCCGTTAGATTTTAATCCCACATTTGAGAAGTTTTCCTGTTCCAACTTAGCAGATAAAATAATCAGCACACAGAGGCTGAGTTTCTGACCCCATCTGCCTGACTGCTCACTTCCTTTCATCTCTGTAGCACTTAGAGCAAGTGCTACTTTGCTTTCACAGAGATAAACAATAGTTCTTCCAAAAGAAATGGAGTTCATGTGTATACAAACATAGATCTGCATCAAGCTCCATAGTGCTGCTGTTTCTTACTCAGCTGTTTTCCAACTGGGCATTGTCTAGGAAACATTTAGGAAATGTAGGTATGAAGAATATATGGATTAGTAAAATATTGGAATAAATGATAATATTCAGGATGACATCACTTGTAGGTTACTTAGCAAGTGCACATGGCTTCACTTTGTCCCTATTCCATGAAACATTTTCTGCAAAGAGCAACAGGACCTGTTATTATTGAAGGGTGATTTTGTGATAGAAATTGGTGCATTTTTATTTCACATGGGGTCACTTAGGTTGGAAAAGCTCTCTAAGATCATCAAGTCCAGCCATTAACCTAGCACTGCCAAGGCCATCACTAAAGCATGGTCCCAAGTGTTCCATGACATATTTTTGAATGTTTCCAGGGATGATGGTGATGATTCTGTTGCTGCCCTGGGCAGCCTGACCCAATGTCTGACCACTCTTTCGGTGAAGAACCACACTTTGGTTTCTTTTTCTTAAGAACCAATCTAAACCTCCACCTAAAGGGTGGATATTTTGAGTTGATATTTTCAGGCACAAATGAGTTCTGAATGTGGCCTTTCAGAGCCTGTATCTTGTGTCCCAGAGAAGTGAGCCCAGCTCGAGGGTTGTTCAGGGTGTGCAGTGCATCACCTCCCCTGGATGCACAGGAGAAACCACAGCAAAATTTCTGTTTTTCCTCTTGCAGCAGAGATAAAGGATAGGGGACTTTTCCCACACCTAAATGAGCGTGTTCCTTTGTTCCAGGAACTGTAGGAGTCTCTGAGCTTCTCTCTGGAAGAACAGAAGGGTCATCATCATTAGTGTTGCTCTGTGAAATACTCATTTAGCAGGCGAACGTCGAGATGTATCCAGGAATTCCAGATGGCCAAATTCCACTTGGGCTGCACGGAACTGGGGGAAATTTTATGGGAATCTAATAGGCCAAATGCTTTCCTGTGTCACCTTTCTCTTTTTGTGAGTGGAGTTACAGCAGGAATTGATAATTATCAAACAGCTTTCCTTCTGGAAGGTGATAACCCACACTGGATGGGCAGGATCCTTTAATTCTCTTCAGGAGATGAGAGATGTGAAGCTACTGCTGACCTCTAGAAAGGCCAGAGACCCTTTGTCATAGGTCAGGCATTTGTCTTTTCTCCCTGCAGGCCAGAATGGTGCCAGCAGGAGTTAGACTCAACATTTGTAAACTTGAAAGGCGAGGCAGTAAAATTAACATTTCCCTGTGTCTGAATGTATTAATTCTTGCTTACAAGAAAATACAAAAATAAACTTGTTAAAGGAATAAATTAAAATTCATCTGTGTATATGATGAATCATGATCTAGTTTTGTCTGAGAGGGAGAAAAAAATTTGGCTCAGCTGCCTGTGGATTTTTTTTTCTCCAAAATATTTTATGCAGGGGAAATTACTAAGAATGAATCAAATGTTTCTCACCACTCTTTCACTTCTATACAAGTAAATAGATTAGTCTGTGGCTTGTTAATGAACTACAAGTAATTTCTCAGCTGCTGAGGTCTAAAGAGAAAGGGATCTCTGGAAAGTTTCCCCAATGTGTTTTTATTTTGCAGCCTCCTGTCGGTGTTTTGAGATTCTTTCTTGTAGCTGTAAATAATTCTTCCTCATTTCCAGAATTCCATCCCTGTTTGATGCTAACATGAGCTTTTTGGGATTGATTGCAGGTGTTGGGTTTATTTTAGTGGATGTGCATGCCAGTGTTGACGTTTCCAGGAAAGTGCACAGTTTTGACCTATTTATGAATGCAGCTTTGGGATGAATGTAACCTTGCAAACAACGAGAGGGATTTTTTTTTTTTACTGACAGCCTTCAATTGCTCTGTTTCACTCTCTCCAGACCCTGTAACTTGTTCTGTGATGGCTGCTCACAGCCCAGCACCAGGATTTAGGTGTTCCTCAGAGAAATGTGTCGTCATCCTTGTGTTTCTACTATCTTGTGTTAGATCTGGATTGTCAATAGTTAAATCCCACCTGTATATGTACAAAATCTTGCTTATTCAGCAGTGCAGACCATGAGCAGTTCCACACAGAACTGATTTCATACAGGTAGCAATTTAAACCCATTAGTTTTAAGAGTGCTTCTTACCAAATATTTCTCTGTTTTGTGTTCCTGTGTTCTAACACCCAGTAAAACCTTTCCTTTGGGATGGGGTGAACTGATTTTGGATGAAATAGAAACAGTGGGGAACTGTTTGACCTCAGTCTGTAGGGAGATTGCTGACCTGTAAATTAAGCATATCACACTTAGCTAGCTAAGTACTTGCTTTTATTCAATGATGTAGAAAAGTTGATTTAATTAAGAACGTTAACCTCTCTGAAAGACCTCTGCTGAGAGGAAGTTACATCCCAGTTTTTAATTCCGTGTCATTCCCATTGGAAAGGTGAGAGAGAATTTCTCCTCATGTGCTGTTGTCAGAGGTCAGCAGAACCATCCTGCCACTTAGAGGGAGCTGGTGTTGTGGAACTGAAATCAAGCTTAGCAAGGATGTGCAGCCTTCAATGAGCTCACAGGGCAGAAAGAAATGATATCAAAGATCAGAATGGCTTCTAGGAAGTGTTTTAATCACCCTGAAGGGATTGCTGTCTGCTGGGAGCACACGTAGTTCCTGCGCCTTGATGTGTTAAATGGTACATTTGAACTGGTGTCAGTCTCTGTCTGACCCTTTCCTGCCAGAGCTTCCCCAAACAGAGCTGTTTGTGAGTGTCAGGACCTTTCCATTATCACCATTACTGAGATCATGGCACCTCTAAAGCGCTGCCACAACATCACTCAGCTCACCCTGAGAGGAAGGACAAGCAGGCTGCTGTTGTACTTGTTTCTCCTGCATGGTTTCAGCACTGAGACATTAATTTTTCTCAGCACCTGTTTGTTCCAGCAGGAACTGATGCCTCTCAGCATCTAAACACTGCATTTTTTATAATGTGTCATTCTGAGCTCTGCTAGGACATGCTGACCAGATGCCAATGTGTTAAAACTGGTTTTTGTTTGAGGGCTAAGTTAGGGAATTTTATTGCCACACCAGTGGAAAAATATTTCTCATGAATGGCTTCAAAATCTTCAGGCATTGGGCAATAGAAGAGAGGGAGGTTTCTTCCACCTAGATGGAATTTAATATAAATTCTATTGAATTAAATGTGGTTGCAGGAATAAACAAGGTGTATAGGTAGAATGAGGGATGGGGAAGGTCTTTATGACAAAAATACTAAAATTGATTAATGTGAAGTTAGTGGATGTTAAGGAAGAGGCAAAGCAGTGAGTAAATAGGAGCAGAAGTTGTAGGAGGAAGAAAGAAATTCTAGTGCTTTTGAAGGAACTGACAGGATTAGGGAATTTTGCAGGTCTGGCGGGGGCTGAGATTTATAACGACATTTGAAGAATGAATTTTTGAGTAGACAGAATTCTGGTTTTATTTTTTTTTTTCCTCCCCTCAAACTGTGAACCTGCTCTGTCTTGGGTATTTTTCCTTTTTTCTGGAAGGTTTGTGACCAGCTTAGAGATGGACAGGTCTAACAGGAAAGAAGTTCCAAAAGAAGAGTGACCTGAGAACCTGCATGGGGCAGGTGGCCAAAGTCAAGACAGACCAGATTTGAAAGAGGGAAGAAGAAGGCCATGAATGAACAAATACTGATAGATAAGGATTTACAAGAGGAAATGTTGAATCAGAGGCAAAATTACTCCTCAGCATGATCCAAGAAGGCAACTGAGGCATTAAATAGGGATTCAAGGCAGAGAGTGGGCAAAATGCAGGAAAGGTGGGGAAGTTTCATTGAGATTGCTGCTCAGCCCCTTATGAACCTTGGAAGCTCTGAGTGAATTTTTGGCTTTTTGGAATTGTTTAACGTAGATTCAGTGGAATTCTCCTGAAATCCCTTAAATTCAGTGGGAGTTAGGTGTAATCTCTTCGAGGGACTCTGCTGCAGTGCACTGTCTGGCTAATGCACTTTTTTTCCCCATTTGTCTCTTGCCCAGTGAACTCTCTTCTTTCATCTTTCTTACTTTTTTCTTTAGTTTTCTACTACTTTCACCAACCATCACACCACTTAACAGACTCCCAGTACCTGAGTACAAAGCTGTGGAAGTATATCCAAGATTGCAGTGTTGAGAATTATTTAACTAATGCAGTTTCTTTACCACAAGCCCTATTCAGTGTATAGTGAACTAACTGTAAGTCTTTCTGCCAGCTTCAAAATAAACAGGATGGAGACTCTTAACGAGCAGATTTTCAGATGCTTTACTATTTAATTAAAAGTATACAGATTGTTTGATGGAATGATAATAACTACCTCTGATCACTGGTCCCAGTGAGAACTGTTGCTATTGAGAATTTGTGGGGGAAAGAGAGTTCATTTTTCATGCTTAGGAAATATTAGCATTTGCTATTGCCAGTATCTGATATTTAGTGTGTGTAATTTGGCACATGAAAAATGCTGGCTTTTAAATCTCTTTTCCAAAAGTCATTCATATATGTACAAAAGAAAGTTGATAGCAACAATATTAATATATCCTCATGGGAAAAAAATAATAATGTAAGCTTCTCCTGCATAGGCAATCCAACCTCCTCTGTGTCATTCACCTCCTTTAGAAGGGACTGGAAACTGTTGTGCTTGTATTCCTTTGAGATGTAAAGTTGTTATATTACAAATTATCACTTGTTTTCAGTATTGACTAGATAAATAAATGCAATTATGTTTATCAATGTTGAAAATTAAGCAACAGAAAGCAATTGTGTGTGTTTGAGGAGCTTTTCAAATCAAAAGCTGTATTCACTGAATTCTCATCGGCTCTTTTTTCTCCCTGACATGTTTCATGATGTGAGCTCTCAATTGAATGAACAGCTGCAGCAAAAATGGCACCAGCCAAGTCACAGGGAATTCACAGGAAATTGAGATGTTTCAGGCTTCAACACAAGCCATTTGGGCCTTCATTTACCTTGAGAAATGCTTGGATTTTCCTTAGTAAAATGTCTATAAACACAGAAGGGTGTTAAGCCCTTTGGGTAAACCCTCTATGAGTGAAACAGAGACACTTTGCTAGGTGGGTTTCTCTTTCTAATGGTGGAAAAAACTTTTCCTTACAGTCTTCTTCTTTGGGTTTAGTTACAGTGCAATGAATGAGGGGGTAACATGAAGGAGATGTCAGTGTTGATCAGAAGGATGCAGTAAGGGAAGCAGAATACGAAACCTTCATCACAGCTCAGGTGTCTAAGAACCTGCTTGATTAATCTCATTCTTCTAAAACAAGACCATCCTTCCCACTGAAGATCTGAACCCATCTTTGGAAGTGCCATCTATTGCCTTGTTGGGATGCTGGCAGAGTCAGGATGTTTTGTCCCAACTTCCCACCCAGCCCTGACACACACAGCACTTGTGGCCGGACAAGGAAAGCACCAGCTTGGAGGCAGCAAGTGGCCTGCTGTCTTCAGAGCCATGAAACAGCAGAACTGTTTCTGATTAATCTGAAATGCTTTAGAACAAATGTTTTATGTCCTCAAAGTTTATGCAGTGCTTCCATTTTTTAATTTACTTCTGTGCCCCTCTTCTTTAACAGCCAAGTTAGTAAAGCTTTAAGCAGTGTGATGATGAACACTGTCATGGGATGACTGTTCCTGCTGCCTCCTCATGAGTCAGTCTGCCCCATAAACTCACCATTCATGGAAACATAAAGCCTCCAAAATCTTCCTTTCCCTCCATCCCTCTTTTTTTCCATGTACATGAGGCTTTTTTTTGTATTTCTTTTTTCCTGCAATACCATCTTCATCTTATAATCTCCTCTAGTTATGGTAGTGAAGATCAAACTGTGAAGAAATTTGGCAATAAACCCCAAATCACCTTCTCCATCAACTCCATCCTAATAGGAGATAATCAAAGTATTAAAAAAACAAACAAACAAACTATAAGCTAAATTAACTTCTTGCTGAATTTGTTGCAATCTGGGGTGACTGAGTGAAGATGTGCCACGGATATTGCTGTGCTTTCTCACGGCCAGTTTTACTATTCCATCTGTCCACAGCAGAAGATTCTCTTTCCTCGATTTGGTTTTATAGGTTTGAGTTGTTTAGCAGTACAGTTATGGGAATATTCAAAGGAGAAATCATAACCAGAGAAAAGTGCTTTAGCTTAGGTCTCATTAGCTGTTCATCTAGAGCAGATTGCCAGGGACGGACTTGTGGAGTGTGTCTGATTGCTGCAGCGCTGTGACCGGATGGGGAGACGTTTTATCGGCTCGTTTATCAGCTGTGCCAACTGACCTCACAGCTTGGTGTGCAGTGAATGAGCTCAAGAAACTATGGTTTCAATCTAGGATCTCATTTGTGTGTCCCCCTTTGAACTTAATTTGCTGTTGTGTATTTGTTTGGTTTGAATTTGGCATCTGGCGTTGCTGATCTGAGCTAAACCTCTACCATCCAGCCATAAACATTTGTTGTTCTTCAGTCCAGCTTTCTAGCCCAAAAAATCCTGGTCCCTACATTTTTCTTTCTGTTTCTTTATGCTCTAAGCATTTCGTCTGATGTAACATTCATGTTCCTAACCCTGCTTTTTCTAGTAACTAGGTTTTACTCTTTTACTCAGAAGTGGTTTTATATAGCAACAAACCAAGAAGCTTTCAAGCCTCACCACTGCAGCTCTTATTAAACCATCAAGGGCAGGTTGGATGGGGCTTGGAGCAACCTGGTCTGGTGGAAAGTCCCTGTCCATGGCAGGGGGTGGAATGAGATGAGCTTTGAAGTCCCTTCCAACCCAACCCATCCTGTAATCGAATCCCTGACTTCTGGGTGTCTTGAATCTCAAGGCTTTGTGTCCATTTCCTTTCCTCCTTTGTTCCCCTCTTTGGTTTCATCCCTCAGGATCTGCCCCTTGCAGCCTCAAGCCCAGGGAAGAGACACATCTGTAAAACTCTCTCCTTCAGCTCACCAGGAAAACAGCACAAACACACTCCTGCAGCTGAGCTGAATTGGTATAGAAAACATTTCTCAGCCTTGTAGCCTTTAAGTGAGAAACAGGATTTCAAAAGCTAATTTGCTTGTTTTCATAGCACGATCTTAATTCTACAAGGGAGAGAAGACGATGTAATCTAATTTAATTTTGCTCTTTGAGGAGAAGGGAGATCACTTGGCCAGCTGCTGCTCTGAGCAAACATGGAATGTGCAGGCTACAAGATAAGCTTTGAACTTTATCAAGTCTCTGGGCAGTCTATGCTAATGTGTGCTGTTGGGAGAGTTCTGAAACTTTCGTCTCTGATTGTATTAATTAGTTTGCTGCTCCAAATGAGCCGTATCTCACTGTAAAATAAAGAACTGTTACACATCAGGCTTTCTCTCTCCCTGATGCTTTAGTGTTTGGGCAGAGTGGACTATGATTTCAAAATCAGGCCAAGCCCATGTCCTCACAGTCCTGCTGCTGTTTTGATTTATTTCTGAAACTTTAGGCATGATCTATTCAAGCTGTTCATTTGTTATGAGAAGGAAAAGCATGGTCTCCAATCCTGTGTTTGAAGAGGAAGACTTTTCCTCCCCAAACATTTTAACTTTTCAAACCCAAGGTAAGGAAGCATCTCAGAGCTTCTGTGGTCATACTGTCTGGACAGTGACAAATTCCTCCAAAAAAACAAATTCACTGTGATTTAGGGCTACAAGGTTCTTAAAGTCACTTCTGTGTGGATTTTTTTTGAGGTGGATTTGTTGCATTCTTAAACCTGTAGTTTCTAGATGAGGTAGATTTACCAACATGTTTAGATATGTTTTCATGTCTATCACTTTTACAACAGCCTGGTACCTGGCAGTGCCACCCAGACACTCCAAACCTTCCACTGATGGCAGATTGCCACCTCTGCCTCCATCCCTGCTCTGCATTCTTGATGCCTTGAGAAGGCTGACCTGAAACAGAGACTGGACAGAGCTGGAGAATAAAGGAGATATTTATTGAAAGGTCTTTAGGGTACACCTTGGGCAGGACAGGGCCTGACCAGGGCTACACCCAACGTGGATTTAGAATGGTCACAAAATGGACAAACAGTCACAAGGTCTCACACTTTTATAAACTTTGGTCCATTTGCATTTTGGGGTTTAATTGTCCAGTTACAGCTTCAGGTTGTGAGGTCTCATCCTTCTTGTTCCTCCCTTCAGCCACCCTTGTTTGTGCTTTTGGGTTTGAAAGTTGTCCTTGGTCTTCAGCAGGAAAAGGATTTGTTTTGTCTCCCTGCTCTGTGCAGAGCTGAGTGACACTGACTGTGAGCTCAGAACTGCACCCCTGGGCAGCACTGAACCTGAAATACATGAAAGCTGCAACTCAAGGCATCATTCCCAGAAAAAAATCTGTCTTCCTGTGAAATCCATAGGGTTGTCTCACAAGGTGCAGTGTTGGCAGGTGTGTGTTTTAGACATGTACAGTAAAAGAAAAGTTATACGTGCTTTGGAAAAAAATGGAGTTTTGTTGTGGTCATCGTCTTAGATCTTCTTGCTGATGAGCTCATCAGGGAAATCAGCAGTGTGCCCTGACTCTGGTCCTCTCCCACGCAGTATTGTCCCAGGCTGTTTGACAGAGCCAGCCCTGTCTTCAGGAAGGTAAAGCAAACCAGGGGGGTTAAGTTTCAGGGCTTTGTGCTGTTTTTCCTGGTGGTACAGCTGAAGTCCATGACTGTTTCTAGAGAAGTCAGGATTCCAGTGCTTGGGAGACTTCACTGCAGCCTGGATAACCTGGGCTGAGAACCAATAAATACCCTGTGAGGTGACACAGAGTGACACAGAGCCCCAAACCTGTTCACCCAGGCTGGGAGGTTCTGACTGCCTGAAGCTGCTGACTCCAATCTCTCTCACTCCCTGCATTCCAGAGGTTCTTCTATCAACCTGCTCATTTTTACAGCTTTGCAGTTAAGACAAAAAGCTTAACTTTCATCTTAAAGATGATATAATTGCCTCCTACATGTGGTTTAAATGAAATAACTGACTTTTTCATCACTTTTTGTGAGCAAGCACAAGTCCAGTCTACAGCTTCACAGCCAGGCTGACCAGTTGCTGAACTTGATACACCAAATGACTGCAGGTTCTTTGTTGTGATTAGACCCCTCAGCCATCTCTCTAAACAAAGAGATCTAAACATTTGGCTAAAATCTCAAGTTTTGGCTCAAAGATAAGTGTGAACTGTTAAAAAATGCTGGTTTGGATCCAGGCACTGCTCTGTGAGAGCCTTTCCAATACACTGGGAATTATTTTGGCTTTCTTATTCTATCAGCTATCTCTTTTGATTTCTTTTTCCATTTGTCTGAGAAAGACTTAAGAAGTAGATGAATCACCATCATCCTTCTTGTGAAATAGGGAGTTTATACCTTCCATATTAAGGTTAAAACTTCATCTTGAGTCCTTTGTAAAGACTTCACTCAGTCTCCATATTCTTGTGGAAGAAAAAGTAGATATTGACATTTCTATCTGAAATTAACTCTTTGCTCAAATTGCAGTCAGCCCAATGCTTTTTCCTTTCTACTTTTACTTGAAGGAATGTGACCAGCAGTAGGGTTTTTTTAGGCAGCCTAAAGCTCTCTGCCTGCCTTTATATTTCTTATTTTTTAGCTCATGAGATAGCAGACTTAATAACTCCCACCTGCTTTTCCTGAATACTTTTTCATTATTCCAAGAGCAAAGGCAATAAGCATTATCTCACTCAATGATAGTTATATTTAAAGCTTTCTTAAACTGAGGTCAGATAAAAAACATCTGAACAGCATAAACTGGGGTTGTGAATGCACAGCAGCAGCCTGGCCAGAATTCAGTGCGTTGTGGCAAATTTTCTAAAAACACAAACACTATTCTGTGTATTTGATGTGTGTATTCACAACATTCTACTTGAACTTAAAGGAAGTGATCAAACCTATCAAACTTCAGCTTGGACAGGGCTTGGAGCAACCTGTGACACTGGAAAGTGAATGGAATGAGATGGTCTTTAAGGTCCCTTCTGACCCAAACCATTCCAGGATTCTATAAACATTGAAGTCTGTTCCATATTCTGTTTAACAGGGGCTTTTGGGTAGTAACTGAAGCATTTTCATTCCTTTGTAGATATTCACTCCTGGACATTGGTTGCCTGTGCAGGTGTCCCCTTGTTGGAGTGGAGGGATGGAGCTCTTCCTCTGTGTCCCTCTCTCTGCCTGGTGCCTGGAGCAAGGCTGAGAACCTTGTCCAGCCCTGTCCAGGTGTGTTTCTGCAATGGGATGGGCCTGCCAAATGTGTGCCCAATTTGCTATTAAATGTTTTGGTTCTTTTTCATTACCTCATCCTCCAGCCTGTGATCCAAACACCAACCTGCATTTTCCCCTTGCTTATTTACATCCCTGTAACTAATAACACTTTCACAAACCAATTACACTTCCACAAACTGATTATGCTTTTACAAATACATGCATAATCATTTATTGTCTCTAATTGAAAGTTCTCTGCAAAGACTCCATTATCCAGGCCAGTGTAACGATTTCTGTCGGGTTTGTGGTGCCTAGCTGGGACTATTGAGGCAGCCCAGCAGTGCTGTGCTGCCCTCTGCTACACCAGCACCCAGTGAAATGAGGAAATCCCTGCACACAAATAACAATCTCTGCAATCCTTTCATGTCAACAGAGCTACAGCTGTGCTAAGAGAGGGCAAGGGCTCAGGTGCATAGGTGAAAGCTGAAGGCTTGGATAACATCTTTACTAATTAGTTCAGGCATGTAAGATAATTCTGCTAATTTTTGGTTAGTTAAATGTAAGTGGAGGATGGTGCAGAAGGGAAGGAAATTATTTCAGCTTCAGTTAACACACAGTAAAATACCTTTTCCAGCCTTTCCACTGCAGACTTACTTGAGAATATTAACAGTTCAAAGTACTTAGCTGGAAAAAATCTCATAATGAACATTAGAATTATTTTTATTTCAGGATACTGGTCTAACTGCAGCAGCAGTTCAATCAACCTTACAGTAGTGCAGTCTTATTGAATTTCTGCCAGGAATGTAAATGAGAAGCCATTCTCCTTTAAAAGCTTCAGCTAATATAATTAATTGCATTCATTTTCAAGGTGATGTCTTGCTTGTTTGGGCGAGTGAGCAGTAGGGGATAAAAAAAATGGAAATTTCATCAGTGATTACAAAAGAGATAGTGATTTACTAATTGCCTTTCACCTTTTCCTGACAGTTGGTATCTCTTACCAATCTGCCTCCAGTCACTGGAAACAGTTGTGTGGTGAGAGATTAGGATAAATACGCTGTGAGGAACTCTTTAGTGGTGGATTTGTTTTTTCTTCTTAGGAAACTGCATTTGTCTCCTGTGCCTTGCAGCAAGTGCAGCCATTTACCCTGTGACCCCCTTGCTTCAGGTTAAAATGTGTTCCAGCAGAGAGAATTGTAGCTGGGAACAATTCTCCCTTGCAGGGTGCTCCATCCTGTTGGTGGCTGCGTCTCGTGTTTTCAGCTCCAGAAACATAAAATAATGAGTGATTTACATCAGTTCACAAAGGTGCCACAGGATGCTGTAGGTGCTGCCCATTTCCTCGTGTTGCTGCCTTGTCAAAGCTCAGACTCCCACAAATGAAATGGCCACAGTGAGATTTCCCAGCCTGATGTGGGTGTTGGATACCAGGCAGGGCAGCAGCTCACCCACTGGGATCCCTCCTGCTCCCTTTATTCCTTTATTTCTTTACTGCTGTGCAGTTTGTGTGCAGTGACCTGTGCTGGGGCAAGGCATGAGCTGCTCACAGGTGTCCAGAAGCAGATGTTTTTCTTGAAATCCATGATCATAGATGATATGCATCTAAGGAAACGTTGCTCTTCTATGAATATAAATACAGCTGGATCTCCCCTGCCTCAGTTCAAGGCTGGGAAACTGGCTTAGGCTTTACCAGAAAAAAAATTATAAAGGAAAAGCTTCAGAGTCGGAGAACTCTGAGAACAGACTTGATAGCACATTCAGGAGACTTTTTAAAGCTATTTAAGCTTTGATGCAAAATATATTTATACTCCTGACAGTTATACTTCTTACTCTTCCATTTAAATGTCAGATATTTATAACTACAGGAAACTCCCAGTGATATGGCTGAGTAGTATCAGGGAACCACCTGCACAAGAAAAGAGCAGGAGAGTTTCATTTGAATCCCACCCATGTGAGGGAAGGCAGGAACCATCAACACAGGCTTTGCCAGTGCCCTCTGGGCTCTGGGGTTCAGAGGCTCTGGGATTCCCATTTCTAGACATCAGCATGAGAGGGGACACTCCCAGCAATTTCTGTGTTTCTGGGCAAAGGAAACTAAACCAAAGGGGACCCGTGGGATGCTCCAGCAAATCCTCTGTTGCTGAAGAAGAACTGGAGAAACCTTGCGTAAAGGTCCAGAGCTGTGAGGTGTGCCCAAATACATTTCTCTCTTAACAGACATAGGCCTTCTGTGACCAACTATTTAACCACAATTTTAACTCTCCTCCTCTGCTCTTAATTTGCAGTAGCAATTTAGACAGATTTTAAAAAAATCAATTAGAATTTAGGAAGATTTTTCCAATCTCTTTTGCTATTATTTATTTGTTTTGCTAAAAGCAGGATTAGAGCTCATTCCAGCCCAAAGGCTGGGGCAGTGTCAGGTCTGGGAGTTGCAGATAAATGGGATTTTGTGTGTTAGGTGACTGCAGCTGTACTGAATCAGGGCAGTGGTTCCTGCAGCCTCCCTCTCCTGCACTCTGGTCCATCCTCGCTGGCAGAGTGCAGATAACTCATTAAATCAATCTCTGTAATGAGAACTGCTTGACTCTGTTTCATTTTGTAGAAAAGCGTATTGAATGTAGATGGGATCAGGGAAATGCCTTCTCAGCCAAATGTCTGGGCTGTGCTGGGGCTCCTTGGGGCATTTCCAGGTTTTACCTGCCCATAGAAAAGGTGCCAACTTTGACCCCAAGTGAATTGGCAGATCCAAATCCATCAGCCTGTGGATCCAGTGAGGCAGAGCCTCTGCTGGTGCCAGCAGATTCCTGGTTCCAGGGCTTTAACCAACCACAAAGGGAGCCTCCAAAAACTATCCGCAGATAAAGAGAAAGTATTAGAAGCTGCACAAACACTGAAGTGTTGGACAGCCTAGTGAAAAAGATCACAAACAATGTTTGCTGCTTCACTGAGGCTTAAATCATTCCCATGTAGCCAGATCTATTTGGAAATGCATGAATAAATACTTTGTACTGCAAGGATGATTGCTTCTCTAGGAAAAAACAAGTTGACAGTTGTTTTTGGGTTTTATTCCTAAAATACTTTTCTTCTGGGCAAAATCAATGCAGAAGAGCAGACAAACCTAGAAGTAACAAAAGTAACAAGGTGTTAAAGGTCTGCCTCTCCTAGGGTTGTAAATATAATATCATTCTGTGACATTTCCTTTTGGTTTTGCAGTTATCCTGCAGTACTTTGCAAGCTGGTTGTGGTGTAAGTTTGCTTTGTTTGCTCTTGGTTCATCTGCTCTTCTTCCTGAGGGTAAAGTGGGGCAGGAAGGAGTGAAATGGAGATCTCCTGCTGCTTGTGCAGTTACAGGCTTGTGCATTGCCCACATAGCCTTAAATGGCGGCAGAAACCTTGAAATACTTAAGACTCTCATTAAACTCTGCATTCAGCATTTAGTCCTTTCCACCCCAGCAGTTGGTACTGGCATTCAAAGCCCCTGGGCCCAGTTGAGTTAAGTGTGGTGGCTCTCACCCAGTTGTTCTTCTTTCCTGCCTAAATGAGATGTCTCCCCTGGGAATAACACCAGTCTGGGATGCAGGTGGCACAGCTTTCAGATGTTACACAGACAGCAGTTATCCTGAGTTAGGCACTCGTTTGCAATATCCCCAGGTTTTGGAGTGGAGTTTTTTCTTTTAAAGCAGTTGTGGTTGCTGTTGGATATTTAAAGACTTGTTTGCTTTTAACTGGTTGCTAAAATCATAGACTATCCTCATCCATGGGAAAGGCAGTGGAATGCTCCTGGGTCAGCCCAGAGGGACAGGAGGAACCTGGCTGCTTCTCACCTCTGGTCAACTCTGACCTGTTCCCACTCAGAAAATCAACACTATTTCTATTTAAATGCTACATTTGTCATAGATCACATTTCTTTTGTTTTGGAGCTTTTTTAAAAAATTACTTTTAACTAAGAATACAAACCAAGGCATGAGACTCTCCAAAAACTAATTTAACTTCAAGTTACTTAGCCTGAAGATGGTTTGTGGAGCCTCTTTGCCCTGGAAATGCCCATCAGAAAGCTTTGGTCCCTCTCCCTCCTCCAGACAGGAGACACAGTTCTCCAGGTAGATGTGAAGATGCAGGACAACCTTATTTTCATTTTATAGGATTTCAAAACAAAATAACTTTAGATGAACTAGAAGATTAATGTGGATTTTTAAAATGTGAATAATGATTTCTGAAATTTAAAAATCGGGTGATGTTGTATAATTTCTTTGCAACAAAGGAAATCTTCTCATCTGAAAAGGGGAAATGAAGAACTTTGCTGCCTCCACAGAGTCATTCTGCCTTTTGTAGTTGCTCTTTGATCAGTGGACTGCAAAGTGAAAAAGAACTGGTCAGGATTGTTTAATCTCAATACCTTCAGGAAGATTTTTTCCAGTCTGTAATACACACAAGTACTTCTGTGTTCCTTCTGATTTATAAACTCAGTTTGTTTCATGTCCTGGCACAAGCCTTAAGAATCCAGTTGGTTTGAGTAGTCAGTGGATATAAAAAGTGGATTATTACTTATGTAGAAGTGATAAAAGAAAAATGAGTGTAATCCCAAGTAGGAGAAGGAATTGCGTCATCCTCTGGAATTAAGGTTGATGTTTGTATACATTAAATAAACTAAGGAGAAATATTTATGGAGCAGGAATCTATCAAAGATCAGAAATCTGTGTTTGAGCTGGGCCTAAGTACATATTTTATCCCTCTAAGAGGTAGTAAATTGTCAAAATAAAAACTCCTAGAATTGGCTTGTGGAATTTCTTACAGGAATGAGTGGGAAGTCTGTAGCAAGATGTTGAAAATACAAACTTCAGGTTTTTATAAAGGTTGTTTATAATCAAAAGAATTTTAAAAAAATACAATTTTCTCTAGCCCAGGCGTTAAAACAACCTTTGGTTTGGGAGTTGTAGGAAAACATAAGGCACTGAACCTGTAAAAGCTGAAAAGAAGGGCAATATAAATAATTATAAAGTTAAAAGTAAAAAAAAAAACCACACCAAAACAAGGCAGCAATAGAAGAGAGGGTTATAAAGGACAGGGCTGATGCCTGTTATTCACAGCTCAGCAGCATTGCATGCCCAATAAAAAGCAAACAAATTCTGGGCTGGATGAGCAGAGTGAGGGAAAAGTGCAGCTGCCAGGTCAGGGCTGGTGGGGTGAGCAGAGCTCCCCTGGCATGGAAGGGCTGGTGCCAGAGGGGTCAGGGCACAGCCAAGGCACATGGGGCTGATCTGGGGATGTAAAAGTACTAAGGGGTGTCTGAAAAACTGGAGTTTAATAGTCTGTGGTAAAATAGAGGTGGGAAATGATTAATGGGCACTCATTGGTTGGTAAAGGCGTTCTGCTGGGAATAAAATGGGAGAGCCTACAGGGATGTCTGAGCTGGTGGGACATGTAAGGCCAAGGCATTGAGAACTGGTGTGAGAACGGGATATATGCACTTGATCATGATTTCTCAGAATGAAGAGAAATACACCAGAGGCTTTCAGGGAGAAGAGTGGGATAAATGCTCCAAGGACTTTTAAAACACTGGCTAAGCCGTAACTTGGTGTAAGGAGGAAAAGGGAAGCAGCTTTCCACCAGACTTCCTTTGCAAGAGGGGTTTGTGCATCCAAACTCTTTGCATGTTGTTGGAATAGTGCTGGAGAGTGGAGATTATTGAGTTCATGTGGCTACTGGGATCAGTGCTGAAAATCCAGGCTGAAGAGTGAAAGAAAAGGGGAGAGAGGCTCTGAAAATTGGGCATTGCTGTAATTTAGCTGTTAAAATGGACCTTTCCCCAAAGTGTCTGCCAGTTCTAGAGGTGTAAAATGCTTATATAATTTATTTCAGTATATATGGCATCATCTGTGGTACTACTGTGGTTTTCTAGTCTATTTTATCTCTTGAATCGACTGCTTTAATTATACAATAATCATCCATTTACACTGCAGTTATAGTGAAAACAATGTGTTTGTGCATTCTTTATTTTCTAAACGTGACATTTGGCCAGGCTCTGTGTTTTTCCAGTGGACGAGTATTTCATGGATTTTCTCTGCTAGTTTTAAGAGACATTCTGTTTATTAGCTTGTCTAGAGGCTTATTGTTCATATGTCAAATTTTTCAACACTTCACTTGTACTGATGATGTTTTCCTGGCTGTGAAGAGGATGCTTTGTCCTGAAGGAATGATTGTTGTTTGTCTTGGTGGAGAAGAGTTAACATAAGTATCTTCATAAACAGTAAATACAACAAAGCCATAAATATTGATTCTTTTATTAAAGATTTTTTACTCTGTTTTCAAACTAGCTCTTGCAGGCAAAAAGGAAATATTTAAGCATTATTTTTGTTCATGAGACTGTAAGTTTTCCCAGAAGGTGGGCTTCAGGTTCCTGGGTTAGTTTTGACGTCTGTACACAAGAATGAAATTACTCTAAGTAAAATTTTCTGGTAATATTTGAGAGCAGAGAAAATCCAGCCCTGTCTATGACTATGTTCTTTGGGTGCTGGTAATGGGAATCCTTTTCCATCTCTTTGTCCTGCCTCGGCCATGTATGACTGGATATTTTTGCAATTTCCATGAAATGTCTCCAGTGGCAAGCAACCAGTCGCAACATTTCTCATAGGAAGTTGACTTCACTTTGAAAAAACATTGTCCATTATCCAACATTTCGTTTATTGGATTAGTTGTATCTCTTTGGAAGACTGTTCTATACAGGAACAGAAATAAATTTCATATATCAGGTGGTTTTATTCTTAATGATATTTACAAATGTGGGGGATGGCTGCTGTTCCCTGGAGCTGTGGTGTTATAAGAGAATAGAAGAGCCTCAGTTTGGAGAAGTCTCTTATTCTTTCAGTGTGTTTCCTTTTGGCCTCCAGAAGTGTGTTGTGAGGAGTAACCTGCAGCCTGGTCCCTTGCAGACCTTGATACCGTGGGCTGTTACCTCTTCCAATGAGGAATCCCCTTAGGAAAGGTGAAGATGGTCATCCAGAAACTCCTGGTCACCAGTAAAGAGCTGGCTTGGGTGGGTTTGGGTGAAATCCAGGATGATATGTACCCCTTTGAGATACTATTTAAGGAAGAGATGGGTTGTTCACTGACTTGGAACAATCCTAGCACAAACTTTGCCATGTCTCTCTGCCACTTGAGGTTTACTCCTGAGGATGAGATTTGAATCTCATTAATTAAGGAATTACACTTGAGAAACATCAAAAGTCTGTGCTCATGTTATGATCTTTGCAAAGAACAAAATCACCACTGTCTCCTCACACCCAACTAAATGGACCTTTGTGGGCTTTTCTGTTTGGTTTTTGGGGTGTTGGTTTTGGTATTTCTCTTTCCCATTCCCACATGGTGGTTTCTGTACATCTCTCACCTCTCTCAGCTTTCTTGGAGCTTGGCCAGTTCACAGCTGTTGAGGATTTAATTTTTTTCCTGAAGGTCTCTCTATCAATTGCAGTTGCTTTCCTGGGGAGAGGGTGGAAAGTATCTTTTTTCATCCTGCAACCTGTCGTTCTCATTCATGGTGCTTTTCAAAAGTCATAATATCTCAGCACATTCTAAATGTTGCAGAAGATTTGAATAACTTCTACTTCACCATATGGTGTGGATCAGCTGTGAATTCCACTACAAACACCAGGAGCAGAAAGCAAACTGCATGAGGGAGGCAGGGCAGAAAGTAAATCAGGTGGGAAACAATTAAAAATGTGGAATTGGCGGAACAATGAGATAAATCAATACGCCCATTTTCAATATTTGGATAAAATAATATGCTTGAAATTCAAGGAGAAATGATTGGATTGTCTTGTCTATGCCCACATTTGTTTAATGTTTTCTGCCTGCTTGTAATGTCCTTGTAAGAAAACAATTATCTGTCCACATTTGACATAATTTTTAAGTATTGGCAGAAATCGGGACTTGCAATTTAAAAGTAATTGTCTTTATTAATTAGAGATCCAGAGATGAGGCACGTTGAACTCGTTCGTGGTCAGACAAGGTCTGTAGATGACTAATGAAGGAAGAAGCCATTTCCTTTCATGGCCCCAGAAAACCCCATGGAACACAAATTATTTATCAAGATAACCAAAGTCAGAGGGTGACCTGCTACTTAATGGTGTTTTGTGGAATTTTTTTTTCTTTTTATTCTAGTTATTTCCAGTTGATGAAATGCTGCATTATGCATCAGTGTACAGTGAGTATATATATAAATGTTGTGTGTATATATATAGCCATTGTACACTCATGAATAAAATATACATGTGTACATATATATATATATAGGCTTTTTCTGCTGAGGAAGGATGGAACAGGCAGGACTGTATTAATGAATTTCCATGTAGGTTGTTCTGAGTTGCACTTTTCCTGCTGACTCTTTCTGTGGCAGTGTGTGACTCCAGCCTCCCTCAAGTGACCTGGTGTAACTGAATCTCCAGGACCTCCAGTGGCACTCTGAGAGGTGCAGCTGCACATTCCCAGTCTGCCCCAGTCCTGCCACATGGCTGGATGCCTTTCCAGAGTTGCAAGGAGGCTTGTAAACACAAATTTCTGTACTCAAAATACGAAAAAAGCAGCTGAAGTGCCCCAGAATATCATTGAGACAACTTGTGGAGGTAACTTGTATGAGGTTAATTCTTCTCCACTTCTAACTTAACTCTTTCAGAGAACCACAGGATGGTTTGGGTTGCAAAGGACCTTAAAGATAATTTCATTTCACTCCCTGCCATGGGCAGGGACACCTCCCACTATCTCAGGCTGCTCCAAGCCTCATCCAACCTGGCCTTGGGCACTTCCAGGGATCCAGGGGCAGCCACAGCTTCTCTAGGCACCCTGTGCCAGGGCCTCCCACCCTCACAGAAAATTTGTTTTTCCTGATATCCAACCTAACCTTGCCTTCTGTCAATTTGAAGCCGTTTCCCCCTTGTCCTGTCACTTCAGGCTCTTGTAAACAGTCTCCTCCTTTCTTGTCAGTTCCTTCAGGTGCTGGGAGGCCACATTTAGGTCACTCTGAAGCCTTTTCTTGTCCAGGCTGAACAATCCCAGCTCTCCCAGCAGAGCTGTTCCATCCCTGGGATCATCCTGGAGCCTCCTCTGGGTTCTCTCCAGCAGCTCCAGGTCCCTCCTGTGCTGGCCCAGGGCTCTGCAGATGGGGTCTCACCTGAGCACAGGGGCAGAATCCCCCTCCCCTGCTGCCCCTGCTGGGGCTCAGCCCAGGATATGATTTCTTCCTTTCAAAATTTCTTCTTGCAGCATGTTCTGCATTCATTTGTGAGAGACAAAGCCTATTTTATTGTGTCACCTGGCCTCTGTCACCTCTTATGTCATTGTGTGTTTCTGGTGCTGTGAGTTTTCGAGAAAAGGGAATGTGAGGGAATTCTCTGGGATTCTTACATTCCAGTGAAAATGGTTTGGTTTAACTTGTTTAACTTTATCTTCCTTCCCCTCTGGACTGGGCAATGTTCACTTTGGTTTGGTTTTGCACAAAAGGCAGAAATACTGTGGGCAGTTTGTCTGAATCACTTCAGGCTTTGACTTCAGCCCATTGGAGCAGATCCTCAGGGGCTGAAATCCTCTGACAGCAGCAGGACTTGGGTCTTTAGAGGGTCACAGCTCATCCCATGCAGGTACAATACATTTTACTCCACTTTATCTGGACTTGCCTACATTTAACTGATCTAAGATGCTGTTGAAAGTGTTAGCTGCTACTGGTGGGTCTCACTTTATTGGTTATCCAAGGCAGATAATTTAAAAAGCAAATTAAAGCTGAGTGAAAAACTGCTGGAAAATGAAGTGTAATAGGAGGCAGATATCACTATATGTTTTACAGAAATAGATCTGTCAGAGGTATTTGTTTGTGACTTTGCAGCTGAAATTGAATTTTCTAAACCATGTCAAAAACTAAAAAATGCCAAGACTTAAAGATGTAGATAAGCACAGGACTTCTGTGTGGGAGCACAGAGAGGATCTGTGGTAATTGTAGGAATACATCCCCTCATGTGAGTGACATATGTAACTCTAAAAATCCCATCACCAGTGACACACGTAACTCTAATAGCCTTGTCTTTTCCCTGTCCTCAGCTGTGTTGTCTATCAAGGCACAGATTGCAGCATTGAACAGCTTTTTAGAAGTGTGTCAGAATTTAAAAAAAAAACAAAACTGAACAAACTTGAGATCCCCATGTTTTAGAACAGCAACTGCAGCATAGGCTGGCACTTGTTTCCAAATGGTTATTACAGAAAACTCGGGTGCATGCTCCCATGCCTGGGCGCTCTTTTGTGTGCTGACAGCACAAATGTTTTTAATGCCTATGAAAAACATGTTTTTCATGGTGGTGGAGACACCTCAGTGCAGACCTGCTGCTGTCCCAAAGCCCCCTTTGGGACACAGTGGGGCACAGCTGAGTGTCCCCATCACAGACCAGGGTGATGATTTGTGAGCACATTTGTGTGGGGAGCCAGCTGGAGCCACGAGCTGTTCTGTGTTACTGCGGTGACATTGGGCACGTTCTTGTTCACACTCCAGGGAGTTCAAGATCATCCCTTTAATGAGGTAAAAAGGACTTGGAGAGTTGCAGGAGTCAGGACACTTGTACACCTTTGGATAATGCCGTGGGCTGTGTTGGTGCAAAAAGGCCAGAATAGGATGAAAAGCTGAGGGAGTTCTTGAGAGGAGCACAGGACTCAACAGTGCAGCTGACCTCCAGCCGTAACATTCCTTAACATAAGCTTGGAATTGGGCACTTAATTAAAGGTTTGTTATCATTGGCATTGAAATCCACAGTGCCACCCCTGCCATGGGCAGGGACACCTTCCACTGTCCCAGTGTGCTCCACGACCCAATGTCCAGCCTGGCCTTGGGCACTTCTAGGGATCCAGGGGCAGCCACAACTTCTCTGGGCAACCTGTGCCAGGGTTTTGCTTTTTTCTCTCTATTTCAGACCCCAAATCTGTTAAAAGACAAATACTTCTAAGGTGATTGATACTGCATCTTCCAAACGCGAAATATTAAAACAAAATAAAATGTTACTTTTATTAGAATTTTTTCTAATTAAAACCCTCTCAAGGGTTTGTTTTTTCCATGCTATGTTGGGAGTGTGTTGGTTGCACTGCATTTCTTCCCTGTGCATCCATCAGTGATTATAAGGTTTTTACACGTTAGTTCTATCACTAAGAGCACATTGGTGTTTCTGTCTGCCACTGAAGAAAAAGGTTGGCTCAGCAGTTGGAAAATCAGGTTTTTTCTGTAAATACTTCCCCAGCCCCCAGAGCTGCTCAGTCCATTCAAAATCAGTGTATGTGCTCCCTCTGGCACCCTTCTGACCTTGCTGAGGCTGATGGCTCTCATGCCTCTCTGAGGACGTTCATCTTATTCTCTTGATCAAGGACAAATAAAAATCAAATTGGACAGAGCAAGAGAGATATTGGGAAATCCATCACCATGTGAGTAGGTTTAGGATTTTAGGAGTTGGGAAGCTTAGAAATCTGGGCAAGTGGCTATTACTGACAATTTCAGAGTCTGCCTGAAAAAAATGCATCTGATATTTGCTATTTGTTGTGGGAGCAGTTGTTCCTCACTTGTAAAAGGCTCAGTGATCCAATCCAGGAATAGAAGCAGTGCTTTTGTTGCTTGGAGGCACATGTTGTGATGAGCAGACCTGAATAGTGAGTAACCCATCAGCTGAAAAATGCCACATGCAGGATTTAGGCTATTACAGAGCCCAAACAATTTCCAAGGTGTCAAGCTGGGTTGGTGAATAATTCATAAATGAGAGAATTGTCCATGTTACCAGGTAAAGCACTTGTACAGGGTTCTGCTGAGCCCCTTCTCATTGTGGTGACTTATGAGCTTGTGTAATGTTCTCTACACCCCCACAATAAACCTGTTTTATTTCATTTATTTCATAGCTGGGTCAGGAATTCAATTGGCATCCCGACCCTCCTGCCAGAATTTCACAGGGACCTCAGACATTGCCCTCCATGGCCTTTTCTTCAACAGATGGCCTGATGGGCTAAAAAAAAAACCCCGTTTACACCAGGGTGGCCACTTCCATGACTTCCCCAAGCTCCTGCTCCCGTGAGAGCAGAACCAGTAATGCAAAGCATGTGCTGTCACATTCCTTCCAGGGCTTTGTAGAGCAGCATGGCATAGAAAGCTGATCCTGCATGGAATGTTGGTGTGGAGAACAGGGTGTTTGCAATGCTTTTACATTTTTCCTGTGGATTTTTTTCCCCTTCTCTAAGAGATGCTTCGTAGCAGGAAAGTGTGAGAGTATCAGTGATTTATTCATTTTGCCGAGCATAGCATCACCCTTGCTGAGATTAAATCTTCCAGGGAGTTACAGTTTCATGTTTGTTTGGTTTTTGATGTTGTAGCAATAAGCAGGAAAACTCTGGCCTCAAGGGGTGAGGAAGGCAGCTGGCACATGAATGGCAGAAGCAGCTGAACCCCTGAGATGTCTGAATAATTTCTAGTGCATTATCACTTCCTTTTTCATTACAACATTAGAGTTCATTAAAAAGATTGGGTCTTTGAACTGGCTGACACGGTGTTCACTGAAATATTTTGCCCAGCTCCCACCAGTGGCTTGCATGTTAATAAGTGAAGCTCAGAGTCTGACCCTTGGTTTTGAAATCCTTTGGTGGCATGTCAGGACTGGGGAATAGGCTTGTAATTGGATTTTTAACAGATATGAGTGTGTTTTAAGCCCTCCTTGAACTCTGTGAGTAGAACTGATGGAATGTGCCAGTAAATAGGGAAAAGGCAAGTAAACACAGACCTGGAGCACAGTGATCATTCTGTATCCCTTAATTTCTGGAGAAATCTCTGGGATGCTCTTCCACCAAGTGCAAACAAAAAAGATCAAACAGCTGCTGTAAATGATACTGGTGGCCAGTTCAAATGAAGCTTCAAGTGAGACAAAGTTATTCTGTTTTTTTTCTTTCTTTTTTATTTCATTATTCAGCATAGAAAATTTATGTATGTATGTATGCTGCATGCATTAATAAGGCATTATTTGTAGCACCTGGATGCCTTGAGAGGAAAAAGCCTCAGAGAAAATAAGGAATAAAATTTATGAGTTAAATTTATTGAGATTAGACAATATCAGCCTTGGATGGCCTTGTTATGAGTGGAGTAGGGCCTGGCAATTGTTATCCTAATGACTTATTCATTAAAGAGAAGAAAATCTATATGGAAAGAACAAGAGAAATCTGTGTTTCTTCACAAACATATGCATCAGCACAGACTCCAGCAAGTGCAGTAAAAGTGTTTACACTTCCCTCTGCCCATCACAAGGGACTGGATTATGCTGCCACACTCTGTGCTGGGGTAATAGATTTGAGCAATGCTGACTTTAGGACACTGAGGACATGCGTCTCCATTAATTAGGGAGCACATTCTGTTGTGTTTGCCTTTATTCAGGGAAGCTGTGCTGCTTGGACTCCTTGGGATAGAGGGACAGATTCTTCTCTTTTCCCACTTTTTGTATCTGCATTCAAATTTGAGACATTTTCAGGGCAGAAAGAGGCAACTCTCCAGTGAAGCTGAGATACCAGGACAATAAAACATCAGGAATGTGTCTACTGATTCAGGAAAGAGAGGCAGTTCTGAATTTTATGGTGTTGGAGATGCCCTTCAGATCCTTGGCTTATTTAAAATTGTCTTAGCAACAAATTCTCTGGTAGCACATCTTTGAGCAGTAGCAGCTCTGCTGTGATTCTCAGTAGCTGAATAGAATTTCCTTTCCTTGTGGTTTTTTTTTTTTTTTTCCTGTATAATAAGCCTTAAACATCTTCAGTTTAAAGTTTCAAGGTTGCTAACTAATTACCCAGACTTAGAAGGCTTTCTCTGGAAGGTGTTGTACTGCAACTGTTCAGTATAAGATTTCTCATATTATTTTATTTGAGAGCATGGCTGAATCTAAAGAGAAAATACCAGACTAATTAGTTGCTTATCAAGTGGGATCTGTCAATTTTTATGTTCTTTATCTGAAATAAAACCCACAATTTCATGCTGTTGAAATATAAAACAAATCCACTAATTTCAGGTTGACCTCAATGTTCGCTCTGTCTTTGCTTTGAAGGAAGAACCATCCTCCCAGTATTTACATTTATTAGGAATGTGTTGATTTTTAAGGAGTCTCTGGGAGATTTGCAGGACGAGGCAGCAGCAGAACTGATTTTATGGATTAATCCTGATTCAGCCATTGGAGCCACTCCTAGTTGTGCACTGAGAGGCTTGAAGCCAAAGCCAGCTTGTGGTTCATTCTGTGGCCCTCTTGGCTGTGTAAATGGCATTTCACACCTTCTGCCTGGCTGTGATAAATGGGAGGAATTACTTCTAAGAACCCTGGCTTAGGGAGCCTTGGCTCTGGTTCCACTGGGAGCTTTAGCCAGGGTGTGGTCTGAGCTGGGATAGCTGAGAAGTTCAATGAAAAAGTGGAATAAAATTATTTTTTCTTGTGATTTGTTCCTGTATAATAAACCTAAAACTTCTTCAGTTGTGCTTTGTTGTCAGTGTCACCAGCTTTCAGTGCTGCCACAGTGTTGGTTGGAATACTTGGAATTCCACGTGTGTGGTTTGAATGCTTGAGAAGGCTTTGGTTTTTTGGGAGGTGTTTGGCAGGGGTGGGATGGGTGAGCAGTTGTTCCCCAGCTGCCCAGCAGCTCCCTGGAATTGGCTGTGCAACCCTGAGCATCCCTGTCTGGGAATTCCCCTGGCACGCTGCTCCTGGTGCCTGGGAGCCCCACGGTGAGGAGGGAAATCCAGGAATTGTGGCTTGGTTTACCTGCAGAACATCTGAGACATCAAAGTAATAATAACAACATCTCTGAGAGCTTGATGAGTAATTAAACTAATTTTTGAAGATACAGGTAAACAGTGCTTCACATTTTAACACATCCTGTAAGACTGTAGCTGTGTATTTGTGTGGTTGAGTAGATGAAATTTTAAAATCATAGAAAGGCTTGGTTTTGAAGGAACCTTAAGGGTCATCTCTTTCCAAAAAAAAACCCCAAAGCCTACAAAATACTTCAGACCTTGGTGCTATGTGGTGTTCTAGATGCCTTCTGATACTTGATTTCTAGCACCACTGTGTATGAAGGAGAATTGTTCAGTAGTTTCCTAAATAATAAATGGTTAAAGCAATCCTTTAGACTGAAGTGTAAGAAAAATATGTTAGAGAAAAATAAGTGTTTTAAAAACTCAGAGAATTCCAGGGAGAGTAAGAATACCCTGTACTCTTTAGGAACACAGCTCTTTAAAAAACTGATAGGGAAATGGTTGCATGCTGAGTCTGACTGGTTCTGGAAACAGAAGAAATTACACTCCAGTGTTCTTCCAAATTACTCCCCTTGATAGAGGCTGTGTGAGTGCAAAATAGAAAGTGAGCCAAATGGGGCAGATTATCTTAAATTTTATTAATTTGTTTATGCGTTGTCACAATACACTGACAAAAAAAATCCCCTTGAACTGTTTTAAATGGTGCAATAATAGATCCAATATTTTAGAAGAAAAGTACGATAAGATTCTTAAAAATGATTTATTTTTTTTGAGGATGGATCAAATTTAGCATGGGGTACCTACAGCACTATGAAATCAACATTTTGTAAGGATATCTGTGTTGCAAAAGTAAATGTAGGGCACGTTACCAGTTTGGAGTGGAATATGCTGAGCCTTACAAGGGTAAAATGTATTTGTGTCTCAGGAAAGCACAAGCTGCAAGTGGTACGTGTTCCAAATGGAAAGGTGTGTTTTAAATGGACTGCCTGGAGATTTGGAAATTGGATTCTTCCCTCCAGCATACCCAGGCAAATCTGCAGAGCAATTGCCAGGTGGCAGGACTGCTCAATCTCAGTTCCTCTGGTGGCTCACATCATGGGGCTCTGTGTCAGAGACACTGAACAAATGGAAAGGGGCTTTGTTTTTCCACAGGAAGTTTCTATTTGCATCCCCATCTGAAGTGTTTCATCTCAGGTACATTTCTTACTCAGCCATTGAAAACAGTGTTTGCAGAACTGGTTTGAGCGGAGCATTAAGCAGGACTATCTTAAAATTTTTACTGGTTTTTTTAAAAGAAAATGTTTGTTTTAATGTAGCAGCCTCCTTATACCTTAGAGATGGGAAGGGAATAATTCTGTGTGTGGAGGATCACTCAGCCCTTTGTGTGTGGTCAGAGCATCACCATCCTCTGAGTTATCACAGATCACTGACACAGTTAAGATGCCCAGCTTGAAGCATCAGTGCATCTTAATGCTTTATCAAATGACAAGAGGGGGCAGGCTGAATGCTCTGGCTTCTTTTGGGGTTTTTTTAAGGAATGTTGGTAGCTTGAGAAATATTCAAGTTGTCCAGGATCTGATATCATTGCTTCTGACAAATTGCTTATCCTGGCAACACACCTGGCTACCTGCATGTGCACTCCCATTTAAAGGGAAATATTCTGGGTTTCATGAGGTTACTCCTCACAGTGTAAGGCTTTGAACACATGCAGGTTACCCTAATGGTGTGTCAGCTGAACCTCCAAGGCAAAATCTGCTGTTGCCAACCTGTCGTGGCCAAGGAGGCTGGAATTAGATGATCCTTGAGGTTTTTTCCAACCCAGCCTGTTCTATGATGAACATGGAGATCATTTCAAGAGTATAAAGTTCCTCATTTAGTCTTTATTAGGGTTTAATCTGTGAGTGGAGTGTCATTCTAGCCCCATGCATGGAGGGTGTGCTGCCTCTGCTCTGGTGCCCATGGAGTTACCACCAGTAGAAACCAATCTGTGGAAGGTTCCTCTGGAATGGGAACAGTAAAAGATCTGTCCCAGGTTTTTTGCTATTAACACTGCTGCATTCTTAACTGCCTAATTTTTGGACTGTGTTGCTTAAGTAATGTTAATAAACAAGATTTTGTAATGATCTGTTTAATGTTAAACTGTTCGAGGAAGAAATCTCATTCATTTATACATTTGGAGATGTTCTTAAAACTGTTCTTAAAAAAAATCTTAAAAATATGTTCTTATTTCTCCTGGGATTTTTTTTCACCACAGCTGTCTGGTTGGGTGCAGTCTGAAAGACAACAGAGGCTCAGTTTTCTTTTGGAGTTGCCTTCTTAAGCCAGGATGGTTTAGGTTAAAGTATCCTGCTGATTCTCGTGCTACCTGTGTTCTGCACGGATCAGAAAAGAGTTCTGAACACTTACTTGACAAATACTTTGAAGATTTGGGGACATATCTGTAAAAGATAAAGTTACCAGGGTGGTTTTCTTGTGTGAAGAGATCTGAGAGCTTTAATCACTTCAGGGAAATACCAGCAACTTGTAACTAAGACATGCAGAGACACACATGTTTATCAAGAGATTTTGCTGTATTTTCTCACAAGCCAGGCATCTCTTTAATGCTTGGTGTGGTATTGTGAAAACAAGCTAAGGAATAAGTGACACCAAGTGGCATTTCTAGTGGCGGAAGTACAGTGAATATCTGTCACACACTGTACGATTTGGGTAAATCCAATATACATCCTGAATTACAATATTGTTGTCAGTGGATTAAAAACTCTCATGTCCAGAGGCTGACAGGAATCTCGGGTGTGTGCTTATGTGTCTGTATGTGATGGATGGCATCCAAATTCTTTTTCTTCAACTCTTAGTTGGAATTTACAAGTGAAAAGCTGAATGAAAATCATCCTGGATTGCTAGAACTGTTTAAACCGGGTTCTAAAAATCTTCAGCTCTTCAGTAAGGGTAGAATTTGCTATATTAAACTGGGAGGAGTAGGAATATGATCCTGGATTAGATTTGTGTAGTAGAGATCAATGGGAAAGCTGAAAGCTTAACTGTGCATGCTTAGATGATCAGGCTGTGTGTAGGAATTTGTGAGCTAACTCAGTGTAAATCCTACATAAATGGGTTGTTTGTTTGCAAGGCCGTGAGGAGTAATTATTTTTCAGGGATAGATAATCCTACTGAGAAAATGCTTGTTAATAATTTGGCACTGATGCTGATCATGCTGAGTTTGGGGGGAGGTTCATTTGTCTGGGTCATTTAGAGCAGGATCAGAGCCCCAGAGAACTGCTCAAGTGGATTTTGAGTTCCTTCTACTCAAGGTGTTTACAACCTGTTTCAACTGCAGAGTGTTGGAACTGTAGGATAAGCCTTGCCTGTGGAAATATCTCTGTTCCCTTTTGAAGTCCTGCCAAAACTGAAGCTGTATTCAGGTTCTAAAACATGACAGAAGTTTCTACTTTACCTCTTGGCCACCTGAAATGCTCCAGTCAAGCCTAAATGTTTTATATTGTTCCAAGATGTTTAATTTAGAATTTTAGTTTTTATTCCTATTTATGCCAGGAGCACCTCCCGGTATTCTTTGTCCATTAATGAGCAAAATGTGTAATCCCCCCAAATGTTTTACACCTGCTTAAATTACAGCAATTTTGATAAACAGCATTAGTGAATTGAAAGTGTGTCAGAGAGCTGCTCTTTTACTGAAGGGTGTGCAGATCTTGCCGTTGCTTCTTGCAGTGAAAGAATTAATGCACTAATTAATTCTTCCATTTTTCCAGTGGAAGAATTGGGATGACTCTGTAGACAGGAAACTACTGCCAGCTGCAGTGTGGATGTGTCTCAAACTCAGAATTGTGGTGGTTGGGTTGGTTTGGGTTGGAAGAGACCCCAGAGACCTTGTTCCACCCCTGCCATGTGCAGGGACACCTCCCACTGTCTCAGGTGCTCCAAGCCCTGTTCAGCCTGGCCTTGGACACTGCCAGGGATCCAGGGGCAGCCACAGCTTCTCTGGGCACCCTGTGCCAGGGCCTCAGCACCTCACAGGTAGGAATTTCCTCCTAAAATCCCATCTACCCTTTCCCTCTGACAGTTTAAAACTATTCCCCCTTACCCTGTCACTCCACCAGTCCCTCTCCATCTCTCTTGGAGCTCCTTTATGTTCTGGAAGGGGCTCTAAGGTCTACCCTTCTCTTCTCCAGGCTGAGGAGCCTGGAGAAGAGAAATCTCTCAGCCTTTAAAATAAATGTAAACTTTGAGGATAAAAATGGCATTCAACGTTCTACAATTTCAAACTGTAGTGTAGAGACTTGAAATTGGGGTGAAGAGAGAAACTCAGAATAAGAACAGGAGTTTGTAGGTTTATTTAAATCTCCTAGTTGCAGGAAATGAGAACTGGTGAGTCAGTGAGAATAGCAGCAATTAGCTGCTTCACTTAGAGATAAATGCACGCTTCAGAGGGTCCAAATGATTACTTTGCACTAGTGTTAATTCTAAAAATTACTATGTCTTTTTATGGATCTTGCTCGTGGATGTCAGAGTGAGGAAGTGTTGGGCAAACGACCAGTTATCATTTTGGTGAGGAACAACAAGTCTTTGATCATCTTAGGAGATTTTGAAGTGATGTGGCTGCTTTGCTAATGTTTTTTTTTTTCATAGCTGTTTAATTGACCAGTAAATAGAAAAGCAGTGGGATTTTTTCTTTGGAGAAGAGCAAATGGGGATGATTCCAGGAAGCTTGGAGGGCAAATGATTGAAACAATAATAAATGGATGAATCCACTTGGGGTGGGTCCAGCATGACAGACTCACCACCAGAACCTTTGCAGAGGAAAACTCTGACTTTCTATTTTTCTATTACTGTGCCGCTGTAATAATGGATTTAAACTGGATTTACCAAATATTTCAGAGCTTTTGAAATACCTTTCAGAGTTTATTATCTTAAGTAATACTCAGGGGGAAACTAACCTCCCTGTGGGTTTTGAAAGTGAGTGCAGACAGCAAATAGTCAGAAGTGCCAGAGGGCTCACAACTGATGGCCCAAATGTCCTTCCTCATAATGCACTAAATTCCATTCTGTGAGGGAATGTGGACAGTTGGATAAGTAGAGTAGCACTGAGAGAAAAATGTGTGGGGAGCTGTGAGGAACAAGCAAACAGCTCATCAATTTGGGTGGGCTGGGGGCAGTGTCTCACATGGAACTTCTTATTTTTGGTGAGCTCTGCTTACTCTACAAACCCAGTGTATTCCTGGCCATCTAAACCAGTCATTTTGCTGTGGCAGGAATGACACGAAAAATGTGGATTTAGATGGATCAAGGAACTCAGCAGTTGCAGTATCTGAAGTTCCCATCCGAGCAGTGCTATCAAGTCCATCTGCCATGGCCTGCAGAGCTCAGAATGGCTCTGGTACTGTCCTGCCCTGTTGGTTTTCAGCAGGAAAATCTGGACCAGAAAATGTGATTCAGTAGATCCCATTAATTTCTAATAAAAATTTAACAACATGCACATAACACTGTTTATTTCTAAATGAACTGCAGTCCACGGGAAATAAATCTCTCTCTGCTTTTGGGCAATTTAGTAAAAAATGTTTACACAGGCATCCAGCTCAAAAAGCACATGGGAGTAACAGCCTTTGTAGATACTGGTAATCCTGTTTCTGCCTAATATCAAAAAGACCAGGAAGTGAAACATGATAAAATACTGCGAATTATGTGTCCTTTAAGTGTACTGAGCCTATTGGATTTAAACAGGGGAACGTCCACAGTGACTCAAAGGCAGCATGTTTGAAGCTGCTCAAAAAGATGCTTTGTTACTAAACACAAGTGTCAGGTTATTTGAGCAAAAATACTTGTCAAGTTTCAGTACTATCAGATGTTTCCTTAAATAATGATTGGACTTGTAATGATGGATATAGTTTGATAATCTTTGATTATAACTGTTATAATTTGTGCTTAAAGATTTTGGATTACTTTAAGCACAAATACTGTGTTGTGGTGTGAACCAGTCACCAAATTAATCATTTGATGCAGAAATAGCTGCTGTTTGGATTAAATTAGTCTGTTATCACAGAGATTTAAGCACCTTCTCTGAACACCAGGACCAGCCACTGTTGGCAACTGAGCTGCTTCAAGGTGGCATTTCCTTTTCTCCCTTGAATACAAGTCAGAAACATCCAGCTGGACAATGTGCCCCTGAATTGTCCAATCCCCTGGAAAAGAGGGCGCTGGTAGCAGCCCTCCAATTTAGGTTGCTGCAGTTCTAACATGAGTTAAGACAGGCAAACAAACATTGTGTTTAGAAGAAAAATCTGGTCTAATTTAGTTCCCATGGGAATGAGCAAACGGAGTGATCTCAGCTGGGAACGCCGTGGGCTGGCCGTGGCTCCTTCCCCCTGTGCCAGCCCACCCCCACTGGGGTCTGCACCAGCCTCTGCTTTGGCACTTGGGAGCTGCTCCTTTTGGGAAATTGTTGTGCTGCCGTGCTCTGTGGTGGCTCGTGAGATGGCCTTTAATTATTCTGAGCCCACTCCGCCAAATTCCGCCCCGGCGATGCTGCAGCGCTCCCGGAATAGCAGCAGTGACTTCAACAGCACCCAGTGCTCAGAAACTGAGCTCATCAAAGTTGAAAATTTGGTGCAAAAATAGCTCAGCCTCTGACCTTTAGCATACTCTGAGTTTGGAGCTGTAGTGTTGATTTCTTAGATGTACCCAGAAGTGACCATATGGTTAGAGCAGAGTTATGTAAAATCGAAGACACAATTCCTCTTCAGACATCATTTGCTCTGTTTGCCTTTTGGCATTGCATTTAATATGTGCTTTCTGTCACAAATGGAAAAGGTAATAATCCCTCTGCAGTTTCCTAGAAAATGTTACATATACAAAACATATGGAAATGTTAGCTGAGTTGCAGAGACCATAAATGTTGGCTGGCAATGGAGCTGCATGCCTGCTAATGAGACATTTAATTCTGGCTGACATGGAAACCGCTCCTAATACTCTAGAATTATGTAATAAAATATATTTAGCTATTTGTCTTTAATGATTAAGCAAACGGAGAGCCTGATGTATTGAAAATAAATACGTGCCTGAACCGTGGAGCTCAGTGCTGCCCAGGAAAGCGATGTTTGCCCCAAAATACTTCTGGCAGCTGCCTGGCTGATGCCAAAGGCAATTCAAGAGTGGTTTCCACAAAGCCCTCCTTGGTTCAACCTTTAGGGTCCAACTGGCCCAGCAATTTAGATTTGATGTCAGTTTTAATTAACCACAGCAGTAAGAAGATAAGCACAGTTTATTAACTTGCTACTAGCAGGAGGCTCTGGGTAGAGCTGTCTCAGCTGATGGTCTTGGGAGGCTTTTTTAGACACAGTAGACTGGAGCCTGAGACCCTTGAACAACACCAGGGTAACCACCTGAGAGCGTTCAACCTCAGTGGCTTTAGAGAAGCCGAATTAAATAAATTCAATTATGAATTATTATTGTAATAGTAATTCCTTGTTGTGAACCTGGAAGCATTCATCCACGCACCTCTCACAAATGAGGCTGCAGCCAACAGCTGCTGCACCTTTGGGAAGGGAGAAGGGGGCAGAATGGAGTTTGAAGTCTGTCCTTTATCTTTTAAAATGTTATTAGGGGAGAGAATTAGGCAAAAATGAAAATACGTGTTCAGAGAAAAAAAATTGAGTTGGAAAATAAGAGCAACACAAAATAAAAGTTGAGAACAAAGGCTTCCCTGGCAAAGGACTGTTGTTAAATTTGTAGTGGCTTAATTGATCAGCCATTGGATCTGGCTAATGCAGAGCAGTCTAGGAGGATAATTGTGTGTTGTTAGAATGTTAGAAGTTGTTTTCTGTGTCTTTTCACCATTATGTAAATCAGACCTTCATGGGATGGAGAGCACTGGAAACCTGACTTTTTAATCCAAATTTTGTGCCTGTCATGTACGTTTAAGCATATCAGATCCTGTTTCTGGAGAGAGGTTTTACCCTGGGAAACAACAGACACTTTTGGCTCTCCCTCCAGGGAGAGCTGATGGTGCAGTGGCTGAGATGCAGTGATTTAATTATTCAGTTGCTTGTAGTCACCAACTTAAAATGTTGGTTGGATGTTTTCTATGCATCTGTATCCACCTGGTTAGAGACATTTTTTATTTTTAACCATAGGGTTTTGATAGGGTACAGAATTTAATTATTTTAAAATAAGCACCGTGTTTGAATACAAAGGTGAAGCACATAGAATAAATAGTAATTGTTCAAAAAGACTGACCATTCCCTCTGAACTCCTTTCCTGTTGGTATTTTGAGAGAGGGGCATATGGCAGCAGGTTATGCCCCAGTGTTGTGGTTTGAAAGCAAAATGAATGAGAGGCTCCAAGTCAGAGATACAATTTAATAAGAAGAAAGGTAAAAAGGTAAAAGTAAAATAAAATAAATGCAATAACACAAAGGATCACTGACAGAGTCAGAATGCAATCTGAGCAGGATGGTGGAAGCAGTCCAGGTGAGGTGCTCTTCCTGAAGCAGTGATCCTGTAGAAAGGTCTGGGAGCTCTGCCCCTCGGGGAATCCAGTGGGTAAGTGCTGCTTGCACTGTCCCACATACCAGCTTATATCCAGGTGAGACTGCTTGGCTCCTCCCCCGGGGCAGAGCATCTCACAAATAGCATGATGAGTGTGAAGTGGGTCCTTAAAGGCCCATTAAACAGAGATAACCCCTGGAGGGAGTTACCTGTGACTCATGGGCCAGGCGTTAATGGGCCATTAGCAGAAGACACCCCAAAGGTCATTAGCAGAAGAGGCAGGGGGCTTGGGAAAACACTAGCCCACCTGGTTTCAACAGTTCATGAAGATGGTGATAGAATAAATACTTTGTGTACATCCTACACTGCAACCCAGGACACCCAGGTTAAGCCAGGTGAGGAAGGGATGGCGTTCTGTAAATCCTGAGCCTTCTTCAGCAACATCTGTGCCAGAAGCTTTGAGCAGAGGTTGGGACTCACATCCCCACAACATCTCTGTGACTTCTCTTTCAAGGTTCAGCTGCAATAAAGCTCCTGGGTGCTCCAAACAGATATTTTGATGTTATTAAATGAAGATACTATGTTGGATAATGGCTATCACTCCTATCTTTTATTTGTCCATTTAATTACATAAACATTATTAACTGTTTAAATCCATTGCTTAACTTTTACCGAAGTGATTGGTAGGGTAAGTAGTTGTCAGGCTTCTGGAATTAAAAAGCAAATAAACCTGCTCAGTTTGCAGGGTTTAGTGTGCTTTTTCCTCAGTTTTGAAAGAAAATAATGTAACAAAATTAAATTTGCAGAGAATTCTTGACTGTTGTTTGCAGTGAATTATATGGTTTTTATTACAAATACCTTTACCTGATAGACTGGTGTAACTCTACTGTTAATGGACTCTTGTTTTTTAATATCACTGCCAAACAATTTTTACCATGTTTATAAATAATAGAATAAGGACACTGTTGAAGGAAACTACTGCAGTGACCTTAGCAATAGTGAATGCTGGCAATGAGACTATTAAAAAGGTTTTTCACTGCTGAGATTTATAGAATTGTTTCTGATTCTACAGCACACATTTTTTTGCTTCTCAGTGAACCCAGGCTCTCAGCTGTGGCAATTGGGTTTTTATTACAGAAAAGTTTATAAAATGTGAGAGGAAAATTCTAGAAATAGCAGTGGACTCTAGAGATAAGTGTGAGATGTTTTATGCCTGTGGGCACCCCATCCCTGGCAGTGTCCAAGGCCAGGCTGGACAAGGCTTGAAGCAGCCTGGGATAGTGGAAGGGGTCCCTGCCCATTGCAAGGGCATGGAATTAAATGTTTTTTAAGGTTCCTTCCAACCCAAACCATTCTGTGATTCCCTGATATACAGAGCAGCTGCTGCATGGCTGTAACTGTAGAGCAAAGGCGTGTCTCCTGAATTCTCATGGACAATGATTTGTGTTGTAAATAAAAACATGAGTTTGTTGGTGAAGAGGAAAATGTGATTGAAGCTCTGATGCTATTCTGGCTGCAGTTCTCCGTGGTGATTTTTAAGGAGGAAAGGGCTGTGCTCCTGAGATGCAGGTGGAAAGTGATGCTGGATCACCCTGCACCACTGAAGTGAGAAATTTTGTCATGAATCTTTCTGATAAACCGTGCAGTGCTTGTTATAGACTAGAAATGTTAGATGTCAATGCCTTCAGGAGCTCACTGACTCAACAAATGTCTTTAGAACAAATGTCTTGAAGTGCAGTGAAGTATCATTGCTGTGTTTGTGTCCACAGTGATGAGAATTCATTTTTTTTGTGCTGATTTTCCGCACGGGATCCAACAGGTTTTTATATTGAGTACAGACTACTGCAGACCACTCTGGCCTGTAGCTGAGGCCAGAAACAGGCAATAGAGAAAGAGCTATTGTTTTTTATTTTCTGCCTTGTCATCTCTGTGGTGTTGCAGTCAGTTTTCTTGCACTTCTAGATCATGCCTTGGTGAAAAACTGAGGCACTAAGTCCCTCCTGTGCTTAAAAATGTCCTCTTGTCTCTTCTGTGTTGGACATTCTCACTCTCCCAAGTGCTGCTTTTTCATGGCTATTTTTAAGAGTTCTGTCTTCATGTTTCAGTTGAACTTTCTTCAGGCCAATGAAGAATAAAAACGTGTCACTGAGGAAATGATAAAGTCAGAACCTGAGTGCTGAACGTTATCTTTCTGTTGCAAATCTCTCAGTCTGTGTCGTTGGTGTCCTTGTCAAGGCCACACAATGATGTGACCAAAAGCTGCACAAAATGTTACACTACTAGAAAAAGTTTTTAACAACAGAGAAAAGCTATTTTTATTATTGATTTAAATATTCTTGCAAGGGTAAAAGAGCATCCCATTAACAAATGGAGTCCTTCCCAAGTCCCTGCTTCACAGCCTCTTGCAGGAATCCCGTTATCCCCCTTAAAGCCCTCTGCTAATTAGGCACTTGTTGGCTTAGTTTGTCTCTCACTTCCCATATGGATTTTGTAGTTGAAGAGGGTTTGGGGGCTCTGATCCCCAGCAAACCATTAAAATGCGATTTCATTTCTTTTTTTTTCTTTGTAATCCATGATGTATTTTTGTCTTGTTTCTTCTGTCGGGGTGGTTTAATATTCCCCACCCCGGCTGGTGGAGCCTCTGCAGTTGTTGTTCCTTTATTCAGCATTAACTTCAGGGGGGGATAAAGGGAAGCTGCCACTTGGCTGGGGAAACTCCTGGGTTGTGAGCATCTTTCAGTGTCTGCACGTCACCAGGATTCAGACTTTGGACAGCATTTGTAAAAGGAATCCACTTTATTAACAAAGCACTCATGTTTTATGCGTAGCAGTGTCTGGCACTGGAAATGCAGCAGACATGCATGGCTCAGTCAGTGGAATCAGTGGAATTTTTGCCATACATTTGATCTCTCTGGGAGGACTGGGGAAGTGCTAATGTCACAATCTTCACTTCAAATATCTACAGCAAATATTTGAGGTAATATGAGATCAGCCTTGTTCTGAGAAGATTTTTCTTTTAAAAATCCCCCGACAACATAAGTCTTTTTATTACATTCTTTTCCAGAAGAAAAGCTTTTAACAAATAGTAGACTGTCACTTTAAAAAATTCTTTGCTATTATCCAACAATTTCCCAAGTGAATGAATCGTCCTCATGAATGATACTGAACTCAACTTGCCATTTGAATTCATATTTATCAGTGAATCAAACCATTTCATTGGTAGATTCAGTATGACTCACATTTGAGAATGAAACCCCATGGGTCTGATTTTGCCCTAATACATGGAAAAGGGATGTGGTTATGAGATACAGAAATTCTGGGTTTGTTCAAACGCTGCTGTCTGTAGTACATCAGTGAGGGGAGAAGATTTCTGAGCCTTTTTTCAGTGTTATACACAAAAAGGAATGTAAAAATGTGGGAAGTGTGTGGCAGGTAGGTAATCATAAATTTCATAAAATAAGAACTACAAATTAAGTGACAGAATCTTAAAGTGCATGGAAATAGTAATTTTTTTTCCCCAGCACAATGTATAATCAAACTCTAGAGATCGTTGACAGTCTTATTCCTGACTCAACAAAAACAGTGAGAGAAAGATCATTCTGTGGCTAATTAATGAATGGGGTTGATGCAGGTTTCGACTTCAAAAAAATCTTTATATTGCTGATTGTCAGAAGATTGAAATGGTAAATTCTGCTTCACTGCACCCTGAGAAGAATTCTTACATTCTGCTTAAAGTGGCTGCTTTTCCACTGCTGAAAACAGCTGTGGAGGTGGATGGGCTTTTTGTTACATTGTCCACAATCGTATTTTGTCATACCTAAAATAGAGGGTGTTCAATATCTGCTCTGCTGCCTTCACAGTGACTTGAAGGTAGTTCAGAGAGATCCCTGGCTCTGATCTGTCCTTCTGCAGCCACCACTGAGCTAAAGGGATGGATAAAGGGAAAGGATCTCATACTCTGTCTCAGTGTATGAGGTAGTGATGATGCCTTGAGCTTTAGCTTTCGTATTTTCACATTCTGTGCTGCCCAGGGGTGCAGTTCTGAGCTCACAGTCAGTGTCACTCAGCTCTGCACAGAGCAGGGACACAAAACAAATCCTTTTCCTGCTGAAGACCAAGGACAACTTTCAGGCCCAACAGCACAAACAAGGGTGGCTGAAGGGAGGAACAAGAAGGATGGGACTTCACAACCTGAAGCTGGAATTGGACAATTAAACCCCAATATGCAAATGGCCCAAAACTTACAAAAGTGTGAGACCTCATGACCACTCAGCCATTTTGGGACCATTTTTAGTCCACCTTGGGTGTAGCCACGGTCAGGCTCTGTCCTGCCCAAGGTATTTAAAGGCTATTCAGTAAATATCTACTTTATTCTCTGGCTCTGTCCAGTCTCCGTTCCAGGTCAGCCTTCCAAGGCATCAGTTTCTGGTGACCCAGACAGGACATGAACCCACACCTTGCCTTGCAAATCCTTTCCTACCAGGAGTCTGTCCTGATAGGACAAATACTGAGTTAGTTTGTACCACAGCAGGTGCCTGGAGGATGAGAGACGAAGGATCTAACTGGAAATGAGAGGTTTTGGACTGAATAAAAGGGAAAAAAATATGAGGGTAGTCAAGCAGTGGAGGAGGTTTTCCAGAGGCAATGGCCAATCCTCTGGGGACGTGTGGAAGACTCAGTGGTAAGCTCAGGGCTGATCCTGCTTTGAGCAGGGCCTTGGCCTGAGGCCCCTTCAGCCCAGATTATCCCATGTGGCTTTGTTGTGCCTTAACAAGGACAGGTGTCAGGCTCACTTGCTCAGAGATAGAGTTGTTCTCTGGCAATAAACACCACTGTGTCTGAAAACACGCCGCTGCACCTGCTGCAAACCCGCGTCTTCGTGTCGGGAAGAGTCTGCTCTTTAAAACAACATTGTACACCTGAGCTGGGCGTTCAGGGCTTTAGAAGCCTCATTTTGCAGCGGAGCATTTTGACAGCTTCCTTTTCAAGTCTTTCCTGGTTGCTGTAATTTGACTTTTGAAGCGGCTCAGCTCTTCAAAGGCAGCAGTGAGACAGCACCAGCCGAGGTCTGCCGGCGGCTCCTCGTTCCTTCAGCTGTCACTTGCCAGAGCACACTCGTGTAAACCTAATGAACAATGTGCAAAGCCATTAAAAACTCAATTACGGCCTTCTCTTTACTGCAGACGTGAGAGGAGGCAAACATAAAGTGCTGATGTGTAAACACAATAGCCACCATCTGCTGCAGAGCGGCGTTTGGGCTCCAGGAACGGGAGCTTGTTGCAGATGCGTCAATAATAGGACGCTTATCAAGGCATCATTATCCACCGAGCAGGGGAAAAATTGAAATTTATGGCCAGCTAGAGAGCACTTCATGGTTTAATTCCCCAATTTTCAGTGGTATGTTTAATAACTAGGAGAGAGTGGCGTTTTATGTTCCTGCTGTTGGAAAGGGTTTTTGAAAATGAATTTATTTACAGTCTCCCCATCCTCCTTGCTTCTGACTGATCTGAGCATAACACATTCATTTTTACATAGTCAGGATAAAACCAGCAAGATATTAATTAATTTAACCTGTTGAACAGCGAACACCATGTTTAATTGACCTTACACTCAATTTGCTTTAATGAGCTTATACTTCTCTGTCAAATAAACATAAAACAGAACTTTTATCTAGCATAGATAATTTTTTCCCCCAAAATTCCTTTTCTTTTCAGTTTAGTGTAGACTTGGAAACTTGAACTTCTGTAAGGAAGTAAACAAAACAATGAAACTCAATGATATTTTTGCTTCCTTTTTTCCCCAATTGGATATGCAGCAGTCTAAACAAGGGTTTCTCCAAGATACCTTTTGTTTTATTCATATTCTTGCCTGGAGACCTTCAAGAGGCTTTCAGTCATCTATTAGTCAATAATTTCCATTTGTGACATGTTAATTCATTCCTTAGTCCTTTGTACGAGTGGAAACTGTGACAAGTGATTTGTTGGTGCCAGACCAAGTTGTATCTCTTTTATTTGCACATACAGGCCTATAAATTGAGAATAAATCCCATCAGCTTCAGCTCTGTGCTCAGCCTAAAGAAGTTGTCAGACCTTGCTTCATAATATGTCAATTTTTATTAAGGATAATGAGGAAAACCACATTTGTCTTTTAAAGGCTGGCTTGTTTTTTGTTTATTTTATCCTGGTGGAAGCTGTTTTCATGGTCTCTCACCTACCCCTGAGTGAGGGATCTTGCCCACACAAGTTCCATAGACATGGAAATTTGTGGACAGTAGATCTCATCTCTTGATCTTGGAGCAACTTTGTGAAGGTCCTGGAGGACAGGATACCTGTTCAAGTTCACACTGTGAAAATAAAAACAAAACTCTGTCTATTTGGGGCCAATTTATAGGATAAAGGGTATAATTTATTCACAGCTGAATTTTATAGAATGAATATTTTATAAATTTTATTCATGAGCCTGAAGTCAATGATTGTCTTGACAGAATTACAAGTTTTCAGCCCCTGGGATGGTCAGGCTTGAGGTGTTTCTCTGGATCCTGTGGGATGAACTGTGCCTGGGGTATCCCAGGGAAGGGTTTGTGGGGGAAGCCGCCACCCCAAGGCTCTGCAGAATCAAAGGACTGTAGAGTTCCTAGGGAACAAATCCCTTTAAACAAGGTGTGAGTTCTTTTCTCTGGCAGAGGTAGGCAGCTCTGTAAGTGGAAATTTTTCATTTTTTCCACTGTCATAAGATAATACCTCTTATCAAGACTTTTCCTGAGAAAGTTGTGTTTCTTACAGTATTTCCTCCTGTATCTCTACAGACACTGTATTAAAAAATCATACCCTGTAAATATAAAGCTGGGAATAATTTATCCATGACAGTTGTTTGCAAGGCTTTGTTTTTAGTAATTAAGACTAATTATTTTGATAAGTGCTTTTTGGTGGCTGGTATTCCTCTTGCTGGTGTTGCCAGTCTCTGGATTCAGGCTCCCCACTCTCCCCAGAATTGTCAGCAGTTGCACAAAAGGCCACAAATAGCTTGTGATTCATTTTTTTGTGGGTGGTGAAAAATAAAATTGTAATTATTGCTTGGAACTTTTTTATAAAAGTTGATTTTTTTTTCTCCCAGAGGAAAGCTCGTTATTTTTATATATGGATCTGTAAAAGTGAAATACTCCCTAACTTTTCCTGTCATCAAAGTTCTTCCCTCCCCCAGTGCAGTTCAGGGCTGTGTCGTGTTAGACACAGAACAGCTTCAGGGTAGTTCTTTAGGGCAGGATAATCTACATGTTGTCCAAATTAAAAAGAGAAAAGTTGAGAGGCATGCCCAGAAGTGGAATGCTGTGCCAGGTGCAGTGTAATCAATAATGATGTAAAAATCCCTTTTCTCTGGTCTCTCCCCAGTGTGGGAGGCACTTGGTCAATAACCTTGTGGATGCACGGGAGCTCTGCTGTTCCTGGAGTGATTCTGGGCTGCACCTGCCTCCCCCAGGGTGGGATCTGGCACTTGGGGAGCTTGTCTGCATTGTACTCAGGTGGCTCTGAAAGGCTTCAGGCAGAGCATTCCACAGCAGCTGCTGGGCTCCTCCAGACCATGCTGCCCTGACTCAGCAGTTTTACAGGGTCTTCCCTCCCAAATTCTCTGTCTCTTGCAGCTGGGTACTGACAGAGATCCTGGAATCCCAGAATGGGTGGGGTTGGGAGGGACCTGAAAGCCAATTCAGTCTCACCCCCTGCCATGGGCAGGGACACCTTTCACTGTCCCAGGGTGATCCAACCCCATCCAGCCTGGCCTTGGGCACTGCCAGGGATCCAGGGGCAGCCACAGCTTCTCTGGGCACCCTGTGCCAGGATCCCCACCCTCCCAGGGAACAATTCCTTCCCAATTTCCAATCTAAATCTCCCCTTCTTCACCTGAAAGCCATTCCCTGTGTCCTGTCCCTCCATCCCTTGTCCCCAGTCCCTCTCCAGCTCTCCTGGAGCCCCTTCAGGCCCCCTGGAAGGGGCTCTGAGCTCTCATTGGACCCTTCTCCTGTCCAGGTGAACACCCCCAGCTCTCCCAGCCTGGCTCAGAGCAGAGGGGCTCCAGCCCTCATGGATGTGGGTGTCACAATCAGCCTTCCCAAACCTCCCTGAGGGGCTGTGCTGCCTCTCCAGGACTGCTGGCCCCTGTGCTTTCTGCTAATAAATGTTCACAGGTCATAGAAATGGAACCCAAATTTTAATTTCTCAAAAGTTTAGTATATATGTGTAGATTTTTCAGGTTAGTGTGGATACATTACATGCTGAAGAAGGGGATTTTATGGTTGACTGGGAGCAGAGTAACATCAGCAATGGGCATTTGTCAGGGTCCTAATTTATAGAGAGAAACCAGAAAGTTTGGATTCAGCTCTGACTTTTCTCCAAGTCCTTGCTGTGAATCTGGGATTCTTGACTTGGGACTGTTTTGTTTTTTGTTTTTCCTTCATTTCCACTGAAAAGCAGCATTACCAGAGACCATATTGCCTATAAATTTTGTAGAGCCTCTTCCTCTTTCCCAGCTGTGCTTGCATTGTGCTGGAATTTTCCAAGGTCTTTAGAGTAACTTCTTTTTCAGTTTTTTTTTAAAGATTGAGTTCCTCCTGTCAATCCTTTACAAAATGCATATATATCATATAAACACAGGGAAAAAAACCCCACAACATTTTTTATGAGAGAAAGTTGCTTGTAGCTGCTATAAATTTATAATAAATGACTGTTCACTGCACAGAATTGATCCAAGTGTTTGCTTGGCTCGTCTGAGTCACCTGCTGCGGCGAGGAAGAGGGAAAGTCAATAGGTCAGGAGTGAGGCAGGGCTTTTCAAACTCCATCTCCTGTGAAGTGCTAGAGGCCAGCAGACAAACACATCTGTAGTGTGGCTTGGCAGCAGCATCAGAGCCAGGAGTGTCCAGAGGGCTGTGTTTGATTAAAAATCATCACACCTGGCTGCTGACACACATATTCCCCCCGGCCCATCCTGGTGTTTTCTTTAGTTCTTTCTGAGTGTGAGTGTCTGCACCCACATAAAGGAGATCCTGTAACCAGAAGTGAATCAAATAACTCTCATCATGTTCTCCCTTATTGCTGACATTTGTCACCTTGATGCATCAGTGAGGAGATGAGTGCAGACACGATGTGCTATAAAATAACTGCTTGATGAATCCAGATGCGAGTTCAACATTGAGTGCCACGGTTAATACGATGCAGACTTCCAGGTTAACAAACTCATAAATTGCCTCAGTATACATTTCCCTCCCTAAATTCAGCCTACCCTTCCCTCCCACGAGAATTACTGTCCTGTTGCATTGTTACAAGTAAAAATGTTGCTGTTCTTTTGACAGCCCTCACTTGATTGGGCTCTGAAAATTGGGGTTTTCTTAACATGACCTTCAAATACTCAGGTTTCAGAAGGGTGTTGGGGCCATGCAGACAAATATCAGCTGAGAGCTTGCTCTGTTGTAGTTTTTGTGTTGAATCATAGAATTGTTACCGTTGGAAATTACTTTTATAGCTCATCAAATCCAACCATGAACCCAACACCATGCTCACCACTAAACCACATACACACATTTCTTGAGCACTTCCAGGGATGGTGACTCCACAGTCTGTATCAGTGTTTTACAACACTTCTCATGAGGAATGTTTTACTAGTATCCAATCTAAACCTCCCTTGGTGCAACTTGAGGCTGTTTCCTCTCATCCTGTCACTTGTTTCCTTGTATTGAATGTGCCTTTGGGGGACGGTGTGCAGCAGCAGAAAGAACCTGGTTGCTGCTTTTGAAGTGGGAATGTGCTTTTGTTTAGAGTGACTGTGTGATCACAAGGTGATAAAGTAATACAAGCAAGACAGTATTTCTATTTGGAATTGCAAGTTATTTATTAAAGTGGTTCTAGCCAGCCCTGAATCTGCTGGTGTGTATACCCTGCAATTTAAATATCCTTTCTCTCCCTAATAACTGGCATTCAACAGCTGCTTCTTTCAGAGGACTGGTTTGTTTTGTGCCTTGTGAGGGCACCACTGACTTTCCGAATGGAGAGGTTTACACCAAAAACCCAAGTGTCTTAGGAGGACTTGGTGGTGCTTGTATCCCCAGTTGTCTGTTCTGTGTGTGCTGTATGTTGAGTTCTGTGCCTTCAAGACTGGTTCTGAGAGTGAAGCAGGGAAAGGAGAACAGTTTGTTTTGAAAAACAGTGTTCACTCCTCTGCATTTCTGCTCCAGGACTCTCTTTGGCTGAGGCACAGACAGCAGTGGGACAAACAGATTTTTTGCTTTTAGTTAGTTTAGCTAGCTGAGGCAGAGAAGTTCCATGGACTGGTTTTTTTTCCCTTTTTCTTGGGGCTGTTTAACCCTGCTCTGGACTGTAAAACCCAGAGGAGCACTGAGGGCTGGCACCTGTGGCCCACTGGAGCCTGGACCTCAGCATTTTGTCAGTGCTGGAGGAGCTGAGCTACACCCACAGCAGGGACTGTCTGAATTTGTCAAATCACTTTGGAATAATGAAAGGTTTTATTGTTTCATATTATTAATTCTTTATGTTTGTGGACACTTTGTTAAATAAATAGTTTTTTCCACTTTTCTTGGAGGAATTTCTTTTCCCAGACTGGCTGGGGGGAGGAGCCATTTGGGTTTGCTCTCCAGAGGAACCCCATTCAGAGATTTCCTCCCAAATTTGCCCTAAACCAGGACACCAAGCAAACCCTCTCTTTGTTCTCTTTTTCCTTTGGCCTGCAGGCTCCTTCATGATGGTGAACAGCTCCGGGCGGGCATCGGGGCAGAAGGCTCACCTGCTGCTGCCCACGCTGAAGGAGAACGACACCCACTGCATCGACTTCCACTATTACCTGTCCAGCCGCGACCGCTCCAGCCCCGGCTCCCTCAACGTCTACGTCAAGGTCAACGGGGGCCCTCAGGGAAACCCCATCTGGAATGTGTCAGGGGTGGTGACCGAAGGCTGGGTGAAGGCAGAGCTGGCCATCAGCACCTTCTGGCCCCATTTTTATCAGGTAGGGGTTTGGAAATATTTTTCCCTCTCTCTCCTTTGGATGTCTGTTGCTGGTTTTGAAAATTGGTGCCTCCCTCGCTGATTTCTCCTCTCAGATTAAGTTCACCTATAGTGGTTATATAGGCAGCTTGACATATTTCTTTCATCCTCACCTTTTTTCTTTAGTTGTGGGCAGGCCACAGAGTGATGGATGATGGGAGGCAGTTATTGACAAGGCGCACTCGTTCTTGATGAAATTGCCACTTGTATTGGCACTTTCTATGGCGACTGTAAACAAAACAGTTTCTGGATGTGTGTCTGTACTCTGCATAAACCTCCCTGGATTATTTTTGGACCTTGGTTGGTTCAATAAGTAGGAACATTTTTTGACTTGGCTTTGCATCTTCCGCCCATATGAGAGGTGTAAAGACATAAGGTACCAATAAATTCTTGTACCATGCTATCAAATGTGGATATTCTTCACTAGATCCTCAGTTCTGCCTCTTTCTAGCACAGCTTTATTTATTCTGATAGAAGATTTTTTTTTTAGACAAGGACAAATCCAAGGAATATAATGGCTACACTTTTTTTTTTGTTACATTAGTTTTACACCTACTTATTAGTTATCTGCTTCATGTGGGAACTTCACAGCCATTGTTTTAATTTCAGTTAGATAATTCTCACACAATGGACTCACATGCTGCTTTTTGTTTGTTGAAGGAGTACTTTGTCTTGTTTTATATTCAAGACACACACCAAAATAAAAAGCCTGGGAGGTAATTGCATCCTAAACCTTGCAGGAGATTTGGTGTCCATGTGATACTAATAAAAGACACGAGCAAAATAGGGACCAGGATAGAATGGACTATGAAAAGGCAGCAAATACTCTGTGTATAAAAAACAGCAGGTAGAAAAGCCTCTCTTTTTCTTGCTTCTAATAACTGGGTAGGAGGTCTGTAAAATCCGAGCTGGAGGAGGATGCTTTAATGTTCTGCCTCTGAAAGAGTTGTGGATACCAGCAGAATCCAGAGAGTGCACCAGGCAGGTGAGAGGGAAGGATAAAGAGATGCAAATGTGTGGAAAGTGGTGTTTTAAGGGCAGTGCACAACTTGTGACTCTTCTGAAGGCACACTGGAGTGCTCCTGCTCCATTCATATTAACGTGATCCTGGGCATGAAGCAGAATTTGCTTCATCGTAGGTGCTCCATAGAGATAACAGAAATGATCTTTCACCCAGAAAATCAGTGCTTGAAAAACCTGCAAAAGGCAGTCGGATCTCACACTAAGAGGGATCCTGCTCTCAGATATATCAATAGGAGGCTTCCTGAGCCTCACTTAGGTCTTTTACAAGTACTTTGGTGGGTCAAGTTTGCTTTTCTTGGACAGAAGAACTCTTTAAATCAAACAAGGATTTTCCAGTGAAGCACAAAGTGAATGGATTGGAAGGCAGCAGTATCTGCCCAGGTGTAGTTCCTTCCTAGAAAATGCAAGGGGCTTATTTTTAAATTTTTGATGAGTGAGAGTGGTGTTTCCTTCTGATCATACTTGTATTTTTGCTCCTTAAGCACGGCTTTTAAAATTTGAGACCAGTCCTGGATATTATGGGGGTCTAGTAGACTGATTTCAGTCTCTGATTTTATAAATCACCTTGCTGGTGGTCTGTAGTCCTGTGAGTTTCTACATTTAAGCGAGGTTTAAGAAAAAATGAAAAGAAAAAAGAGGACTTGAAGCTTGGAAAAAATGAAAGGGAGAAATTACTGGTATTTGCTAGTCTAAAGTAACACTTCTGCGTAAAGAAGTCCAGAGGTGGGAGGACTACAAACCTTGGGTGTGTTGCTGCCCGAGGAGTGCATGATCTAGAGTGTGCCATTGCAGAGTTACTCAATGAAATCCTGGGAGGGCTTGGGTTAGAAGGGACCCCAAGGCACATCTCATGCCACCCCTGCCATGGGCAGGGACACCTCCCACTGTCCCAGGGTGCTCCAAGTCCTGTCCAGTCTGGCCTTGGACACTGCCAGGGATCCAGGGGCAGCCACAGCTGCTCTGGGCACCCTGTGCCAGGGCCTCCCCACCCTCACACTTGCCATTTCTTTGTCAGCTTTAAATCAAAATTGCATTCCTGGAGAACTCTCTGTACACAAGAGGCCTGACAGCCTGTTCTGTATTTTGAAAAGACCAGGTAAAACCATGGTTTTCCCTCAATATCAGAGACTGCATTAGGCAAAATATTGATTATCTTCCTAACACACGGAAACCACACCACCATGGGATGTGCATCAAAAATTCAGCCAGACAGAACAATCCGGAGCTCTCTGCCCTGCCTGAGGCTTTGTCAAGTACTTTGAACTTTGGAGATGTGGCTAGTGAAAAACTGGTATCCAAAGCAGTTGCCAGAGGTCATGTTTTAGGTCTGGCAGCTCTGTGCAAGGGTCACAGGAGTCACCTGGCTGCAGAAGCACTTAGCTGAGATAGAAATGTGGGGAAGTACATCATGTCTACCCTGGAGTTACTTGTACTTGGGTTCCCAGCCTGCAAATGTTCTCCAGTGTAGCGAGAAAAAGCTCTAATGGCTCTTGGAGAAAGGTAATACGTGTAATCTTGAATTACTGCTTGCCATGAGGATGAACTCGTTCCCAGAATGCACCAAGGGCAGCACTAGAGCCTGCCAGGAAGGTGTTTTTTTGATGTAGAGCAAGGAATGTTATTGATCCATGCCTGGAGAAAACTGTTGTAGCACAACAGATGAGCTGGGCTAACACAGACATTGTTGGTAAATCACAGCGCTGGAGCGGGGGCTTGTTTAGTGGGAAGGAAACGTGAAATGACTTTGTGTTTGCAGGCCTCAGGAGCATTTAAGGGTGGGGTTTTTTTTAGGAGTGAAGCTTTGTATTTTGTCAACTATCTTATTTTCTGTGGAATTCTTTAAATGCAAAGCATTAATTGCAGAGCACTGCCTGTCTCAACCATCATGTTGCATTTCCAGGTGAACTTAAAAGGACATGAGGGATACTGAGTGTGAGATTTGCAGAAATGGGCCTCATAAACATTTATTCCTGCCTTTTCTCCACGTTGGGTCTCAATTCCCAGTTTTCAGGAAAGCCTGGGTGCCTCTGTGCTTCTTGCTTTGATAGGGATGAGATGCTTCAAAATACACAAAAAGACAATAATGTGTAAGTTTGAACAGGGAAAGGGCAGGAATATCTGAGTGTAAAGCAGAACAGAATAAAATAGTCAAACAATATTGCTTGAATTGAGAGGAGTCCTCAGTGGATTCTGCACCAATGGACAGGGATTTTTTAAGAGGCTGAGTTGGTTATTATTAGGTTACACTGTGCTGTATTAAAGACCCTGCACATTGGTAATTAACCAAAGTAAATTCTCTGTGTATTGGTTCTTACTTTTGCCACCTACTCATACCTGATGCCAATCCCTTGGAGAACTTACCAAGTTCTTGACTTGCAGATAATTGAAAATTACTTTGTTGTGGCTTATGACTTTTCACAAATGTAGAACTGAAATAAGATTTTGTAGCTGTAATATTGCACTTGAATTGAGGTCTGAAGGGAGTTACAGTAGAGCCTTGCATGACCTTCCCAGTAAATGTAATTTTTATCATGAGTGATACTTAATTGCTAAAATAATTATAATTTCCATACTGAAGACTCCTGTTTTATACTCTAATTTTTTACAGTCCCTAAAAAGCCTATCAAGGACCTTGATAACACAAAACACTTGCTTATGGTTTTTGGATTATTTTATCTTTCAGTGGCTTGCTGAACAGTGACAGGCTGGGAATGCCAGCTTTTATTTAGAACAAAAAGAACTGTTGAAAACTGGTTTTAAATAGTTAACTCTGTGTTCTAGTAGTGAATTTTAGAAGTTACAAATGACTGGAATACTTTCTCCTATGGAACAAATAGCTGCACTAGAACTCTGCCTTAATGGCAATAACTGTGCTGGCTGAACATGTAATTAACTCTGTCCTTGGAAAGCTCATAGAAAGCTCATTTACTCATGCAAAAATCAGCAATCCAGTGCAGTATGAACATTGCTTTAGTCAAGATGGACGGGGAATTTCCCTTTCACTTGCAGAGGACAGCACCCATTCCACCTCCACCATTCCTTTCTTTAATGTGGTAAAGGATAGCACTTGGTTTCTTTGGGAAGAGAATCACTGATTATTCAACATCAGGCTGCATCATCATCATCATCATCATCATAATCATTATTATTATTATTTTTATTATTATTATTGTTTGACATTTCTAAACTTCCTGTTCCTTGCAGAGTCAGTGTATGGCTCAGGTTGGAAGGGTCCCATAAACATCATTAAATCCACCTCCCTGCCCCTCAAAGGCACTGCTGAAAACTCAACCATGTGAACTGAGAGTGTCCTTCAGATGCTCCATGAGCTCTGCCAGGCTTGGTGCTGTGTTCATTTGCAGGGACAGATCTCCCTCCCATTGCAGACCCTTTTCCTAATGCCCAGCCTGAGCTTGTCCTGACACAGCTTTGTTCCATTGCCCCTTGTCCTGTTGCTGGTTCCCAGAGTGAGATCTGCACCTTCCCCTTGCCCCACTTTCCAACAATTAACTTATTTTTAATGATCTCTTTATCAGATTTTTAGTTTTTTGTTGTTTGATTTTGGGGAATTTTTTTTATTATTTATTTCCTGTACTGCTGATTTTTGATAGTCCATGTATTTCTATAACAAGATACTTTAGGGCAGTTTTCCAAGTAAAAATCACAGACACAGAGAGAAGAATGAGATTTTTATTCATCTGTGATGGAATATCTGTCTTTCCAGACTCACATTACTGGAATGTTTTCATAATCCAGGTGTAAAAATAAAGAAAAATATTCCTAATGTAGCATTAATGAAGAGAAATTGTACACATGGTTTTTAAGAATATTCCTCCTCAGATTGTGTTAGTGGAATCCAGGGAGGCAGAAACAACATTATCATATCTGGGAAAATCTTATTTCAGTCCAGAATCCCGTGTCATCCTTTGCTTGTAATTTACTTTCTAGTTCTGCAAGGGCCTGCAGAGCCAATCAGAGTTTTCTCCAGAAGAATCCATGCCTGGTCACTGATTCAGGAAGAGAGTTCTGTCTCCTGTAGTGCTTTCTCCAATTTTCCAAGGCATATTGAGAACAAGATACCAAATTATTATCCACTTAATGTTCCTGGACTGGTGCTTAAGTGAATATAGATGTGTGCATATACCCAGGGCACTTTTTGCTGTTCCAAATCAGAGATGCACAGAGTTGTCTTTAATCTTATTGGATGTTGCTCTAATCCTTTGTTTTGCTTCCCCAACAGATTTAATATTGCATTCACACACTGAATTGCCCTGGTATCCCTTCGTTGTTAACAAAATGCATTGAATGACTCAGACTTGGAATAACAGCAGAATGTAGTGACTATTGAAATTACTGATGTAAATGTTCTTTCTCAGATTTTTTTTCTTTTGTATTTCAGGTGATATTTGAATCTGTCTCTTTGAAAGGACATCCTGGGTACATCGCTGTGGATGAAGTCAGAGTTCTCGCCCATCCCTGCAGTGAGCACTCTTTATTTTTCTGACTATGCCAGCATGTTGTAGGCCACTGTGTGTAGTCTAGAGGAGATATTAACCCAGTTGGGTCAGCACTAAAATGTCTTGTCTCCCTCCAAGACCCATAAGGACAGTCAGCCTTGCTTAATTACCTACCTTTGCAAGCTGTGCAAGAGGCAAAGCTGCTCTCAGTTTACAGCTTGTGAAATTCTCTCTTCTTTACTTGTTAACAAACTAACAGTTTTATTATTTCTTAATTTTCTTGCTGTAGAAAACAATCTGAAAGGCTTCTCATAGTAACCTGTGTGGTTAACTTCTGAAAAGAGCAGCCAAACAAATTGTTTCAGTGTTTCCTTGGGTAAGAGGCCTGTCCCAAATGTTGGTTGGTTTCAACATATCAGACCTGCTCAGAAAGCTGTGAAGAAATTAAAAGTTGATCTTATTCACACACTGCTCTTATCCAGGAGTAGAAACAAATGCAGGTTCTTTACACTATTCAAAAATGTTGGTGCTGCATTTCTTCTGTTGGAGACACAACAGTAAGCTGAGATTTATTTGCTTTTTTCTTTAAAGAAGTGTTATGCCTCAGTCTTTGAGTCTGAACTTGTTTGGTTCCTTAACCCACCTTCAGTGGGGCTTGAGGACTTTTTATATTTGATGGATGGAATGTACAGTTGCTTGTAAAGATTTTTTTTTTTAACAGCCCCTCTTTCTGGCTCATGGTTTCAGTAAGTCAGTGACAGCTGCTCACAAAAAAATGATGGATCATATGGATGGAGCAAAATCAACTGTTTTTGCTGTGATCAGAATGTCAAAGAACATCTGCCATTCAATGTGACAGACACGGTTCTGCTCAAGTTTAACAGGACATTTCTGATAACTGCAGCACGGTTAATTGCTGCTTAAGTAAATTATATTTGCATTTACCATGTGCTCGTTGCTCAGGCCTTTGGGTGCATTTACTTCATTAAGGAATACTTACAGTCTGTATTAACCAGATGCTGCTGATAACTGGCAGCATCCAGACAAATCCCCGAATGGTCTGTGCCTTCCACAGCGTGTTGGGTGATCACTGGTCCCTTCACTGGAGAGAGGCCACTAAACAAACCACAGGGCAGAGTCTCAACAGGAAAATTATAGGATTTAAAGCAGTTAGGCAGGATGCTGTGTTGTATCCCTGCTTAATTAAGTAAAGTAATTTTGAATCCATTTCTTCGAGTATACACAGGTCCTTCCTCAAAATTAAGTGCATTCTTGGTGACTCAACAACAAAATTATTCAAACAGGGTTGGTTGTTTGGTTTGTTTTTTTTTTTTCAATCTGTTTGCAGCCCCCAGCACACAGAGATCATTACAAGCTGCAAGTTCTGTGCAGTCTCTGTAAATGCTGCTCCTGTCTGGTTCCCAGTGCTGCTTTTGTTGTTCAGCAGTGACAGTCACCAGGGTAAACATCACCCACGTGTTCCCTTTCCTTGTACAGCCTTTGCCCCTCAGATTCCTTTTACAGCTCTTGTACATCAAAACACGGGGACCATGCAGCTCCTGCTGACCCTGGAGGTTACTGAAATCACTGGTCTTATTTCTTCATTTCTGCTTTACCTTCACAGATGACAAAGGCAGGAAATCCAAAGTCAGCAAAACCAGTGAAATGCCTCAAATGACACAGTAATACAGAAAAAGAAATGTATTTCTGGTGCTGCCTCTTGTTTTCCTTTGTCCTGTGAAGCAATACACTGGAATATCCATTTTCCTTATGCTGAAAGCTCACTGACTCTGTGCATGAGCCCTTGACATCACAGCACAATCCATGCTCCAGAAGCTGGGCAGACCTAAGGACCAGGACATTGGCATTGGTGGGACTCCACACCTTTGTATTTGTAGCTGACTTACAGCTGCTCACTTTAGACTGCAGGCACAAATATTAGAATTATCCTGAAATACTGTGTAAAACATTCTGAATGCCACCCAGAGGGAGTTTTCCAGTAAACCTTGATGGTAATTCCTGCTGCCCAGGAAGCAGGATGGTGCAGAGTCCCTGTCCTTCAGGATCTGTAGTGAGCTGTGTGTTGGATGGGGCACAGGAGCAGATAAAAGCATTTGACATGGTGTATGAACATGTGTTCTCTGCTCATGTGTCAAATGTTTGTACATCAAGTTTCAGCCATGCAGGGCCACAGATGCTCACATCTCTTTAAAGCTGTTTGAGTCCAACAGAAGAGAGGTTATAATGTCCTCTGAAATGGTGTATTTCAGTGTCCAATCATACTAGAAAATGTGCAGGTGATGTTGAAAAACACTGACCTTTTTGGATTTTTTTTTCAGTGTATCATACTAACATTTTTCAAATGATGCGCAAACCTTTTTCTGAAGCCCTGCAAGAAAATAGTTCACTTAAAGGTGTTGCATTTGATGCTGGTTTATACCTTTAGTTAAATACAGGCCTAACTCAGTCTGATATTTAATCAAAAAGATAACCCTCTCATCTAGTTTCTTTGTGAAAAACTAATGTCTGCATTTTTGATATCACTGGTTAATTTTGAACTAATGCTGAATTTAGTGTCAGCAGAACAACTGATATCAGTGATCTTAAACTAAAGCAGTGATACAATACTGTCAGTTAAATGAATATTTCATTTAATGTCTGATTTGATATTGATGATGCATTATTCTAAAGGTCTAGGACATATTTGATAGTCAAGAAAAGAAAAAGGATAAAAGACCCTGGTGCAAATGGGGTTTGGGTTAGTCATGCTTGACAAGCACAAAAGCATTTGACTTTTTTCGACCTTTTTAGAAATATAGTTTTCTGAAGAAAAGAGATTACTCAATTACTCTTTATAGCAGGCAATAAGGAATTGTACCAGTGACCATGAACTTGTGATTTGATCCAAGTCTGTGTCTTCAGAGGTGCCAGGGCTCTCTAAGATCTCTCAGGCCACCCTCTCTGAGCTCCAGCACCACTCCTCTCTGCAGGGAGGTGTTGCAGTGCATTTCCCACACCCAAGTGTTTCCAAATTAGGAAAAGAGTTTCAGTTTACCTCTGAACTAAAAAAGAAGATAGACCAGAACCTTCTGTGTTTCTCTCATTGTAATTGGCTCAGTGGCAGCACAGAGAAACCTCGTGGACCTTTTAGCTGCTCCTCTGAAGTGTAGCTGTTTCTGTTGGGCAGCAAACTAAATTATCCCTCCTTGATTGTTGTGTATTTAAGAACAAGGACAAAGCTCCTCAGTGCTTTTTGGGGTGTCTTAGCCAGGTGTAAGGGGCTTTCCTACATCTGTGCATGGCTTTTGTTTTGTGTTTGTATTGTTTGTTTGGGTTTTTTTAAATTAAAACCTTTTGCTTTTCAAAGCACACCTGATCAGCTGTCTCACAAATATTATTTTAAGCCATTTCTGTGAGGTGCTGGACACTCTCAGAACTTGATTAGTCTTGGTGGGGCTCATTAAACACTGGCCTCATGAAAAATTGTATCAGGGAGGAGCTCAACATCCAAGGGCAGCTTTATTTTGCAAAGCCACTTTAGCAGGGAGAGTGCCAGGGCTTTGCTGGGTGCTCGGGTGGGTGCAGCATGATCAGTCCCTGCCCTGCTCTACTGGTGCAATTCTCTTTTTTCAGGAAAGGCCCCACATTTCCTGCGGCTGCAGAACGTGGAGGTGAACGTGGGGCAGAACGCCACCTTCCAGTGCATCGCCGGGGGAAAGTGGTCACAGCACGACAAGCTCTGGCTCCAGGTAAAGCAGGGCCCTGCTGGCTTTTCCTCTTTAGCTGGGGGCTTGGTTTGCTTTTGCAAGGGAAATAAATAGGTAAAGAGTGGTGGCAGTGAGGCAAAATCTTTTCTTCAAGATCCTTTGTTCTTAAATCACTTCTAGGTGAGAGTTGGAGGTGACAAAGTGTAGGAGGAAGAGAACACAGGTGACCTTGTCCCTGATAAGTAACAGCTGTGTTAATTATCCAATACAGCCTCACCTCTGATGAGTCACAGCTGTATCCAATAAAGATAAGGTGATAAAAGGGTGTGGGTTAGCTGGTGAGGGGAATCATGAGGAAGAAGAAGCCCAGGGACAGAGAATCACTGCTGTGAGATCAGTGGGGGCTGCAGCTAGAGCCTATTATTGGAACCTGCAGGCATATTCTTACTAGGTAAAAACAAAAACCTGTAGTCGCAGTCTAGCTGGGTAAAAGCCTGCAGTCAGAGTCTGCAAACTAATCCCTGCAGTCAGAGGCTGCAGGGGAAACCCACAGCAGGAGTTTGCTGCAGCCAGAGTCAGTGAATGGTGGGAGTCAGGATGGCTGAGCTGTAAAGAGGAATAAACCACGATCGTTTTCATGCTGTGATAAACAAGAAATCTCTGTCTGGGCTCATTTCTACCCTCTAACAAGAGGGCTGATGTGACAAAAAAGTGTGAAATTTGAAAAAGGAAAAAAACAGCCAGTGACAGCAAAATTCTAGTCTCAAACAAATGCCCATGTACCTGTTAACACTCAGCCATAAAGCAGAAGAGAGAGGAAGTGGAAGAGTTCTCCTCTGCTTCATTATGCCATCTGCATTCCTTTCACCCTCCAAATTTTTCTCAGCCTGGAGTTGGTGATAATTGTTACAAGGGAAATCTCCAAGGTCTGAAATAACTTACCTGGGTGGTTAAAATAGGCAAAGCTAGTTCTTCTTGCTCCCAGTTTCCCTTGGCTGTGTTGTCAGCAGATTTGGTCTTTGTTCTTTTTGGTCACTCACTAAAAGACCAAAACATTCCCTCCCTGGATGTCTTATTTTGAATCTACTGATGGAACTTTCTAGGTCTTGCTCTTCTAGTGAGTGCAGAAAAACCTTGGGAATTCATGGTCAGTGTTAGAGCTGGAAATGGAACAGACACCAACCCCAACATCAGCACATGGGCTGTGTGTGTCCCAATGAAGGACACAGTAATTTCTCCTGGCCCTTGAATTTCTCTGATATGTGGACTCCCAGCATTACTATTCTTTTAAAGTTGTTGAGTTCTTGAATGCTTAACTCCTAAACAAGTCAAGAGGATTCTTGTTGCACGTACAGAGGGCCAACATAATTTGGGGAACACTAAAGCCAATCCTAAATTTTTATTCTAAGCTTGGACTGATGTGTCTGAGGGTTTGGTCACCCCACAGTTGTAACTGCTGGAAGGGCCTTTTGTAGTTAAAAATTGCCAGATTTTATCAAATTTTATAATTGACTTCATGCATTTTAATAAAATTTAAAAATAACATTTTCAAATCTAGTTTAAATCAAGGAATTGGCTTATCTAATCACATAAATTAAAATTAGTACAGGGAAAATGGCTTAAGTTGGTAAGACATGTAGTTGGCATTATAGAAAAGTGATTTTACCTTCAGTAACTGTGCTCTCATCACAGCTGTTCTCCTAAAAATTACCTTCTTTGGCTTGAATTTATTTACCTATGGTGTACGTCTAGCACCCACTGAGATATATTTTTGACTTATTTTATCTCTTTTGGTTTCTTTCATTATTTCTCCAGTTACAATTAGATGTGTGTAAAAACAATTCTGACCTGCAGCAGTATGAACCTTCCCCTGTGAGAAGCAGTTTGGGGAGGAAAGAATTGCTATTGTTAATGAAAACCTGCTTGCCATTCTCTAAAACTGCAACATTTAATGAAAATAGCCTTGGAAACACCCCTAAAAACTGTTTAGTGGAAACTGCCAAAACAGCAATGTGCTTTCCTTTGAAATTCCTAATAAACTGGACAAATGAGCAAGTTGGGGTGTTTATACTGTGGAGAACCATTTCTGGCTAATTCTTTGTCTGTCCCTTTTCCAGTTGGAAAAATGTGCTCTGGCATTGGTAGAGAGGTTTATTGGGGAATGCTGGATATACAAGGATGTCTGCTCATCCAACCAATTTATTTAAATGGATCCAGAATCAGAGTTTTGCATCTGAAGGGGCCAAATTTACAGAATGTGTTCATTTGTAGTGTTTTCCCAGGTGAACACAAAGCTTTCAGCTGTTGTGTTTTCACATCCAAACAGGCCTCTAATCACACTGTGTGGAACTGGGGGTGGCACTCAGAGCTGCCACTCTGCAGCCTGTGCAGGAACTAATCTGAGAATGAGAGAATGTCCTGAGCTGGGAGGGACCCACAGGATCACCCAGCCCAGCCCCTGTCCCTGCACAGACCCCCCAACAACCCCACCCTGGGCATCCCTGGCAGTGCTGTCCAAAGGCTCCTGGAGCTCTGGCAGCCTCGGGGCCGTGCCCATTCCCTGGGGAGCCTGGGAATGCCAGCACCCTCTGGGGGAAGGACCTTGCCCTGAAATCTAACTAACCTAAACCCCTCTGACACAGCTCCAGCCATTCCCTGGTCCTGTCCCTCTCCCTGTCACAGAGACCAGAGCTGCCCCTCGGGAGGAGCTGCAGCCCCTGATGGGATCTGACCTCAGTCTCCTTTTTCCTACTCTGACCAAGCCAAATGTCCTCAGTGTCCTGCCCCTTATATGGGCTCCCTTCCAAACTCTTCACCCTCTTTGTATCCTTAGAACACACCAGAAGCCCAGATGTATCTCAAATATTAAATAGAAATGCAAACTTAAATATATCATAGAATCACAGATTTGGGTTGAAAGGGACCTTAAAATTAAACCAGTCCCCCCCCCTGCCATGGGCAGGGACACCTCCCACTATCCCGGGCTGCTCCAAGCCCTTCCCAGCCTGGCCTGGGACACTTCCAGGGATCCAGGGGCAGCCAGAGCTTCTCTGAGCACCCTGTGCCAGGGCCTCCCCATCCTCACCTGTGTATAAGAATATTTAGGGCCCAGCTCCCACAGCCCTGTGGATTTTCTGAGGCTGAACTCTTCTCCTGAAAAGCTGTTCTTGTACAAAACCTCTCCCAGCAACATGAACACAGAGCTCTGACCTATATCAAGCACCTCAGGGAGCAAATTACACCTGGATGCACCAACACATAACCAGCCTGTCTCCATCATGGCATTATTTCTCTCTGCCTCTGCAGCAGTGGAATGGGAGGGACACAGCCCTGATGGTCACTCGAGTGGTCAACCACCGGCGGTTCTCAGCCACGGTCAGCGTGGCCGACACGTCCCAGCGCAGCATCAGCAAGTACCGCTGCGTCATCCGCTCCGACGGCGGCTCCGGGGTCTCCAACTACGCCGAGCTCATCGTCAAAGGTAGGGCTGGAGCACGGGCAGGACACTCTCCAGATAATTGAAGTCAGAAAGTGGTTCATTGCAGTCTTCATTGCAGTGTTCTTTGCAGCGTTCATTGCAGCGCTGGGCACGTGGGAATTCACCTCTACAAGACACTGCAGAAATCACAGAGCTCTGGTGACATGGTGCTGGGTCTTCCCCAGCCAGCTCCTGGCACTGGGTGGAGAGTGAGCTGTTCCCAGAAAGCAGCCCAGTCTGGGATACAGCTGTAGGGCTTATGCTCTATGGCACAGCCTGTCAAATGTCAAGGGCAGGAGCAAGAGCAAAGGAGAGGTCTTCTCTGTGGTTTCCAAAAGGGTTTTTTCCAAAGAAGGGTCAGGGATGAAAGACTAGAACACAACTGTGCAGGAGCTTATATATGGGGGAGGTCTCAGGGGGAGGGTCCAATTTTTAATCAGTAGGGAAAACACAGGGAAGGGTCACAGGGTGGGATTGACAATATACAAACCAATGGGGAACACAAAGGGAAGGGAACAGATCAAACCAACCAATGGGGCTTCCAATATTAGGGGATTTCCAAGGGGATTTCCAGAGCAGGAGGCAAGTACCATGTGGGATTGACAAGTCAGAAGGAGGAGGAGAAACAGAACATTCTAGAACAAGGGATAGGCCTTAGGGAAGATGGACAGCTGGGGGGAGGGTATAACTTAGACTAAAGCAACAAAGCAGGGGGGAACCATAACAGGCTATTACAGATAAAAACATACTGCAACATTCTGGCTCTCTATTTATTCACAAAAATCTTACATATTGATAGAATTACCTCGTATATGTATGCATTACCCGACCTTGCCTACCCCCATCCCTGTATTAAAATGAGCTCTGTCCTTTCATGCTTGTGCAGTCCTTGGCTCCAAATGGGTCGGTGGGTTTAAAAATGGGTTAGTGGTCTCCAAAGATGAAGTCAGGAATGTCCCCCTCATGGTGAACTTTTCACCTTTGTCTTGTTGGCAGGCTCTCTGCTCCCTTGGCCATAGTCCAAGTCTCCCAGCCTGGTTCTGGCTGATTTCAGACATGGTTTCTTCATCTTTCCAATGCACTATCCTCCCTATCCTGGTTCTACAAATACAAAAAAGTCAAGCAAATGATATGTCTCAGCTCTAACTAACAGCATCTGCTAATAATTAACCCTTCTACATTGCTTCTTCTTGCAAAGTTCTTAATTAATATATATTACTTATATCCTTCTAGCTAAACTCTTAATTCTTTTAATCTTTTAAATCCTTTGTTCAGGACCAGCAAACCAGCACGTTCATGCAACAGGAGTGTTTCCTCCTGGAGAATAACTGTAAAAATTGACATTCTGTTGGACCTTCTTTCATTCAGGCTAAGATAAGCAAAAAGGGTAGAAGTGACCTGAGTTTAAGTTGGTATCTTGAATATTTGAATTTAAACTTTGGAAACAACTTTCTTTATAAACTTTTGTAGTAAAATATGGTGGCTACAGAGACTTTTACTGCAGTCGGCTGAACAGTTTGGCTGTCAGTCAGCTTCACCTGCTTTCCTTTCCAGTATTTTATCAGGCAAAAATAACCTCATGGTGGAGCATTGCATGTCAGGAGAGACTGCTCAGGGCTGCTGGCAGGAAATGCTGGGATTGATTCTGCTGACACCTTGAAATCCAGAGGAGAAGCATCACTGATTCTTGAAGGGTGTTTGGATTTTAGCCATGTTAATTTCTATGATTCAAGAGCCTGATATGTGCAAGGTGTGTCTTCATCTCACCCTCACGAGGCAGGTGGTGAAGTGTTATCCCTTATGCTGGGGGGATATTCCATTCTATTCCATTCCATTCCATTCCATTTTGGTTTTTTAAATTGCCTTGAGCTGCACCACAGGAGTGCTCACTGACTCTCAGGTGGGGAGTTCAGAAGGTGGCTGAGTTGTTCCTGAGGTACTCTGTCCTTGGGGTGAGAGGAATTTGAAGTCTGGGTCTGCTCATAGGATATAATTTATTGATCTAAATGGAAGGTATGAAAACAGAGGGCAGCTGTAGAAATGAGATCAAGTTGTCACTGTGCTGCTTTCTGCCAGCTGATCGTGTCCCTTGGTGAGCAGGTGCCTTTGCCATGCCTTGGACTGCTGTGTGCTGCAGATGTTTAGACATCACAGATCACAAGGAAAATGCTTGTGCTGGGTGCCAAGTGCTTTCAATTCCCACCTGCTGATCTTGTATCTCGTTCAAACCTGGAGGAATTAATTCACCATTAAAAGGGAATTGAGCTACCAGGAGTGGCACACCTAGGGCTGTACCACAGCTAAATGGAGGGAAGGCAGCCTTCCAGAGCAAGCAGGTGTCAGAGCATTCCAGGCTCACTTAGGTGCCTGGGACTCCATTCTTGTTGATACAAGCAGGGAAAAAAAAATAGAAGAATAAATTCAAGGCATGAATGGCTGGATGTCCAGCAGGAAGGATGCTGATGACTTCATTGCTGGATTGCTCAGCAGTGCACCTACCTGGAAAAACTTTAACAGGATAGTATTGTTGTGGGAAGGCCCCTGATTAGGAAGCAGGTGAGGTTAAGTGGCTCATTTGAGGTCAGTTTGGTGCCACCCTGTGACACACTGGGGCTTCCAACCAGCCTGACTAATTTTAGTGTGAATAATAGCAAATTTGTAATGCATGTGCACAGGCAGAAATGAAGGCAAATTGGAATTGTTTCATTCTGAAGAGATGATTATTGAATTCTAATAATGTACTTGAGCATACATTCAATTAGCCTGTAATTGAGGCTTTGCTCAATTGATAGTCCTGCTCCTAAACCTGCTAAATCCAAGCTAAATCTCAGCTTCTCATGTGCTTTCTCTTGATCAGAGGAACATAAAATCACAGGGTGCTTCTTCAGCAAAGATTAAGATTTAAAAGTGTGTCTGTGTAATCTTTTTAATTGGAATATCTTCCCTGTGCATAAGAAGTTTCATTGGAGTATTTAGAACAGAAAATAGTCTACATTTCTCGATATTGAATGAAGAAAGTTTTGGTAGGTATCAAAATAGAGGTTTTACTTTGAAATGTGCATATTCCTAACCTCCAAATTGGACAGTAAATAGCTGTTTCAGCAAATGGAATGATCACTGAAATTAAACACACACCACCTTGTTTGTGTGTGGGCACCTTCACTAAGAGCAATGTATTATTGAAAAGAAATTACTGGCAATCATATACAAAAGAATGTAACAGTCTTAGTTCCAAATTATTCCAGTCTGTTTAGTGGCAGGAGATACATTTGTAATCCTGTGAAAAATGCTGTTCTCTAGTCAGCTATTTGCTTTGTGTGCTAATGCTTCTCTGTCTTCTGGCTTGTATAAATGACAATACAGTCATTCTTCTCTTTGCACTCTCCAATCATAATAGCCAGGCCAGAAAAACCCATCATTTCCATCTGCACCCCTTGGCATCCTTTGGTGCTCCAGTGGAAATAGCTCTTTATTTCTTCTCTCTCACTGGTGCACATGCAGTAATTTCATACAATTTTGTACAGGGCAGTTTAAAAAAAAACCCCAGAGATTCTCTGTCTCACTGCACTGCTCACACCTGAAGGGAACATTTCTTGCCTGTAATTTTCTTTTTAAGTAAAAGCTGTGTGGCAGTTACTCGTATTCTGAGCAAAATGTAGGCCTTGCTTGTGTAAAGATTGTTTAAAATACTGTGGAAATTGGCTAGAATTTTATCATTTAAGGTCTGTGTTAATGCTGATGTCCTTCCATATCCCTTGCCACATTAGGTAAGGCTGTGGATAACATTTTAAACTCTGTCAGGGTGAATGGAGGACTGATTACTGTTGGGTTTTTTTTTGGTTTTTTTTTTCCTTCTTGATCCCTTTCAGGTACTCTGGGTACCCAAATTAATCACTCAGTATATGACAGGAATCTGTGCAGAGCTGATAAAGAAGGAATATTACTGCATCTATAACCTGTTTTTATGAGCCAGTTTTTCTGAGATTTTCACTCTCCAGAAGCCTCTCAAAAATGTTATCTTGCTACGTGTTGCTACCTTACCATTCTTTTAAAGCTCCTGGCACTTTCTTAGGGTCTGTTCTGCGACTTAGAGAGATTGGAGAAGCCTGTTGAGCCTCAGCACAGCCTCTCCACAGACCTCCAAGGGGATGTTCTAGTTCTCTTCAGTTTTGTCTCTGTTGATTTTCAAAGTGTTTGGTTGAAAAAATAACCTGTCTGTTACCTGAGAGGCTTTCTGTCATGGCTGTGATATTTGGGACAGCTCTTGCTTTTATCAGTCACACGAGGAGCTGATGCCTTGAGTGACACCAGAGGGAGAGGTGGGTTCCTTGTCAGAGTTGTTTATCATCCTCTCTGGGTCTCTTCTGGTGTGATGCTTGTCACTGTAATTCCACCATCTGTTTATTAACTCACCAGGTACACACTGAAATCTGCTCCAGTGATTGAGTCTCTTCCTAAAAGCAGGCACCAAAATTTACAAAAAACCCCACAGAAAACCACAAAAACAACCCCAAACCACAAAACAAAGGAAATCAATATAGACACAAGCACTAAACAATGAACTGAATCAAAAAAACCCTGTCAAGTTTTTGGAGTTGAGATACTCACGTGTGAAAAAATGTGATAAATAATTACCTATTCAAATAAATCCTTAAATGGAAGCTTCTCCAGTATGAAATATGATGTGAAAGTTTCAGATTTACAGTTCTAAGACAGGCTCATCAAGGAAAAGCTCTACAGGTATTTTGGCTCTCTCAGTATTTATTACTGGAGCTGACTCCAGGATAGTTTCAGTTAATTATTCAACAGCAGGCAATCCTACTAGGAGAAAGAATTTTCTGGAGCTTAAAAGTCATAAGAATTGAAAACATCTTTGTTCTTCAGCTGAGCCTGATCTTGGGCTGGAGCTGCTTCTAGAAATGTCACATCAGGCTCTGCATTGATCGCTTTGCAAACAAGAACTTCAGTGTGGTTATTGTGGTGTGTGATTCATATGTGTGTGACATACTCTGGAATGTGTTCCTGGGAGGAAAAGATGTCTGTCCTCCATGTAATCATAGAGGAGACTCAGCAACTCCAAAGTTTTTCACTTCCTATGGAGCTGTTATGGAGATATGTGATTAATATGATCCTTTAAATGTTTTCTGTATTGGTGGTGATTTTTTTTTTTGTTTTGTTTTGGTTTTGGTGGGGTTTTGTTTTGTTGATTTTTTTAAAAAAATATATTTATGCCTGATACACAGATAGTTCTATACCCTATGAGCACATTGGTATTCATGCCAAATGTGCTCATTAAATAGCCATAACATCCTTGCCATCATGGGGTAATATAACCTCTGTTGGTGATGCTCATACTTCACCCAGGAGATGGGGGTGTTGGTATGAAAAGTGGGTTCTGTATTGCACCTCTCCTCCTTGACCATCAGGGTAAGAAAGGGAAGACCACATCCCTCTGTCCCTTAGAACTTCCTGGGAGACAAGCTCAGCTGTGGCACCTCTGGTTTAGATTTTACTGTTAAAATTCACATCTTTTCCATGTGCATTAATAAGTAATTGGCAGGGGTGAAGATTCCTATCTGAATTTATCAGGTTCATCCAGATCACAGAAGTTTCTGGGCACGTTTGGATTCATCTGCCTGAGTTCTGCACATTAATCAAGGCCCTCCAAGTTATCAGCTGGTGAGCAGGAGTCAGTCCTGGGCTGCTGCTCCCAGCAGTGTCAGGACACTGATAATAAGAGTTTCCCTGGGGCTGCCTGCTCTCTCCTTCACTGTTTTATCCCAGTTTCCACGAGCTCAGTCAGTGTTCAGGAGGTCCATGTGCTGTGCCGGGAGAAGCTGAGCACAGGTTTGATAAAACACGTAATGATGCAGCTCCTTTGAGCACCAGCACAGAGTGGGAGGTGCATCCAGACTCTTTGTGAGGGTTGTGCTGCCTGTGAAATACCTGAGTGAGGGAGAAAGGCTCTGTCATTAACAGAGTGTCTGAAAAAGCCACTTCTCCATTTATCTCTTTGCAGTCACAGTGATGCAGGGAATGTAACAATGCCTTTGTTGGTGTTGGCTGCTAATTGAACTTGTCACTGCTCTGTTTAATTCAGTGCAGTTCACTAGTGTTTCCTTTAACTCAATTTTAATCATGGGGTGGGTGTGTGGTAAGAAATGGGGAGGCAAAGAGATTACAAACACTCACCAAGAGCTGTAACTCCAATTTCTCTTCTTTCCATCCACCTCAATATCTGTGAAGCAGGTGAAGGAGATGGGAGACAAACCTGTTGTATTGTAGATTTTCAGTAGTGTGAAACATGAGTCCTCTCAAAAGGAAATATTTCCCTCTCCTTATGTTTAACTTCCAAAATAGAGCTGGGAAATGAAGTCATTTCCTTGAGAAGTGATAAATGTGCAGTTTATAGGAAGGATCCAGTTTCCAGCATTGCATCCAGTGCCACACAGACTTGCAGTAATGGCCCAAATGTGCTTTCCTGCTTTCTCTTGTTTGTATTAATCAACAGGGTGTAAACAAACATATTCAGGAGGAATATGAAGCTACAAGGGGTACAAGACAAGTTCATAAACTAATGGTGCATTTGCAATTCAGTCTGTATTTTTCCCAACTTTTTTTGTTTCTCTCTTCAGCAGCCTTTTTGTTCCTGTGTAGGATGAGCAGGGAGTACTGGTTTAAACTTGCCCTTGTTTCCAACAGCCTGGGAAATGATAATGGCTCTCCTGAGTGACACACCACTGAGTGTCTTGACTAAACACCTGATGTACATGCAAACCTTTTCATTTCTAGTTGGAATTATTAAGGAGGTTTAAGGCAACAGGACAGAAGTTAACTCAGGACTGTTGATGCTCAGGAAAGAACATGAAGCACCAAGAACACATCCCTGTGCCTTTGCTCCCTGGTGTGTTCTTGCAGTGAATGACCACCAGATATGTCCCATTATGCAACAAGCCTGGCAGCTTTTCAGTCTTCGCTCGTTTTTAATGTACAAGTTTTCATGCAGGTTGATTGTTAATGATGCTCATGTGATGTTAAAATTCAAAATTACACTCTTTGTTTTTTGGGGTTTTTTTTGCTTATAACTGAGCTTGAAGACTTGGCATGAAAGATGGGTCACATTCATTGTTTAACTCTCTTCTGCTCATCCTTCCTCTGCCTGCTTAATTGTAGGGAAGTTATTAATGGGCTTTTCCTGAAAAATAGCATTTAAAGCTGTTCCTAATTTATCCACCCTGTGATTACAATGCTGTTAACTGCTTTCCATTCAAGAAAACTCCCTTGAAGTGTCATCTGTCACCATTCATGGATGGTGGTGAAGGTTCTGGTGTGGTTCAGGCAGGTTTGGGCACTTATGGGATGTAGTTGTTGAGGATGTGCTGTTATCTCAGCAGGGCAGGGATACCCCTTTCACATCAAAATATATTTCTTTTGCAGCAGGGAAAAAAAAAAACCCACACACAAAAAAGTAATGTTTTACTTGATGTGAAAAGCATGCTAAGATGTACCAGATTTCTTGGTAAGAACAGATGATTGTTAGTATGAGAATCTTTAATAATAAACCTGCAGGAAAAAGGTTGTATTTGTAATACAGTGAGACCTGTAGATCCCATCTGTGAGAAACCAGTTAATTTCCAAAGAAAGGAGAAAACTCTTTCTTGTGGATGCAAATACCTAAAGCCAATGTCATTACTGCAACTTTTAAAAATGTTGTAAAAGTTTAAATGTTTAAAAATGCAGTACCAGATGCTGAAGAAGCTCAGCCACTGATCTCTTTCAGACATGCAGTAATTCCTGCAGCTGACAGGCTTTTTGCAGAGTCTTGCATTTGTTATAGGACACTGAACTAAGAAGTTGAACATCAGCTGTGGCAAGGGACAGCTTCTGCCCTGAGCAGGTGCTGATGAATTCCCCACCTGTCTTTGCCTTGATTTGAGCTTTCATTTTTTGCTGGCGGCATCCTGTGAGTCTGCACAGTGCACGGTTGGGTTTCTTAGGATGTGTGAGACATGTGCCCAGAGTTTGTTTTTATTGTTTTTAAACAAACTGCAAGGCAAGACATAAAACAGTTACAATTATTCGTTGTTTCTTTACATTGCCCTGACTTACTGAACTCAGCTTTTTTTTGCTTTGTACATGTTGAAGGACCTTGGATTGTGGTGAGGTCTAATGCTTCCTTAAACAAGCTCTTCTTGTGGGTGTTCAGCCATCAGAGATTCCAGGTCTGGGTGCCACACACACTCTTCTCCCTCCTTTCAACACACCATTACAGGCAAGGCTGAACTCCTCTGCTGGTTTAGAGATTGGCATTTACAAGATGAGCCTCTAATCCTAAAGTAAAAAAGATTGAAAGTTCATGAGGAAAAAATTGATGGGAGCTCTGTAAACACACTTGACTGATGGGGCTGAGGATATTGGCAATAAGGCATCTCCAGAATCTCCTTAGCTCCCAATCTGGGAGGTGGCAGGAGGCTTTTGAAGTCTGTGAGTGGTGCTGAATGGAGACCATTGCAGGAGTTTGTGTCAGGAATTCAGGTGAATGGGATTTTTAATATTTGCACAGCATTTAGCTCTGAATGCTGGAGCTGAGCAGATTTGCTTTCTGAGGCAGTGTAGCTGAACTCCAGGGAGCAGCTGATGGAGCTTCTGTTTGCATTTGTCCTGTCTGAATGAAGAGATTGAAGAGCCTGTTGCAGTGCTAAGGAAAGAGTGATCACTGTGAAGTTTGTTCACTATTCAACACTGAGATTGTGAGACAAGGAAACAGCCAAAACTGCACTTTGCAGTGGAGATTTTGCAGCCCTCCTTTTCCATCTCTACCCAGCTGAAGAATGCTTCATTTTTCAAAGCGAATAATTTCCCAGCATCCATTCTGGCTGATGAAATACTCTTCCAATAGAATCACCCCCTCAAACCTGTTACACTGCTTTCCAACTTTGATGTGCTGATTTTCTGCCATGGAAAATACCTCCCCTGGGACTGGGAGACTGGTTCACCTCACACATTCCCCATCACCCCTGTCCAGCTGTGACTTTTAAAGATGCTTTAGGTCCAAGACCAGAAACCTGCTGAGCTACAGGGTGATGGTTACAGCAAGCCCTGCAACTATTTTATTAATTGGTGTAGAATTTGAGAAGAAAACTCCATAATAGATGTTTCCTAGCTCCCAAAAATCCCTGGAAGTGTCCAAGGCCAGGCTGGACAGGGCTTGGAGCAGCCTGGGACAGTGGAAGGTGTTCCCTGCCCATGGATGGTGATTGGAATTAAATGATCTTTAATGTCCCTTCCAACCCAAACCCTTCTGTGATTCTGTCATTGTGCTCTGCTCTAGATACACAAAGCCCCTGTCTAAAGAAATTATTCCAGTCCTCTTGATCTCCTTTTTTTTTTTTTTCCTAACCAGGTTTCTCTCCGGTGCATCTCTTGCCTCTCTCTTTTTCTCAGCAGGAAACTTTCCATCAGCGCTTGTTTGCATGTGAGGAAGATGCAAATAGGTGCAAGACTTGGGCTCTCTCTGTTTGGATCCCATAAATCAGACTTTGCATATGCTTTACTGTCCTATTTATTACCCTGCAGCTACTACTGACTTACATGACAGAATACAACTTACAAAGTGTTTGTTCCCTCAGCAGGGTACAGACACAAATTAAAATGGAAGAGCTTTGGATTACTTGCTTCTGTAATTTTCTCTTTTCTTTCCTTCAAATTACAGCAAAAACCTTCTTTTGCTCCTGCTGCTGCTGCTCATGACTTTTTAACTGACCCTTGTGAACACTGCTGACCATGTCCTGCTGCCTTTTGATCAGCAGTCTGGTATTATTGAGTCTTCTGACCCAGACTGCTCATCAAATAATGATTTATCAGTATTTCCCATGATTTTGAGGTTGAAACTTTAAGTATAAACACTTTCATTCTTGCTCTTACATTGTTTTCTCCCTCCTCCCTTTTACTTAACCTTGTCTGTGCTCTACTTGAGGAGCCTTGCAGGTAATCTGTTTTTGACTTGTGTCAAGAACATGGTGCTTAAGGATGACCCAGGATTTTGGTACACTGATTTCTTTGCCTTTTGTTGAGGCCATTCAGAGCATGCAGCAATCACTCAGCTTGTGGAAGGTTTTATGCTGTGTTGTAGTCACAAACCCAGCTGCTCCTGAGAACTGAAATCTTGTCATAAGCACGCATTTTATACAAAATGATATATATGTATAACCCCCAGGATTCCTTAGGTCTGTTTCATTAATTTCTCTTACAGGATTTAAAATGGAGTAATTAGGAAAAACACATTTTTTGTCTCCAAGATAGAACTTTTTCCCCATATACATGGTCCCCTCAAAGCCTGTCCACTGGGATTTGATTCAGCATTAGTTGACACTGCATTTAGTCAAGGAGATGAAGGAAAATCATTCTGGTATTGAATTATCCTCAAATTCACCATAATGTCTTTATATCTCATCTTCATGGAATCACAGTACTGTTAGAGTCTTTAGAGTGGGATTAATAGTGTTTTCTGAGCAAAAAGGGAATTTTAATAGCCTTCATTAAAGCTGTGATAGTTTCAATAGGGACTAGACTATCCTCTCTTCCAGGATTTACTTTGAACAGAGAGGATGAGGATTTTCTGTGTGGCTCAGCCCCAGGTGTAGCAGCTCTACACTCATAAGGAAGTTTTATTGTTTTTCATGTATCTCACCTCAATTACAACTGTCATGACAGGAAGAAAAAAAAGTTAAATCTCATCCAGCCTTTTGTAGAATAGAATGCAGGCCACAGAATTCACAAGTCACTTTTGCATCATGAGCACTGCTGTATAAATAAAGCAGAAGAGTCTTCAAAAAAGATTGTGATTGAAAGGTTTTAATTATAGAAAATCTTACCAGCCTCAGATAAGCTCTTTAAATACTTAATTATGTTCCCTGTGTAGTGTCTATACGTTATTTGAGTGGGATGTTCCCAGCTTTTGCAGCTAACATATCTTAAGCCTTTCTTCTAAATATAATCAATCTTGAAGTATTGAATGTGAACTCGTATTGACCACGATCTTGGCTTTGTTTGGTTAATTTATGTGTCTCAAGTGTCTTTGCAAGGTCCCTTGTTCTGTTGAAGAGCTGCTGTCAGTTCTGGGGAAAATATATCAATCTGAACTCTCAGGTATATTTGGGAAATATTTTCTTTTGTTTCCACAATGAATATGTTTCCCTATCAGGTTTGTTCTCTGTCTTGCTGTGGAATGAGGAAACCTTTAAGCACATGGATTTTATTAATGTTTCTTTCCCCAATTCTAGCAAAAACTTCTTCAGCAGAACCAAGGAGAGGCACCATAAACCTGTCCTACATGGTTAAGGAAAAGCACTTGTTCCATGAGCAATGTTATATGTGACAGGAGATCATTGCCTACATGGTGAACTTCTGCATCAGGCAGTAACAAATAATACAGGAGTTATTGAGAAAGTATCCTGGAGACCTCAAAAATACCCAATGGAGACTTGATGGAAGTTGCTTGTTTCGGGTTCAGGTTAAATTTAATATTGTTTTTAATCAAAGAGCCTTTTGGTGTCAGCCCCAGAAACAAATCCCTTGAGGCCACCCCAGAAGGGGTTTCTGTGCCACAGAAAAGCTTCCACAGCTGGGACAGGCAGGATTTTTGTGTGTGCACCATGTTTCTAACCCTGCCTGCACACCACGAGGGCTGAACTTGTTCCACAGCACCAAAATCTGTTCCCTGGCATGTTAAATTTGGGGTGCTTTGAGGGAATATGGGGACTCCTGCTCCACCTGCTGTCCCAAGCCTTTGGATCTGTACCTGAGTGCCTTGGGAATCCTGTGCTGTTTTATCAACACTGAACTGGCCAGCAAAAATGTCAGCAGAGGGATGAATGAAGTGATCTTGTGTGTGCCCTTGTTGTTCTGAGAGCTGTGAACTCCAGCCCTATGACCTTTGTTCTCAGCTTTGTGTTCAGGAATTCATCCAGGAGGTAAAAATTCCCAGATTTATAATGAGATTGTGGTAATTTTTTTTTTCAGAATTCCTTCTGTTTCTCTCTGTATTTATGTCTTTTAACTCTGATGGGAGTAAAGCACAGGAAGTATTTTGAGATCTGGCAACCCGAGTGTCACCAGCAGTAAGCTGAGCTGATAGTTTGGCCATTATACATATTGTTTTGGAGTAAATGAGTCTCAGATTTTGCTTGGTGCTGTCTCTCCCACCATTTTCCTTTTCTTTTTTATCAGGAATATTGAGTGGTAGTTTCAATCCTCCCCAATTTCTCACAGGCTCTGGAATGGTTTTTGTCAAATACCAGCACCTCTCACCCATCAGTGCAGCTCTCAGGGTGAACAGCACACTGTGCAGCATATTGGAATTTCTAGCATTTATTACTGCCTCAAAATGTGTTTTGTGAAAAAAGAAAGAGCTGATCTTTTGGTGTAATAGTGTAGAATCTCTCCAAGGGAACAGCCTAAATCAAGAAGTATGTTTCAAGGCTGAGCTTTAAACTGGAAATAAACAGAGATACAACCCAGGAGAGGGAAAGCTGGAAGGAGTGTTGTGCTCTGCAGAGTATTGTGAAACTCTTTGTATCATAAAAACCTGAAATAAAAAGAGAAGTATTGAGTGGTAAGGAAAGATTTGCCTGGTTTTTATATGACTGAACTGGTTATCAGGCACCTCTGGTGTGTCTGCCTGCTGGCTGTGGGACATTAGATTTACTAGAGCTGGTAGTACTACTATTGTTGACCTTTTATGGGAGGTGTGGGGGATTTTTGAACCAAATCCTGAAGTTTACTTCATCCCTGGGTTTGTTTTTTCATGTGGGCAGGGAGAGGGAGGGGTCCCAGCCAGAGTGATCCCTTCTGGTTAATATCTTGGGTTTTTTACATCCAAAATTTACTGATGCTTAGCAAAGGCTCTGTTTTTATCATTTAAGTTTTATTTTTGTTGCTTACATCTCAATAAGTTGCCAGCCTTAGCTGTAAGTTGGTTTGGTTTTTTTTCTGTCAAGTTTGCCTTGATCATTTCAGATAAATGAACCTGCAGCCTGACCTTGAATGTGAGGGTTTTTCTGTGGCTCACAGTGCTTGAGACAGATCCTCCCTGGTCATTGCAGCTACAGATAATCAAATGGAGTGAAACTGGGAGGGGGAAGAGCTGAACAGATGTATTTACTTGGAAAATACAACTTAGTGCTCACTCTCCCAGCTGGCACATGAATAGACATATGTAAACCACAGAGTGTCTGTGACCTCTAAGCACATGCAAAACACCCCAGAATATTTTTACACAATAGGATTTGTTTAACTCTCTGAAGTTTAAGCAACCTCAGAGCCATCTTTACACTCTGGCAGCTGAACTTACTTCAGGAACCTGCATTTTACCCCTGGGATTTTTGGGGTGGGGGATGTTGTAGGGGTTTAGCAGAGAGTTATAGTTCTCCTTTAAAAGCAGGAGAGAGTGGCACAGATGGATCAGATTTATCTGAGGCGTCAGCAGGAGAAAAGAAACTATATAAATTTATATCAGCAATGGACTTGCTACTTAACTGAGCATGGCTTCCACAGCAATACTGCCAGGAACTACAGGAAAATAAACTTTCTAACACAAAGCATGACCTGAATATTGCGTGAGAGCATGAGGAAACAGCCTCCTGAAGTTCATACTGTGCAGCTGGGGAGGTGTCCTAATGAAAGCCATTTCAGGTGGATGTGTACAGTAAATTAGCAGCCTCCTGTATTTACTGCACTCAGTGGTAGGTACTGTACTGCCTGCTTGAAAGGCTGTAAAAGAAGGGAGGGTTGTGTCTTGGGTAAAACCATTGTAGGTATTTGTGTCAGCTCTGAGATTTTTATAGGCACCTGTTCCTTGCCTTTCTCATTAGCTGCTCTCCAGGGCAGCAATTGGAGTGACAGCTGTAATGTTATCCACTCACAGACACCTCTGCCCACATCACAATGTTTTGCTGCAGGTGAGATGATAATTTTCCTTGCATCAATCAAAGTTCTGTCAGTGAGATCAGACAAATGGCCCTCTGGTTCCTGCAGCATGTATTTACCCTGTTTTCAATCTGAACAGGAGAAAATGCAGTAGGTAATTCTGGTGGAAGGGAATGGCGGAAATGACTAATAATTGGCCAGTAAGACACTTGCATTGATAGGGTTATTCCACAGTTGTGGAGGTTTATTTGCACTTCCAGCTGTGTGAGTTCTTCTATGGGGCTGCACTGTTGATCTGTATGGCTTTATATCTGGTTCTGTGGAAAGCAGAAGAGGAAAGGCAGTTTATATCAAAATGTAATATTAATATTGTATGTAATATATATATATTATTCTTCATTAGGTTACAGTCTCTACCATGTGCTTTCTCTTAACAATTGTGTCTATTGACCAAGCCACAGTTCCAGGCAGTTCTGTCACCAGCTGAGAGCAAAAGGAAGTTCAGTTTGCTGTTGGATATGTGAGCTACTGTGTTTATATCCTTGGGGAGAAATGGGTCAACTTTTATGGTCAAACTGTGAAGTGCTTTGTGACAAAATGTGTTTAAGTAACACAAACCACACCAAACTCCAGTGCTGTATCAGAGCAAAGCACAAAACCATCTGTATGTCACAGCTTTGATTACATGCCCATGTTCTTCTTGTGCCATTGACCCCTGTGGACACCAGCAGGTTTTGCTTCTCACAGAAGTTCATTTTAGGAGAAAAAGACATCCATACTTGCCAGACCTGGACTGTGTGTGTAGGAATTGGCCTCTGGATCTGTGTTGGGGCCAGCTCTGTTCAATATTTTTATTGACAATGGATGAGGGTATGGAGTCTTTCATTGGTAAATTTGCAGATGACACTGAGCTGGGAGCATGTGTTGATCTGTTGGAAGGGGGGAGGGCTCTGCAGAGAGACCTGGAATGGTTGGATGGGTGGGCAGTGTCCAAAAAAATGAAGTTTCATAAGTCCAAGTGTCCAGTCCTGCATTTTGGCCACAAGAACCCTCTGTGATGCTCTAGGCTGGGGATGGTGTGGCTGGACAGTGCCCAGGCAGAAAGGGACCTGGAGACACTGGTGACAGCAGCTGGACATGGGCCTGCAGTGTGTCCAGGTGGCCAAGAGGGCCAATGGCACCTGGCCTAGGTCAGGAATGGTGTGACCAGCAGGAGCAGGGAGCTCATTCTGCCCCTGTACTCAGCACTGGTGAGGCCACACCTTGAGTGCTGTGTCCAGCTCGGGCCCCTCAGTTTAGGATGGACATTGAGATGCTTGAGCTCATCCAGAAGAGACAAAGAGGCTGGTGAGGGGCTGGGAACACAAACCCTGTGAGGAACAACTGAGGGAGCTGGGGTTGTTTATCTTGGAGAAAAGGAGACTCAGGAGTGACCTCATCACTCTCTACAACTCCCTGAAAGGTGCCTGTGCTCAGGTGGGGGTTGGTCTCTTTCTCCAGGCAGCACTGACAGAATGAGAGGACACAGTCTCAGGCTGCACCAAGGGAAATATAGGTTGGATGTTAGAAAAGAAGTTTTTTATAGAAAGAGTGATAAAGTGCTGGAATGGTCTGCCCAGGGAGGTGGTGGAGTCACCATCCCTGGATGTGTTTAAAACAAGACTGGATGTGGCACTCGGTGCCAGGGTTTAGTTGGGGTGTCAGGGCTGGGTTGGAATTGACCTCCTTGAACGTCTCTTCCAACCTGATCTTTCTGTGATTCTGGAGCTTTGTGCTGATAAGGAACAGCACTGAGGCTCTTCCCTTCTGTTTTCTCCCAAGTATTACCTCGTGGTTACTCAAACAAGGGTTCTCACAGTTAGAGATAAAACCATGGAATCGTTATTGTTGGAAAAGCCCCCCAGGGTCATCAAGCCCACCCTCTGCCCCATCCCCACTGTGTCACCCACCCCGGGGCACTGAGTGCCACATCCAGGTTCTGTGAACATCTCCAAGGAGGATCTTTAGAGCTCTTGAAAGGAAAAAGTCCTTTTGTGTGCACGGCAGAGAATTGAACTGGGTATTTGCTGAACTTTTGTAAACAGATGGAGATGGGAGACAAACTAAAAGGCAGCAATTACGGTGGTGATTGCAGTTCTCCAAAGAAACAGAAATGTGCTTGTTAGTTGGCAATGTGAGACATTCACCTGCCAGAGCTGAGTACCCAGAGCTGAGCTGAGCAGACCTTCCTTGGAGGATTCCAGACACCTGCTCCTCTTTGTCTGGAAAAGGGACTGAGGATTTACTCTCTGAGGCTGCTAAAACGAATGCTCAAAATAACAGTACTTGATATCACTTCATATGATTATTTCTGATTATTTCCAGAGTGGCTGTAGCTCTATGCCAGTGTAAACTTTAAATCATGGTGTATTTAGGGCAGTGGCTGTAGTTACCCAGGACTACAAGCACAGGGAGATCCTGCCTTGCTCTCTCTATCATGTGTGAGAGCAAACATTTACTCTGAGCCTATATTTGTTAACTTCTGTGAAGAACCGAACCCAGGGGACTTAATGCGATATTTAACTAAATGACTATGATTGAGGCCCTGAGGCCAATGGCATAAAATGTGACAACGTGTTAGGATCACTTACCTGGAATTATATCTCAAACAATTTGTATGTTAAATGAGTTGTCTGATGCCTTGGTAGGGTCCGAAGCCTGTTTTCTGTTGCAGGTGTTGGTGTGCTCCTGTTTGGAAGCACCCCTTGGAGAGAAAAAAAGAAAAGTATCCAGCAAAACCCTGCTGGAATCCATTTTCAGGAAAATTAAAAAATACCAACTTGATTGCAGGACTAAAATCATGAAGGATGTGGAGTGGTAAATATTACCTGGAATCAATATTCAGGAAGAAAACAAAATTTTGTGGGATGTGCACAAATGTGGTGGTCAAATATCTGCACATTGCCCTGTGGTCCCAGCAGGGAATCCAGTGCAGCAAGAACACACGTGGATCATTTGTTTGAATATGTGGCTCAGGCACCCCCTACCCCTGTGATAACAGGAAAATTCACTTTTCCATTCAGTTTTCTGTGGTTCATTTGCACTGAGGGTTGTTTTGGGATGAGACCTCAGTGAATGTCAGAGGAGTTGGTTGGATTTCTCAAATTTATTTGTCAGTGGTCAACTTCTACAGTCTGCAGGAGTGGTGGCCATTCCTGTTTCTGTGCAGGGCTCTGTGTGCACTTAAATCCACCCTTTCTTGCATTCTTTTGCCCATCCACCAAACCAGAACTTCCCACCCTGCATATCTTCCTATCCTATGTCTCCTTTGCTTCCCAGTTCTTGCTGCTTCACTGTGCTTTGATGCTGTTCCTCTATCCTGACCAGGAAATAGGTTTCTAATTCAGGGATAAAAAGATGAGACTTGGAGCTGAGAGTCCTTGATGTCCTTAGGGAGGAATTACCCTGTCTGGAGCTTTGTGCAGTCCTGTGATTAACACTGTGAGGGAAGAATAAGTTCCTCTCCCTTGCCACAACTTGTGCAAAAATAAGCCATTATATCTTTACCTGAATCCCAGAGTTTCTGTGGAGTGGGTGACCCAAAAGGAGGCATTTTTCACATGAATATTGCTGCCTGTTCCAGTCCCTGTATCATCAAGCCATGGGCTAAAACTGCTGGGCTGAAAAGGAGGTTTGAATTCTGTTTTTCTGAGTGAAGGACAGGCAGATGATTAGCACAGTGCCTGGGGTATCTGGAGGTCACATCAGTTATAACCAATTAGTGTTTTACTTATCAGTTGGAAAAAAGTGATTTCAAATGTAATTAGTAAACAAAAGCCTTTCATGTTCTTCTTTAAAGACCACCTCAGGGAGTGCTGGATTTGGACAGGTTAAAGGCAGTTCATGTTTCATTTGGAACACTGCAACAAAGTTTATTTTAGTGCAAGATGCTTTACTATTCACTGGTTAAAAAGAAACTTCTTGAAAACAGCTTTTTCTTTGTGGATTTGTGGTGCAAAAGAACCCACAGTAAACACCACTGCCATCTGTTTCAAAGAAGAAATGACGGGCTATGAACGTCCTTGCAAAAACTGAAAAGCTTTTTAGTCGCTAAAAATGCGTAATTTTAGAAAATTTTGTTTGATTTTTCATTGATTTGATTGCATTGAACCAGATGGGGCTTTTTTTTCTTCCATGAAGAGCCTTCACCACATCCCTGTGTACGACGCTCTGAGATAATACATGGCTAGCAAACTTGGAGCTGATGAGGAGGAGGAGGTTTGAAGATGCAGCGTCTCACAGATTTCTTGGCACTTGAGGAAGAATTCAAACCTGCTGTGCCACCTATGATGGATGAGCTTGTTGGGCCCGACAGATTTTCTATGTGCAATGCTCATTTTTGCCTCTGTCCACTCCCTTCTCTGGGTATTCACTGGGAAAGTAAAGGAACTTTGATTCCAAAAAGTCTTTTATTTCCCCAGGGAATGGGCACAGCCCCAAGGCTGCTAGGGATGCCCAGGGTGGGGTTGTTGGGGTGTCTGTGCAGGGCCAGGGGCTGGGCTGGATGATCCTGTGGGTCCCTCCCTCATGGATATTCCATGATTCCACAATGATTTTTCTCTCTGAGGGAATATTCCTCACTAAGATTTGCCACGTGGACGGAGCAAAAGCTGTGGATAGACCAGATCAAGCAAAACTTCTGCATGGGTTGGAGACTGCAGATATAATCAGGAATGCTTTTATGTGTCTGGAAACAGTGTGTTCCTCTAAAAGCTTGCTAATTTTATTTTTCAAAGGGAACATAAATATCTGACTCACTTTCCCATACGTCTGGTGTTCTTCTATAGAAAATGTCTTTGCTAACAATACTTACAAGTGGCTTGTCTTTTTAATGACTAAATAAGGATTTCTGAATAACAACCACCAAACAAATTAGTAGAGATCATAAACATCTCTTTTATTACTCCTGATAAAATATGCTGTGATTCCCCTCTGTGATTCAGCCCTTTCTTTTATTGATAACTGTCTTCTGAGGAGGCCAGCAGATCTGACTGACCTCTCTAACCTTCCCTCCCAGACTGACATGTCACAATCCTTTGGGGAAGGATTTGAGTTCTCATTCTGTGTGGTGGATTAAATAAGTGTCACTGGGTTTCTGAATACCTTCCAGGAATTTCCTCTGAGTGAACCTTAAGTATTCTGTCTGTCAAGAGCTGCAGTTCTTGTCAGCTGCTGGATTTGGACTCCAATTCTCCCAGTTGGGAGCCCTGCCATTAGCAGGGTTCAGCACTCATGGATATTCATGGTGCACCTCCAGGCATTGTTCCTGTGAGCAGCACCCCGGGGCTCTCCCAAAGCCTTGGACCTTGTGTGTCCTGCATTGCTCCCTCTGCATTTCATCTGATTTGGCTCCCTGATCCCATTCCTTTATTTGTTCCTTGTCACCAGTTGTCTCCTGAAGTCTGTCCCTGTTTCTCTTGAACCTCCTCCCCCTTGTTAATGGGGAGAGCTTGATCAACATGCTCTCCCTTGTTAATGGGGAGTGGTCCTGAGTTCCCAGTGGTTTTACTGGGAATTTCATATTAATTCATACTTAGAGTCTGGTGAGGTTGTAAATACATACAGAAAACCAACTTTTCTTTTGTTTTTTAGAGCTATACGTGCCATTATTTAGCATGTAAGAAATTATGAAATTTTGGGTACTCTCTTACTGTTACATTAAATTTACCTCAGCATTGTTTTCTGCATTAATGAGGACTGCACCTGGACATGGAGAAGTTTTCCTGTCTTATCCCAGTGGCAGGACAATTAGTGCATCTCTGCTGGCTGCTGACTTGGAACCACACGTGGTTATATTCACAAACCATCACTGCTGCTCTCTAATCTATCCAGTTCACAGGCAAATAAAATATGCCATCTTTCAGGATTGAATTACAGAATGGAAATGAAAGAAAAAAGATTAGTAAAAAAAGTAATGCCTAAAGAGTAGCCTTATTCTTCAGGGAGAAAATAAAATACCTGCTGACAGCTCTTACCTTAATGATGTTCTTGCTTCTGTCAAAACATCAGACGCCCCATCATTTTCACTGGCATTTGCAAGACTCTTTTAAGAGATGCAGAGGAAAGCAGAGTGATTTGATGGGTGGGTTTTGTTTTTTTTTTCCAGTTGGAATCCCTTTCCATAGCCACTGTTTTTGTGAAAAGAATCTCATTTTTCCCCCCATCTGTTCCCTCTCAGGTTGATTTGAGAAGGATTTGGGAGCAAGAGGCAGTAAAGGGTAGATAAGGTGTAAGATATACCCAGGGCACAAGTTTCTCTCCTGTAAAGTAATTAATGGTGGGAATTGCTGCTGCACAATATCCCTGCAATGGGTGCAAAAAGAGATATTTGCAACATGGGCAAGCTGGCAATGGGAACTGGGATACTCTGCCCAAACCAACCACTCTGGTGTGTTTGTGTTTACAAGGGACTGCAGTTCCCCCTGTGCAGAGGTGTCACATCTTCAAAAGAGGATCTTGGAACAGAAACTTCAGCAAAGTCTCTCTCTCTTCTCTAGAAGCATCACCTGAATAGGAGTGGCTGTCTCTGTCTCTGGGGGTTATCTCTGTCTCTGGGGGTGCCACCAACTGCTCTGTTCTGGGGCAGGACCCCACAGTGTCCTGACCCCTCAGAGCTCATGATTCATGGAGTGCTTGCTGCTGCTAAGGGCGGCAGACTCACACTTTAGGGACCAGTTGTACTTCTTATTTTCTTCAGCAAACTCTGGCACACTGATTTTTCTGTTTTGTCCACACCCGCTCACATGACAGAGAGAGGATGAAACCGTGGAGAAACCAGAATCAGTGAGGGTGAGGAGGAATTCCCTGTGCAATTCCCCTTTATCCACACAGTCCCTGTCAGTCCCTGGGGTGTGACTGACAGCCGGGGAGGTGTGGGAAGGACAAGAGGGAGTCCACTGCAGCTGGACAGCATTTTCTCTTCTGCAAAGCACATTCAGCTGCCTCTCCCAAAGTTGAATCAGTTTGTTCTTTACCTCAGGTATTCTGGTATTGATCTCGTCTCCTCCCTCCCTGTTCTCATGTCGGAGTTCAGGAATCAGAAACATTTCAAACTGATGTGCCATGGAATGCAGGTCTATTCCACCTGACACAGAGTGGATTCTAACTCTGATTTTGATTCATACTCTAACGTGTGCTGCTTCCCACAGGTACTATTGCTTCTTTAATTATCTGTCTCTCAGGACCTTGCTGAATCTATCCCGAAAAATTTTGAACTCTACTACTCCTGGAAATGAAGATGCTCTCAGCATTCATGTTTTATGGAAAGACAAGATCTTAATGTAAAAATTATCTGCTTCTCTTTTCTTGAGCAAGTTTTCTCTGTACTGGAGGGTTCATACAGGGATGTGGTGAACAAACAGTTCATTGTAAGATGTGTGACTCTTGATTCACTCAGTTTTTCACTTAAATTACAGCTTTATGAAAAGTGATTTTCTCCTTTAATTGTTTTTTACTTTCTTTCTCTATCTTATTCCTTGACCAGATTTAGTAAAATTCAAATATAGACTACTCTGCATTCATTCTAAGGGGCTTTTAAAGGAAGTAAGAGATCATGGGAAATTATATTCTTCCTCATCTCCACTCCTCAGAGCAGATTTAGATTGCCTCATTACAAGTCCTATTTTCTTTACTTTGAGAAATTTGCCTCCCAAGCTTTGTTTTCCCTTTTATACCTCTGCAGAGTGGAAGTTGCCTTTCTACTTCCTGGCTTTTTTTGTGTATTTTTTTTTAAACAAGAAAAGTTAATAGGGCTGATAGTTTCCAATGCACACTTAGGAAATGAATTTGGAGGCTCCTCTAAATGTAGGAGATTGTTTAAAACAAGCTTTTCCAACACTTTTTCCTTCTTGTTGTTAAATGAGCAATTTTCAACAGCTGCCCCTGCAATTCTGCCACGTTTTGCAGCCCACCTTAAAGGCTAAGAACATTGATCCTTCAGGCCAGGACCTGTGAAAATATTGATGAAAAACATGTCTTCATGTAAAGACAAATTCTGAGACAAAAACATACAGTTCCTGCAGAACTGTTGGATACTGGAGGGGAGCTCTTGCTGCTGCACCAAACCCTGAGATTCTGCCCCTGCTCCCCACAGGTTCCTCTGCTGGTATCTCTTTATCTGATTAAAGGAAATAAAACAAGCAGCCCTTTAAGCCACCACATTGTACATAAGGGACACAGAGCTCTGTCAAACAACCAGAAAAGATAACCTGATAAGCCAAACTGGCCTGAAAACTGCATATTGCAGGCATAAATCCTGGGGTGTTCCTGTCAGTCCTTAAGGCCACAGGTGGAATCACAGAATGCTTTGTGTTGGAAGGGACCTTAAAGGCCATCTTGTTTCATTCCCCTGCTGTGGGGGAAAAAAAAAAAAAAAGGAAGAAATTGTGTTCTTGTTTAATTCTTCATACACTTCTGATTCCTACCAGCTCTTCCTTGGTTGTATTTGGAAGTCTCTGGTGTGGTGAACACTTTTAGCATAATTTAAGATGGGTTAGAGGATGGGTTTGTGATCAGTAAAGCCTAAGCTCTGACCTTTCGTCCCCAGCTGTGAAGTGGCAGAGGGCAGCACACAAGTCTTTGGGAAGGGGGGCAGAACAATTCCCATGGCCCCAGGAATGAGTCCCTGTCAATTCTGAGGACCTGGCAGGAAAAAAAAGAATGGAATTATGTGTGTAATAGAGTTGGGATAAATCATTTAGCAAGGCTGGATCCATTTGACTGTAGATTGGACACACTGACATGGATTAATGAGAAACTACAAAGACCAGGTAAGGAGGAACAGCAGGATGTAGATCCTGCCAGCTGTGCCTTTTTAGGCTAAAGCACATCACAGAATTTACCTCTGGAAGCAAGTTTTGTTATCATCCAGTCCTGGTGGTGGAAAAAGAAGGGTTTATAAGTGTGTTCCATATTCTGTTTGCAAATCTCACCTGTTCCATGGGTGCCTTGTCATTTGAACCACCAGGAGTGATCCATGATCACATTTTCCACTGCTATTCCCAACAAATGAAACAATAGCAGTAAATCCCATAATACCCATCATCTTGGGGCAGAGGGAACGAGGAGATCTTTATCCCACTCTGAACCCTGCTGCAGTTCTTTGGTGCTTTTTGTTTGTCAGATTACACATAAAGGAATAGGACTGTGTCCAACAGTTGTGCTTGTATGTTGTTCATCATTCTCCATCTTCTGCAGGGAGGAATTGTGAAGTTTGCCATGAAATTGGCCCTGTGTGGGAGAGCTGTGATATCTAAGAGCTAGTTTGAGTCATTGCATTTGCCTCCTGTGTTACAGCAGGCTGCAGTTAATTCTGCTGAATTCCTTATAGTGACATCCTGAGGGATGTTTTTTAATGAGCAACATAAGAATCCCCCAGCTGCAAACTGGCTTCTCCTCATGTGCAGGTACTGAGCGTTTTTGTTTGTTTACATGTCAGAGTACAACGCCTTTGGATTTGTTTCACACCTAATTGTGAGATGCATGTGCTGCTCTCATCCACATAAATTACTTCTCATTGAAAAACTTTGTCTGAGACAGAGTTGAGTTTAACATCCAGGCACTTCAACTGAGCCATGAAGAAATATGTCCCAGCGTGACATCAGCTTAAGCAAAATCATCCATTCTCTATTAGTTCTAGTGAAAGTGAGCACAGGACAAGCTGGTGCTGCTGCCCTCCCTCAGCTCACCTGCACAGGTTTGTTGTCCTGAGGAAGAGTGAGGTGTGTCTTGATTTTCATCACTGGCTCTTCTGATGTCTGAATGCTACAACTCCTTTAGAAAATGTTGATTCACAGGCTTAGAATCTAAATCTGTGCTGTGACTTCTGAGCATAGGAACTGGGTGCAATTCAGAGGCAAATTAACCTAGCTGAGTAATTAATTGTATCAGATGAAATCTCTAAAATCTCCACTTTCATGTGCCTGTGCTCCTTTCAGGTGGTTACCTTGGGTCTCTTGAGGGCTCCTGCTGGTTGAACAGGCAGAGGCTGCTGGTGCTAAATATGTGAAGGAGATTGAACTTAATGAGTCAAAGAAATGAAGGGCTTTGTAACACCCAATTCAAGCAAAAAGCCACTTAAAGAGATACTTGAAAAGCGCCATGTGGGTCAAGTTAGCTAATTGTGGAGACCAACTTGTGGATTCTGTTCTGGCCACAAAACACAGGCACAGCTTGGGATACCTGTGGGATTGTGCTGTGGGAGCAGAGTGTGCTGCTTTCCTTATCATCTGTTATGTTGCCTGCTGCCTTCACATAATCAAAGCTTAGCAAAAGCCTGCATGGACCTTATGTTGGTGAGACAAATTGCACCACAGCCTGGTTTTAATTCTTTAGTATATTTTGCTTCCTTGTGTTGAATAATGCAAAGACTTTTTTGTTTTGTTTTAATTTTTTAGCTTAATTTTTTTTCAGGCAGCTGGGGACCTGCTCTCGTTGTTGAGAGTTCTTTTTGGCAGGTGTTACAGGTAGATCTTTGAAAGCCCAGATCTTTAAAAATCAAACCCTTGTTTATGCCTGCAGTGAAAACAAGCTTAAACATGTAAGTGTAAATTACAGCAGCAGCTCTGATGAACACGTACACAAAACCTTTATGAAAATATTGGTTTTCTGATGAAGAGAATCTTCAATACACTGCAAGCACAAAATTGACAGTATGTTTGTGGAGCTGCCAGCAGCTCCCTACACCTGCTCTGACCCCTCTCTGGCTTTATGCGTGTTTCCCTAGTCCTGAGCTGTTTCAAGTTGCTGCTGTGAACATTTCCTTGAACTTTTGAGCTCTGTGTGTCACTGTGAGCTGAGTGTGCTCTGCAGAACCCTGCAACCAGTTCCAGTGATTCTGTCGTCAGTGCTAAAAACTGAATGAGCAATTTAGCAGGGAACACTGAACTTGGACAAGGTGCTCCTTGAAAATCCAGCAGTTCTTCTGGACCACTCTTCTGTCCAGGACCTTGAACAAGCCAAATTCTTCTTTCCTGGTGCCTGGGGTGCTGATCCTGCTCAGTTCTCTGTTCCTGTCTCTCGGGACCATGAAATGCTGGAGGCATCCAGCTTCACCTCCAGCTCTTACAGGTGCCTTGGGCTGGATTTCCCAGCAAAGGAAACTTCTCTCTGCAGCAGGGGGACAGACACTGCCTGCTGACCTTCCTGTTGTCCCTGATCACCCTCTGGAATTTTGCCAGTCATTTCAATGAGTAAGATGGAAGAGGCAGCAGTATCCTCTGTTTTTCGTCTGTTCCTATCTGCTGTGGCAGTGCCTCATAAATAAGGACCTTAAACTCACGGTTAAATTTAATCTGTAAAAGTCATTTTAGTGTTGAAGCCCTTTCTGTGGGACAGAGCTCACTCAGAGCCTCCTTTTTTTTTTTTTTTT
>VWZU01012567.1:1098163-1112361 GCA_013397095.1 Sterrhoptilus dennistouni
TTTTTTTTTTTTTGTGTGTGTGTGTGTTTCCTTCCCAAAGCCTTGGGCAATGTTCCAGCACAAGCACCCCTGATTTGGGAGGTGTGATGAAACGTTAACAAAGTGATTTCCACAGATCCACCAGATTCTGTGAGTGTAAGAACTGGAATCCTGACCTGGTGCCACAGGCAGTCAGGAGCTGTAAGTTAAAATTGCAGGGCTGGGTGTAATGGGTTGGCAGTAACGCAGTACTTGGAATTCATTTGGCATTTACATGCACAGTAAATTCCAAATGAGCTCCTAAGAACCCTATAAAAAGAAAAAAAAAGGGTGTATGTGAAGCACTTGTTTCTCCCTGTAACATATATCCTCTGTGTCCTAGGTTGGAACCTGGCTCTGTGTCATGGGGAAGATCTTTTAATTTATACAAAGAGGTGATTTACATTCTCAGATAAAGTCCAGGCATTTCCAATAACATCAGGATAAGTGGGGCACTGTTTTCTTCGCAGCTGAAGCTTGGAGATTCTGTGTGAATTCCTCTCAGTTTTACTGCCCATGTTTCAGGGCAGCTTGCTTTTATGCAGTGAATATTGGTAGATCTCAAAGAAATATAGCCCCCGATTTTATTACCAATGAAGGGAATGCCTGCCGGTGGCGTGGCAGATCGTGTTCAAACTGGCAGCTGGTGACAGATGTGGATGTAATGGCTCTAAATCACTGTGTGGACTCACTGTGTTCCATATTTTACTCAACTTCCAATAAGAGTCGTGCAAATAAATTAAAGTGCAGCTGTCAAGATCAGCAGAGTTGAAGGCGGACGTATAATATAAAGTATTCAAAGAGCTGGTGCTTTTTCCTGGAAAAATGTTGAAATGTGTTTTGTTAGATGAAAGCAGCAGATTTGTTACTCCTGTTTGTTTTTCTTGTCTCGCTTTTAATAATCAAGAGCACTTGTAATCGAGTTTCAGATCTCAGAGGGGTTTGTTACAATTTTGGGCTGGTTCTGTGTCTGTTCCATTACTCCCAGTGAGCCTTTTCCTGGTTATTCCATCACTTAAACTCTGCTGGAAATGAAATCCTGTAATGCTGTGCTTAGGGAGTAGAATACCTGTGCATGAACCAAGCATTGCTGCTCAAAAGGTCCAGATGGGTTTGGCTCAGTTCTTGCCTTTTATGAAATTACTACGCAATTCCTAAAATCAGGGATTGTTGTAATCTTATCACAAACCATCAGCAGACAACTCTGTTACAACCCCTGTTATTCCCTGTGTGCCCCAGAGAGGCCAGCTCTGGGTCTCCCCAGGGTGTGCCTGGCAGGCTGATGAGCTCCACAGCAATTCCATTTGTCTCCAGTCCCTTTTTATCCAGTTGGCAGTGCCTGGTTTTGTCTGTGAGCTGCTGGCTCTGCTCTTCCCTGGATTTGGGAGGGATTTGATCCAGACTTGGAGGCAAGGCTTCACTCTCTGGCCTTGCAGCTCCTGAGTTGGCTGAGCAGTTCCTTCCTTGACTCTTCCACCATCTCCCATTCCTGATCCCCCAGGATCTGATCAGATATTCACACTGTGGTGGAAGGTACAGGCAGACAGGCAGAGGTTTCTTTTCCATCTCCCCCACTTTGTTCCTGATCCTTGCAGAGTTTCAGGCAGCCATCAGTTAATGGAATGAAGACGCTTGGAATTTGTCTGTGCTCAGATCCACAGAGCTGTTGTTGTTCAAGCATTTTTAGAAAACATGAAGTATTTCCACCTAGCACACAGTGCTCTTCCTCCAGCCTGGCTGTAGCCACCTGTTCAATGAGCTGAATTCATCAAGTAATTTTTAATCATGTTCATTGGACTGTGGAGTTGTGCCAGGGTCCTAATAAGGAACAAATGGGTTCAGAGCAGGCACAGAGCAGATTCTGTTAGAAAATAGTTCCCTGTGGTGCTGCTTCTTATCAGCTTGCCTGTGAAGGATAAGGAATCATCAACATTTCAGATTACTGAGGAACAAAAGAGCAGAAACTTGGCTTATTTGCATCACAGTGGTAACTCCTTTTATTCTGGACTTGCACCAGCATAAATTAGAGAAGAATTGGGCACAGAGCCAAATAATTGTTGCATTTCTTCAATAATTAAGTGAATCTACAAGGAGCTAAGTTGGTGAAAGGCTAACAAGCTATTCATCAAAGCCAAGCACTGCACCATAACCTGTCTTGGCCTGTTCTGAACTCCAGAGATGTTCTACTGTTTGTTCTTAAGGACACCTTGGAAAGAGGAACTCTGAGTGTAGCATGAAGAATTTGGGTTGAATCAAAAAATTTTGTTTAAGTAGCCTTACCAAGCAGTAGAACTCTTTGGTGCAAGTATTTTGGGCAAGATTTGACCTACAGTATTGCCCCTCTGAAGGTGATGATTATGTCCAGCAATTCACTTCTAAAGTTTTGTATTTGATACCCATGCAGGGAATGTAAATTTACACACAAATAGTTTTCTGTGGCATTGAACAAAGATCTCATCAGGTATTAATTGGAGCTTATTTGGACAATGGAGGTTCCTGCTTGTAAAGATGGGAAATAGAAGAAAAATGAAAGAACTGAATACTTTACTGTGCTTATTTGGGTCAGGTCCTTTCAGACAGTTGCACAAGACTGTTTGAGGTGTTTGTGTTGCTGTTCTTCCCACTGGTGCTCTGATTCAATGAAAATCTGCAATCCTGTTTCCTGTGGAGTTGTGTATAGATTGAATGTTTCCCCAGGTACCTGGCAGGAATTCCTGACAGGATGAAGGGTGAATTTTGACCCCATGCTGGACAATTATGTGATAAAATCACTAACAGGCATTCCTGGTGATAGAAGTGACAGCTGATACAGTGCTTAAAATTCTGCTTTGATCTGCATCAACAGGAATTCCACATGTACAAAGTGATGGGAAGATAAACCCTTATGTGTTCTAGCTCCATATTATGTATGTAGCAAATGCATAATCAAGTGCTGATATTTCTCTTCAATGTGAAAGGTGCAGCTCTAGGATTAAAAAAGTAGATTTCCAAATTGTGGCATTTCCTTGCTGATCTTCCTTATCCATCAGTGCTTAAGACCAGGGAGTAATATAATCAAACATAATGACTTCTCCACTGAGTGAACACATACAGTCCTTGTACCAAGTGATGAGCATCACTTACAAAGGAGAAAAAAATTTTCTAAATCATGATTTGAAGCTCTAATGCAGGAAGAAAACTTCTTGTACCCACTCCTGTGTTGGTCACTTTGCATTTTTGCTGCTGATTCTTCAGTTTTGCAAGATGACAAGTTGTTCAGGCTGCTGCTAATTATGTGCTCACTGTTGTGGTAATTGGCATCTCTCAATTTAGTTGTTATGACTACAGAGTCCTTGGTAACAGGCTGGTGATGCAGGGAGGCTGCAGCCTGTCCTGCTGGCTGACACTCTGCTCTGCCTGGCCACGTGTGCTGTCCCAAACTGCTGCAGAGACTTTCCCGAGTGCCCAGCACCAGGATGTTGGAAACGTCACAGAAATGCAAGTTCTGCGGGTCTGTCTGTGTATAAACATAGCCAATGCACTTTTCTCAGGTAGAAGTGACCTTAAATCGCACTCTGCAGCAGTGCAGCACAGCATAAGGCTTGGCCTCATGCACGGGTAGTCTGCTGTCCTCATTTCACCCAGAAATGAGGGTGAGTTGCTGTGCCTTGATGAACCTTGACCTGTTGGGTTACCACTTTTAGGGAAAACAGATCCTGGAAATTGGCAGGTTGTATATTGATGCTATTTTACATTACAATGACACAGACTTTGAGATTTAGAAGGCTGAAAACGGCTTTTTTATTTTTGGGATGTGTTTTCTTTTTATATTATTTTTTACAGACCAATTTGATTTGTAAAACAAACACAAACTTCTTCCCTCACATTGGTTAGAGCAGAGGGACATAAAGAAGAAGTCCCTCCTAGGGAAAGGAATGAATAACAAAGGTACGGTTACAACAACATTTCTCCTGTTTACAGAAAATTCCCTGGGAAAAGAATTTCAGAAAACTAAAATACCTCAGGCATGGAACAAGGGCTGCAGTATATCAGATCTTGTATACCAGTGTGCATCATCCTGAAAGGGTGACCAGTCAGTATGATCTTTGTACTGCATGATTAATATTAAAAATAGAAGTTTCCCTTGTGTCCTAGCAGATTTTCCATCCCGTTTTCCCCTGTGTTTTTAGCTTTTGCAGCACATGCAGAATGTTAGGAATTTAGTCAATGTATGCCTGTAGGGGACCAGGCTATGTAAGGAACTCTCAGCTGATTAAATCAGTAAATCCAAATTAAATCTGAACCTTCTCAGGAAAGCCCAGGTTCAATTTGCATTGATTGGGGGAGTGATAATACACTGTGAGCAGAAAGCTCTGCGCAGGGAAGTGCTTCAGTGAAGAAAACACTGGCACTGATTATTCACATATTCAGATATTGCCTGGACATCTGCAGACTCTGCTTGAGGAAGATTTGTGGCACAGTAAATATTTGTCTTACAGCTCCTTGGAAAAGCCTTTGAACATATAATTTCTACTTTTAGAACACACATTTTGTAATGGGAATTTTCTTTGGAGGAACCTGACTTGAGGCCTTGGTGGATCTGCATAAAATCTGATATTATGGGAATGAAGCACAGCTTCTCCTGTAGATGGACAGGTTTTCTTACATAACCCCAAATGGGGGAGGATCCAGACTGTGCAGGACCCAAAGCAGAATTAACACTGGTTTTGAAATAAAAACCCATTAAAAGTCTCTTCAGTCCTGTAATTTAAACCCCATAAGCCATAATGCATCTCTTTCAAGCCCTGTCTGGTGGTAGGAGATCTTGTTTATTAACTGTCCCAGGGGTGAGACAGCAGCAAATAAGAAAGCATTAAGAATTCATTTACTAACTGCAGATATTCTTGGAGATATTGGGAGTCTTATAAAAAGAAGTAAAACTGTAACATCCAGAATCCCAGATCTCTGGTGGCCGCTAATTCTTTAGGGTTAATAGGATCAACTCTGAGGCATTTTTGCACTTCCATTCAGAAGCAGAATGTTTGTTCCTCCCTTCGGGGAAATAAAACAGTTGAAATAGATCAGCTCAACTGCAAACACTCAGGTTTGGGAGTGCATCTCTGTGTAGCAGGCAGGATTCCTCCTGAGTGTGTTGTACACTGGAGATGCTGGTTCATGCCTTAGAGGTGGAAGAGATCCTTTTCTGTTCTGGAAATTGCCGTGGAGCTTGCAGTTGTTCTTCCTGGTGTTTAACTACCTGGACAATGATTGTTTTTGCCACCACAAGCAAAGACTGTTGCCATGCAGAGTTTGTAATAAGTCTGTAGGTTGCCTGTGCAGCTGTGTCAGCAGCACAGCTTTTGTGGCAGCAGAACAGTTATTGGTAATGGACCTGGCTCTTTCTCACACTTTGTTGCCAATAAAAGTGGAAGGATGATTAACCTTTGTCTTGAATTTCTGGGATGAAATGTGCTACTTTAGGTGTAAACCACAGGACAATTTCTGTAGGAGGTATTTCTGGAAATGTTTGGGAACCTGCATGAGGGATATTTAAATATCCCTGATGTCCAGTTATTTGAGTAGTTTCTTCAGGTTTCCAGGGGTGCCCATCTGTTCTTACCCCAGAGAAAGGAGTAAACTGAGAAAACTTTTAAATTTGAGAGAAGCATAGCTGTGATAACAGCAAACCCAGCTCTTCCCTTGGGCTGTTAATGTTCCCAGGTCTGTAATTTCAGCCAGTTAAGGCAGGAGGAATGACTGCCCAAAATGAGCACTTGGCAAGGTACCTCTGGAAATTAGTCCTGTCTGCTTCACCCCAGTCTCACACTGGGATCAGAGCTGTGTTCCTGCTCAGACTGATCCAAAGCAAACCTGCACTCAGGTGACCACCCACCCTGAGACTTGGTTCCCTGGATGGTTTGTCAAATGCTGCTTCAGGATGTGGAGCTGAAAAAGCTGAAAAGTTCCTTGCAGGGTGCCCCCCGTGGGATCCCTGCTAGCACATTTGTTATTTGCTATTCCAGCATCAGCTCTTTTCTTGTATTAAATTTGACTTGCCTCCTCATGGTCAAATGTGATCTGTGTTTTTCACGTATCTGTCACAGGAAAATAAATGCTTAAGCGAGAACATTTTTCTTTATGGACTGAAAAACCCTAAATTTGTATGTCAGGCCTGGCACACGCTTCTTTCTAGGAGGTCATAAAGTCTGTAGGCTGGAACACAAGTCTGCATTCAGTCTCTGGCCCTGCAGCCATCCATTAATCATCATTTCCAGTTATAAAACAATATATTCCTAGTGGCTTCACCAGGGTTTTGTGGGATTAGCTGTGAGCAGAGCCTGGGAGTGCTCTGAGCGGACCCAGCTCTGGGTGCAGGTTGTGTCTGAGAGTGGAGGGATCACTGTCAGTGGACTTGGCTGAGTCTGGGACTCTCTGCCATGGTCCTCTCTCCTGTCTGACTCCAGCCTGGCTGTTCCCTCAGTTTTCTGTCTGCTCCCCATCAGTTCTGCCCAGGCCAGGGGGTGGACAGAGATGTGAAGGACAATGGGATTTTTACTGCCCTGCTTTGTCTCAGATGAAGTGAGGCTTTTCCTGCAAGCCTAGCAGGTTGCTATGGATTAGGCTCCTTAATCAATCCAGACAAACCATTCCATGCTGCTTCCTGGTGGTCAATACCTCCAGTCACTTGCCATTTCAGCAGCTTAGAGACTAATGAGCCTTTATCCTGCAGACAGAGATGTGCCAGAAAGCAGAAGTTGCTAAACAGCCACTGTAGACAGAGCTGTAAAACCCTTTTGCCTCTGTCCTTTCCCACCACCATCAGCTGGTAGCATAGCAACTGCTGAAGCTGCTTGAACTGGAGTTGACCTGAAATTACATGTTTCTCAGTTTTTGTGTTTATTAACGCCCTTCTCCTTATTTTTGGTGATTGTTGAGATTACGTTTCTCAGTCCCTGTGGGAGATTAGCAGCTCGTTCATGCAGAAAGCAGAAATAGACTTAATAACGTGATGGATGAGCTCAGATGGACCCTGGAATTAGAAACATGAGGGAGAGCTGAAGGTAGCCCTGGCAGTGGCTGGTGGAGAGACCCTTGGTGCTGGTAGGGTGTGGGTGCAGCTTTCCATACAATTTTAGAGCACTGGAGGAGCCTGGAGGAACAGCAGCACCTCACAGGCTGTTTTCTCAGACTGTAGTGATGGGGAAGTGGCTGTTGAAGGAAGCAGAGTGAAGTGGAAATCAGCAGAGATTGTGGCACCCCTGGGATTTCTCACCTGGGGGAGAGAGAACTCAGACACAGGTTCGTGAGTAACCTGCAGCTTGAATGATTGTTGGTGCAGGTACAGCAGTTTCTACTGGAGGAATCAATGTTTTAACCAAAGTTCCTGCAAAGCTCCTGTATTTTCATCTCTCTTCTTAAAGGAGAGATGATGCCTAGTTCTCATACTTTTGTAATTACTGTATTCAGGTATGTTCTGTTCAGATGTGTTAAAGCCTAACTTGTATTTCTTCATGGGTCATTTCCAGATTAATACAAAACCTTAGTCCACACATAGCTTGATGTGCCTGTCATCGAGTCCAATAAATGAGGGAAGCAGCAAAAATTAAAAATTACTAACGGTTGTGTAAGGAAAATACATCAAAAATAAGTCCGGAGAACAGGACTTGGTTCAAGCATGTCGGACATGCTCCTTGTGGAGCAGTCAGATGCTGCACAGAGAAAGTCATGGTCTTTTTATTTTTACTGGTATTTTGGTCAAATGAAACCTGAACCATTTTTTCTGTGTGTGACACAATCTCAGCAGATGGGACTAAGACACTCCATTCTCAGAACAGTCTTAGTAAGAGAATAAAATCCTTTCCCTGACAGGCACTTTGAGCATTGAGTGATTAAATCAAAGAGTATCACTGTCACCAGTGCATGCTCTGGCTGCATGTATAAAGGAAAAAAAAAAAATATATATTCTTTCCTGCATATAAAAGGAAAGTGAGTTGTGCTCACCTTTCCCAGAGAAAGGCATCCTCATTTATCTTCCTGTGATGGCTTTAGACTGCAGCACCTGATTTCTGCTGCCATGAGTGAGGGCTCTCAGAGAGAATTCAAGGGGCTTAGAGGTGCTCAGTATTATTTCTTGGCTTTTCCTTTAATAGAATGATCCAGTACCTCTCTGTGTTTCACACTGTGGGCCATGTGCTGAGAAAATAAAGAGTAAGGAGGTAAAATGCATCTCACATCTATTTTGATACCAGTCAAAAGATGGGGGGGTTCAGGGTGCAGTTAATTTTATCTGTCATAGATTTGTGCCTTAAGGTGAGCCCATTCTCTCCACTGATAATTAAGGGAACCTGAGATAATTAGGGCAGGCTGGAACATGGAGAAGCTCCACAGTGAAAGTCAAGCTAAGTGTAATCAGCTCAAGGATGTCCAAAAGTCCTTGTGTTGGGCCTCTCGTGGTCCATGAAAGATCCCTGTAAAGACAATGACATCCCAGAAGCAGCAAGAAACACACCACTGCTCCTCTCTGTGATGAGTTCTTGGAGCTATTTTGCAGTTGACAAACTCAGAAAATTACACGTGCTTTAAAACTGCGAGTTAATTGTCCATGATTCCAGCCCTGGGGAACTTGTCATTCCTGGAGCTTCCCTCCAGAGCCTGCCTGAGCTCCATCCCTGTGGGAAAGGCTGCCTGCTGGCACTCGGGGCACAAGGCTTGGGAATGTGTTTTGCTGCAAAACTGGAGGTTCCTACCCATCAATGCTGAGAGTCTATAGCCACCCTTTTAACTCTGTTACAGTACAAATGATGACTCAAAGGGAAGCATTCAGGTCTAATCTATGTGAGTTCTTGTAATAGGCTTTACAATTAGAGCACAGACTCTTCCATCTAATTCACTTAATTTACGCAGGGAAATGAGATACTGTTCAACTAATCCGATGCTATTTTCTTTATTAGAGAATGAAAGCATCCTCTGGGGCTCTGGTGGGATTCAGGCTAAGCTTCTAAGGCACAAATAGTGTGAAATGCTAATGAATTAGCACGCTGCTGTAATTCCCACTCGGGGTCTGGTGCCCCTCTCCTTTGGCCTCTCCCTGCACTGGAAGGGCTGGCAGGAGGCACTGGGTCTGCACCAGCTCTTTGTGCACTCAGGATGACTCTGTGGATGTCTGTTGGGTAAAATGACACTGACACTGATACAGGTGAACCTTCTCCAACCAGGATTTGTTCCAGCTGCCTGGCCTGGTGACTGCAGTGCTTTCAGGAAAGGGTTAAGAGGTTTTCTCCTGCTTTGCAATAGCTCTTGTAAACGTTGCTGTGTTCTCTTTAATCCTTGACAGCCCAGTTGCTCAGTTTAGAGCAAATGTTTGAGTCACCAAGGGGCATTTCCTCTTCTTCTGGAGGGGAAAATACAGAGAGATTGTTTTCTCTGTTTCCATCAGGCTGATGGATCAAGGTCTCCCCTCATATCTCTGTCCTACACCTGTGCTGTTGGGAGATGGTGAGGGAGTAGTCAAAAACTCATTTTGTATTTGGGGTTTTGAGGGGATGATAGAAGACAAGCATCCTGCCAAATATTGGCTCTTTTGCTCCACTGGCTTTCTGTGGTGTTATTGACTGCTCTCCCCTGGGTTCTGCTCATCTCTTGTTTTCATTGCTGTTGTGCTCATTCTCTGACCACTTTGCTCAATTCTTTTACATTTTCTGGCTCATTTTTACTTTCTCCCTTGCTTTTTGTACATGAAATGTGTGGTGAGCCCCCTGTAGACAGAAGCAGCAGCTCTTGAGGGTAAAGCAAAAGGGAAGAAGCACATTATTGTGGCAAATGAGCATTTTATATCACAGAGTACTAAAGTCACTTATTGGTGCATTAGTAAATTCCGTGCTGGGAAGAGGCACCAGATGGAGAGCAGTGACACGGAATTTGTCCCATGATCCAAGGAGCAGGGCTCCATCCTGTGGGATGCTCCCAGAGGAGAAGAGGTGTGCAGGTGATGTTTGCCTGCTGGGAGTGCTCTCTCCATCATGGGTGGTTTGGGTGCAAAACCAAGCAGTAAATGCTTTGCACCTCTGAAATTTATAAACCTATGAAAGCATTGCCCTGTGGTGTACAGGCTGTACAAATCCTGAATCTTCTCTCACCTTTCTGGAGTTTGGCTTTAATTAAATATTCAGAATAGTTGATTTCAGAATTGGTTGTGGGCACTCTTCCTGGGGCTCAGACAGACCATATCATTCCCTGGTGCAATTTACCTGTCCAGGTGAATCCATGAATCATTTATTGCTGCTGCTGGCACACTCTTAGAACACCTGGCACGTGCCACTGCTGCCAGCCTGCTACAGAACTGAGAGACTGAGCTGAATGTCTCTCTTAGACAGAAACTATTAGTGCACTGTCAGCACAGTGAAATCTCCTCATGCTAAACATTGCAAAATCCAGGTGCCTTTTTTCTTCTGTGTAATAAATGGAACTGGAGGTTTGGAGCATCACTAGAAAACTAAATTTACCTCTGCTGCATTTATGACAGTGGTAGGGAGTTTGAAAATAAGCAGTGCCAGTATAAATACTGACATTCAGAGCTCTGAAGACTCATTGCTGTTGTATAAAACTCTAAAGGTGCCCATGGATGCTGCTCAGGCAGTCTGGATATTGTGTAGAAAAGTATATAGATACTTTTTATTCAGTGTTTTCTGCTTAAAAGAGTTTGGAGAAGCTTAAAATTTGGTTTCCTTGCCTTTCAGTCCCATCCTGATCAGTTTGACAAGCACAGTCCACAGCTGCTCGTTGTCAGGGAAAGACCTTTGTGCAGCAGGTCCCATTTTCACCTTTTCAACCCTCAAAGAATAAGAACCATTGTGTCTCTTCTGATCTTATTTTTACAACCTGTGCCCTGTCCTATGCATGTGAGAAAACAAAATGTGGAATTTTTGCACTGGATGAGACACCAGAGTTTTGTGACATTAGGGGTTCCTTTTGTCTAAAGCCAGCCACAGCCCATCCCATGCCAATGAGAGTTTATGGTCACAGTTTATCAGATGGTTTTGTTATGAAAAAGGGAGAAATTAAAAAAGATCATATAAAATTCATAGTTTAGGAGGTGTATCCAGCTGTTTTAAGATGGCATTTTCTATAATGTCTTTCTTTATGGATTATTTCACAGGAGAAAGTGCTAACAGTTGTTGAGGATTTTTCTGTAGTTTTTCAGTCTTCCCAGTGGCATTTTAAGGAATCATGAAGCCACTTATTCTTTCATCATATAAAAATTGCTTAGAATTGCCTTGCTTAGAAAGCCAAATAGAGAAATATTCCAGCAGTAGAGTAGAAACACTCAGGAATATTTGCCAAAGAGTAAAACACATTTGTTTTCCACAATGGTTGGAAAGTAGAGTGTTAATGGTACTGAGGGTGTAAGAGTTGAGGAAGTGTCTGGATGATTCTCTTTGTCATTGTAGAACCCCAGAATGGTCTGGGTTGGGAGGGAACTTAAAATTCATCTCATTCCATCCCATGGGCAGGGACACCTTCCACTATCCCAGGGTCCCATCCAGCCTGGCCTGGGACACTGCCAGGGATCCAGGGGCAGCCACAGCTTCTCTGGGCACCCTGTGCCAGGGCCTGCCCACCCTCCCAGGGAGGGAATTTCCCATATCCAATCTCTCCCTGCCCTCTGTCAGTTTAATGCCATCACCCCTTGTCCTGTCCTTGTGGATGATGGGATTTCAGGTGGTCCTGCAAGGAACAAGGATTTGGATTTGATCCTTGTGGGGCTTGAGATCCTCTGTAATCCTGTTTGGTCTATTCTGGACCTTCATGTTAACTTGGTTTTCTCACACTCTTTGCATTACTAGGATTCATGTCACTTCCAAGCTCTAACAGTGTTCAGCCTTCTGAGCTAGAGATGGGAGCTGTATTGTATTTTCTATTCTAACAGGAGGAGAAAGGCACACCCCAGTTCCCTTTGTGTCTGCACAACTGGATCTGGTTTTAGATTCAATAAAATATACCCATGGTTAAAAACTCCCTTTTTTTTTTTNATTTTATTTTTGTTTTATTTTTTAAGTGAGCACCCATAAGCACATTTTTCCATGTCATTCCCAAGTCTGGGGTTCATTTGGATATTCCAGCTGCAGCAATCCAGATGTGCAGGTTGCTGGGGAGCCTTTGGCTTCCTCCTCTCTGTCTGGAGGAGGTGGGAGAGTGGAGCGCCAGGCCAGGCAAAGCTTGTGCTATAAAACAGTGTTGGGATGAAATGGGGCTTAAAATATGGTTGTTCACAATTATATGTGTACAAGGCCAATCTGTCACCATGTTTATTTAATCAAGGTCAAACAGAGATTTTAATTAAAATAGTGAGCTCATAACATCAGGCTGCTCATCTGTAACCAGCAAGTGGGTTTTGTAACAGAGCAAAAAAATGTTCCCATTTGTGTGCCAGTTTTGTTAAATAATGGGTAACTTGTTTGGATCACTTGCAGTAATTTGGCACAGAGTGATATTAAAAAAGTGAAAGCTTTTGCTCCAGTTGGTGCTAGTAGGGAATAATCCATTATTTTCAGTGAGGTGGGACTGATTTTTTAAAAACTACTGGAGCAGCTGCTTATCTTAGTTCCTTAAATTCAGAAAACAGGAGCAACAGTTCAAATTCCTACTTTTATTACATTTTACAGCTCCTGTTTTTTCAGTGGTAGAGAAAGGGGAAAATAAATGAGGAAAAGAAGGGAAACCATTATAAGGGTGGTTTTTTTTGGTGGGGATGATTTGGATTGGGACAAAAGTAGGGAAGATGGGCGTGCTGGGTGAGGTGGTAATTTAAATCAGTTTGACAATAATAGTTACTAAAGTTGCTAGATGAGATCTTCATGTCTGCTTAGTAGGATAAACTGCTCTATTAATTAAGCTCAGCCTCATAAATCTCTTGTAAGTTGCCATCAAATCCCAAAGTAACCAGGCTCACGTTGCTATTGAAATCTGCAGCCCAGGAGAATGGAGTTTAATATTTCATTTGTCTTGTGCTCAGCTATGATGTGACTTGTAAGATGTAGTCTTTGCATTGGAAATAAAAATAACCAAGTGTATCTTTTAATTGCCTCACACCAAGAAACAAGTAATAAACTGCTTGTGATCTATAATAATTCGATTTTTAATGAAAATGTATCCACACATATTTCTTGAAAACAATTTTCTTGGAGAAGTAACTTTGTGAGTCAAAACATAATCAGCCTGGCATTTCATATCAGAAGAAGATTCTGGCAGGAGTTATGGAACGGTGCAGAAAATTAAAGCAGAAACAGACATTCCACAGAAAACATATCTGGCATCACTGATTTTTCTTCATGTTGGATACCAATTACAATTCAGATTGTTTTTTCTCCAGAGGTACAATGCACAACTCCTGCTGTCAGTCTCAAGGAGATAGAATGTTTTGTTGTAAGCAGTTAAAGAAAATTAAATCAAGCCTAATTTCAGTTGATCTTTTTGTATAACAGCTTCTTTCTCTTCACTGAGCAGATCTTAAACCTGCAAGAATTGTCCTGAGGGGAAAATCCAATCTTCCTCCCATCATGTGGTGCTCAAAGTCCTTTCTTCCACATTTCTGTGGGTCCTGGGTTCTTCCAGTTCTTTGGGTTCTTTGAGGAATCACCTTTAGGAAAGAAGAGTTTGGAATGACTCCCACTGAACTCTAAATTTCTTATGTTGTAACATTTACATGATTCTTTGTTTTGAGACAGAGATCACAGGGTGGTTTGGGTTGGAAAGGACCTTCAAGCTCATCTCATTCCATCCCTTGCCATGGGCAGGGACACCTTCCCCTATCCCAGGCTGCTCCAACCTGGGCTTGGACACTGCCAGGGATCCAGAGGCAGCCACAGCCTCTCTGGGTGCCAGTGTTTTAAGCCCTTCTTGATAAAAATATTCTTTTTTGTCACCTGGTTTTCACAAGAGAATAGAGTTTGTGTCCTGTGGGCAGAGGACAAACCACATTAGAGTGTGGCAGAGGGAAGGCTGGGCAAGATTCAGGAAACTGCTCATAATCTTTCAGAGTTCAACTCAGGTTTTCAAAGCCACAAGGTGTGTGCTCTTCATGTGGTTTCCAGTATGCAACTGTTATTTACACTGACAAAGAGGAGGGGAAGAATAATAAAAATCAGGCAGACAGCCAGAGCTCTGTAGATCTTTTTTCTTTTCTCCTTTTTTTTTCTTTTTTT
>VWZU01012567.1:1112392-1128781 GCA_013397095.1 Sterrhoptilus dennistouni
TTTTAGCTTCCATCAAAGGGAGCTGCTGAGGCGTCTTTTATCAGCTTGCTTTGCTTTTTCTCACAGAGGTGGTACTCAATAGCTGGTTCCTGCCTCCTCATGCTGCTTCTCAAACATCCAGGCACTCTTCAGGTCTCATGCAGACTTTCCTGAGTACCTTTGCCCATGAAGTTGAGCAGACTTTGCAATCAAACGCCATAGGAGATGTTGATTCACTGTTGCCTTGGCATTTTCTTAATTCTGAGCTACCAAGAGCCCCACTTAGAGCCAGTTCCAGCAGCTCCCTGGCTGCTGGGCATGGGGAGATCACTGGTGTTTAAATTTGCTAAAATTGTCTCAGCCCGTGCTTTGATTAGAGACTGTATCCTGTTGTTTATCTCTATTTTTGGGGGGTTAAGATCACAAAATGAACAAGTGAGTTTGAGTTTTCCTCTTGCTGAACTTGAGTTTTCCTCATGTTGCTGATTGTGTCATGTTAAGCGTTAGAATTTGGCTGAACCACAGCACCATGATGTGGGATATTGACTGGGATATTCTGCTGTGTCAGGTCACAGGGCAGAGGAAGGGCTCTGCTGGAACCCTTTTATTCATAGTTTGTGCTAAGGGCACTCAGCTGTGCTTATTTAGGATTTCTTTCCCCCTCCCTCACCCTCCAGGATTCTGTTGAGTGCTGTTGTTCATATGCCTAAAAGAGGGAGCAAGTATAAACCTCATGATGGTCTAAAGGACACTTCTAAAACATAAAGCTGCTTTGTGGTTCCTGTGTTTTCCGAGGTGTTTCTCAATTGGTAACACTATCCCCAGTGCAAGGGGGCTGAAATTCAAGCACAAAAACCCCAAACCCAATTCTTCCCAGTAACAGATTAAATTCCTATAAAGGATTTGGCAAATGAGAGGGGAAAATCGTGCCTTGGTTACAGAAGGTTTTGGGGCACAGATACATGATGGAAAATAAAGGATGGATGCGTGATGGATAAAGCCTTACTGCAAAGATACATGATGGAAATTTAGATAACATTTTCTGACTCCATGTGGTTTGTTTTTGTCCCCAGACCTTCCCACCCCAAAAAGGTTTTGGGGCAGCCTTACTGCAGGGATACATGATGGAAATTTGGACATTTTCTGACTCCCTGTGGTTTGTTTCTGCCCCCAGAGCCTCCCACCCCGATCGCCCCTCCGGAGCTGCTGGCTGTGGGAGCCACCTACCTGTGGATCAAACCCAACGCCAACTCCATCATCGGGGACGGGCCCATCATCCTCAAGGAGGTGGAGTACAGGACCACCACGGGCAACTGGGCAGAGACTCACATCGTGGACTCCCCCAACTACAAGCTGTGGCACCTGGACCCCGACGTGGAGTACGAGATCCGGGTGCTGCTGACGCGCCCAGGGGAAGGGGGCACGGGGCCCCCTGGGCCTCCCCTCACCACCAGGACCAAGTGTGCAGGTGAGATTCTGCTGCTTCCACTCCCTGGCCAGTGCTCTGCCACATCCTCGCTGCAGGTGCTTTGTCAGGGGTCTGAACTGATAGTGTGGATTTGGATATACACCCTGGAATGTTGTGTTTTATTCCACAGGGAGCTGTTTAAGATCTGTTGGTTTTGTGCCAGTGTGGTGGTGGTGTTGTGGTGGCCAAGACACGCAGAGTGACCCAGGAAAAGTTTTCAGAAGCTCCTTTGTTACTCACAAAGCTCATACTTACAGGAAAAATCAGAAGGCACTGTGTTCCTCAAGTCCTGTGAGGAATGGCTGAGGGAGCTGGGGTTGTTTATCCTGGAGAAAAGGAGACTCAGAGGTGACCTCATCACTCTCTACAGCTCCCTGAAAGGTGGCTGTGCTCAGGTGGCGTTGGTCTCTTTCTCCAGGCAACAACTGACAGAAGCAGAGGACACAGTCTCAGGCTGCACTAAGGGAAATAGAGGCTGGATATCAGGAAAAAGTTTTTTACAGAAAGGATAATAAGGTACTGGAATAGTCTGCCCAGGGAGGTGGTGGAGTCGCCATCCCTGGATGTGTTTAAAACAAGACTGGATGTGGCACTCAGTGCCAGGGTTTAGTTGAGGTGTCAGGCTGGGTTGGATTTGATTATCTTGGAGCTCTCTTCCAACCCAGTGATTTGGCGTTTAACTCTTCATTGGTCAGCAGTATAGTGAAACTCAGTTCATTGGTTGGTAAGGGCTGTTGTGTATGTCTATCAAATTTTCTCTCTCTAGATCTGTTTACATTTTTCCTTTGGGGGTTCTAATTTTGCTGTTTACACAGGTGCATTTGTTTTTCACCCTCAGAATAGATTGTTGTGTGAAAGGAACTTCTCATTCTCAAAATAGCTTCATATGGGAATTACAAATTGCTTGTTAGCTTATGGGAACTTGCAAATTACTTGTTAGCTGCACTTAAAAGAAATGACAAGTTATCTTTCTGCCACCTTCCACACCAGTGGTTTATCTGACAAACTCCTGCCACAGTGTGAGGCTGCTTTCTGTTGGAATGGGAAACAACTTTTTTTTGCTGACCAGTCCTCCAGTAGGAAAATTGTTCTTAAGACCAGGCTGTGATAAAGTTTTCACCTCTAAGTGCAGAACAAAATGTTGTTCCTGGATAGTGGATCTGCAGTGGTTATTAACAAATTGACACTGATAACAGTTTGAGTGCGCTGAGGTGAAGGAGGAAATATTTAATTTTTAAAATACATTTTTGTGTTCCATTTGATGGAACTGATTCCCCTCCTCATTTCTGACGAAGGACTGTGTTCAGACATTGTGCAGCACCCTTCTTTTCTCTTTCACACTGGACTGGATCAATTCTGATCCAGGGGCAGAAGTAGTCTGTCTTTCTTTCTGAGCCATATTGGACTTCACGTGAAAAACTGACGGATGGTGTTGCTCATGTTTCAGATATATTGGCTATTCATCCTGTTGTCATACATTAATCATTAGCCATTAAGGGAAATCAAGCCCTGTGCCTGGCAAGGGGATGAGCAAAGCACTTTTCTATCTCTCAATTTTTTTTCTACCACATAACTTTATTTTCTTGCATTTTTGTAATTTTTGCAAGGTCCTTACCATGGCGTGAACAAACAACAGGGACTAAAAGGCTCCTCTCCTTTAGCTACAAACCATCCTTCCCTCCCCACAGATTAGTGGTTTACAACATGAGGATTTAAGTAGTGAAAACCTTGTAAGAACATTCTATTTCCTGTTACTCTTTCTGAACAAGCAGCAAATCTGAAGTGGGAAGAAGGCCTCCAGAACACCCAAAATCACCCCAGGATGGGATTAAGCAGTGCAGTGTTAGTGTTCCTCCTCCGCTTCATGGCAGGAACAATTCCAGCAACATCCCCTTTCTCTGCCAAGAGAGGAAGCCTGGCAGGCTGACTGTGTTTTGGGTGGCACATCCTTCATTAGGAAGGTTGTAAATTAGTGAACATTTAGTGCTCCTTTGAGAAAATTTTGTTAAAAGTAAATAAACCTGAGCACGAGGCCCTGACTGGTGTTGGCTTTGTTCAGCACCTGTCATTTGGTAGGACACAGATGTTAAAGGCTTTGCAGCAGCTCTGTGGAAAGCATGAAGTGACATGGATGATGTCCTGGCCTGGGTCTGTGCCTTTGGAAATGTGACGTGCTCAGGTTTGGTCTGGAGTTGATGTGTGGTCACTTTGCAGTCACACTCTTTGCCTTACCTGTAAAAAATGCTGGGTTTGGCTTAATTCAGGAGTTAAGATTAAAAAAAAGTTGCCTTTGTGCTTAATATTGTCTTGTCCTGTGGCCCATATTGCTGAGTTTCCTGCCCAGCTCAAGTATCGACTGACACTGAGAAGGATGACGTGGATAATTTGTTCAAATTGGCAAAGCTGAGGCACTTTCTGGTTTCCATCCTATTTTACTAATGAAAATCTAACTGGAGAAGGTCATTCTGTTAATGTTAGCTGTCATATAGGCCTTGTTGAGATTGATGGTGATGACATTTATGTTTTGTTTAGGGCACTGGGTAGGAGAAATTGTAATGATCTTGATCTAAGCATGGACCAGGGGGAGGGGAGAGACTTAATAGCTAAAGATGTACAATTTCACCAAATGCCAGCTGAAATGATAGACAAGAAAATGCAACTCATTATTCCAATTTTCATACGTCGTGGAACTCCTTCAAAACACCGTTTTGAGGGTAATTACACAAAACCTTCACGATGAAGATTTTCAAAAATGTGCTGAACTGAGAAAACAGCTCTGCTGCCTTGACTTTCCTCAGAGTACCTAATGAATGACATCAGGGAAAATTGAGGGGTTTTAAAATAGCTCAGGTGTGAGTGATGCTGCTTTTTTTACGTGATTTTTTTGGTTGTTTTGTTATTTGTCTTTACTTTTTCTGAGCAAGAAGGAAGTACCAAACTCCTACACATTTGTATGCAATCAGCAGGTGATTGGAGCAGCCCAGTTCTCCTACACTGTTTGGTTTTGTGCTATGTTTATTAAGCCCACAAATAAAGGCAACAAAATTGATTGCACAAGTAAGAGCAGAGAATATCACCTGTAGTGGAGAAGCATTTACTTATTTAAATTGCTAAAAATCAGTGTAACAATAAACAGAAGGTGGCTGCAACCTTCTAAGAGAGAGAGGTGAATATCCCTTGTACTGAACACTCTTCCCAGGCTCTTTTCACATAAAGACTCTATTTTTTGTTCTGAGGAGGCTGAGTAGCTGCTGGCCTTCAATTTAAGCACAAGTTGCAGTGAGATGAAAATGGGAAGGATTTGGGCAGGACCATGCTTCTCTTCCACCTCAAATCAAGCAACAGGAGCTCATTTGCAAAGTTGCCCTTGTCTCCTTTGTGTTTCTTGACTGTCAGCTTTGCATCAGAGCAAAATCACAGCCAGGATGGTCCAGCATGAGCCCGGACATCCTGACAACTCTTACCAAAGTCATTCATTAGTTTCAGATTTTGATCACACTGAATGGAAGGTGTTTATGTGAACTTGAAAGTTTTTTGTTTCTTTTTTTAATTAGGTAAAACCCATAAGGTAATTATGGAAGGTTTGCTCTAAATGAGCATAAAGAAGTTTTGTTAAACTGGATAATACCTAAATTTCTGTTAGCAGTGTGTGCCCAGGCATGTTACCCCACTGCTGGTGGTTTTGGTGTTCTACAGGACAGCATTACAAGACTTTAATTCATATTTGATCTATAGAAATAATACTGAAAATTAAATCCCAGCTTACCTCCTTCAAGGAAAAGCCAACTGCCAGAAAATATGGCAAACCCTGTTTGTTTGTTTGTTTGTTTGTTGCGGGTTTTGTGTTTTGGATTTGAGTTTGTTTTTTTCATGGGCTGTGACAGGTCTTGACTTGGGACAGAAAAAGATGAAATGACCTTGAGGCACAACTCAGTAAAGTGTCAGTCAGAGGGAAGAGTTGCTCAGCAGGGAATGGGGAAAAGAGAGAGATTGTTTAAGGTTAAGACCAGACATGGGGTTGAAGGTTGGTTAAAGGAAAGATAGATATAAAACATTAGTGTTTATCCCCAAAATAATAGGTTGAGGAGATAACAGGATTAGAATAAAGTGTTTGAACACAGTTCCCAATAGTGCTTGGTGTTCAGCACTGGTTCTCTAAGTGTGGGGCCTTTTTAGCCATCCTCTATAGATAAACAGAGCTTTTAAAATCCTTCTTCCATGGCCTTTGTTCACAAGAGTGTGCTTGGGGAACCTTGAGGCTTATTTTCTTCTCTGCACTTATTGACTTTTTCCTCTGCTTATTTTTTTCTCTTCCTTTCTTCAGCTTCTACAGAAAGGCAGAATAGGGGGAAAGTTGTTTTTAGCTCTGGTGGATGGAAAAAAAGTAAAAGTTTGCATTTGAGGTCATCATCATGCAGAGAATCTCATCTGAAAACTGCTTCTGGTCGGGCAAATGCACATGAAAAACAAAGCCAAAGAGTAATATTTAAATGAATATTAATAAAGGACAGAGACAGAGGAAATACTTATTGATCAATATTTACTCTTGGTTAAAATACTGACTGGAAAAGCTGCCTTGAATGTTTCCTCCCCTTTTGCTTCATTAGAACGTTGTCTGATCTTCATTAGCTGTTGAGGGTAAAGAAAGGGAACCCAGGGGAACCTTCTCCCTCTCTAAAACTCCCTGAAAAGAGATTGTGGCCAGGTGAGGATCAGGCTCTGCTCCCAGGGAAAGGAGAGGAAACAGCCTCAGGTTGTGTTAGGGGAGGTTTCCATTGGATATTGGGAAAAAATTCCTTACTGCAAGGGTTGTCAGGCATTGGAACAGGCTGCTCAGGGCAGCCTCCATCCCTGGGAGTGTTCAAAAGGATGTGAACATGGTTTAGTGGTGACCATGGTGGTATTGGGTTAATGCTTGGACTCTGCTCTTAGAGGGCTTTCCCAGCCTCAGTGACTCTGTAGTTCTCTGCCTTTTTGGATGATGACAACGGGTCATTTGGGGTTAATGGTTGGATTCTGATCTTGGAGGGCTTTTCCAGCCTTGATGACTTTATAATTCTCTGTCTTTTGGCAGAAGTTTAGATGTTGTTGGAGTTATTGTTGGATGATGAGAAGAGGTTGTAAAATGGGGATAGTTTTATCTCCTTGTGGCTTGGAAGAAGGAAACTGTTCAGTCTGACAGGAGAATTGTTTGGTAAGGAATGGGAGGGGAGAAAAAGACCTGAGAAACCCCACCATGTCCCCCCAGAAAACACATGCAGTGATTCCCCATGGGGCAGGCTTGTGTTCACAGGGAGTTTGTCCTGGTGTGAAAAACCCCCATGGCTCCCACAACAGCCTCTCCCTTCAGATGAGCTGCCTTCATCAGCACAGGCTGATTTAGCTCCTGCACAAAGGAGCAGTTGTCAAGATCAATACTCGATTTTTGGTGTAGGCCTAGGGAAATAAAAGTTAGTCTTGAATGATGGGGCTGAATTCGATACTCCTTTTAAAAACACGGTGGCTGATGCAAATGCTCTGAACATTCTGAGTTTGATATGGTGCGGCTGAGTAGTTGGAATTATTTTTTCCTCTGGTGGTTGTTAACAAGTGATTTTGCTGCCATGAAATCTAGCAAAGTTTCCCAGTAGGAAGCAGCTTTTGCCATTTTTGTTGGCTTAAAAGAATAGTTCCAAATTCAATAGTTCTGGTTTTTGCTCTATTACAGGTGTTAGAAAAAGAAGGTATTTGCACACTGTTAGGAAATGTATGAACTGAACAACCACAAGCATGTGCACTGAGTATGAGTTCAAAACCACTTCTTTCTGGTTTAATTTTAAGGTGATATCTCCCATTAAATAAGAAACTTCCACATGTTAATGTTGAAAAATACGATTCAAGGTTGCTACACTGCTGCCTTCATTTTTTTTTCTCAAGCTTATAATAAAAAAAATTAAAACTCAGATCTATGAATCAAAGCACTGCACAAAAGGCATATCAAGTGATTTGAAAGGGTATTCTGTACAACTCATTTTTTAGTATTATTGAAATCACTGATTCACAGACTAATTTAAATTGGAGCTACTCTAAGCCTTGTGCTAAAAGACACATTCATTTCCTCTATTAATATTAAATTTTAGCTCTTGCCTCCAGTCTCCTGTAACTTCAAATTGAAAGTGTGGGGGAAATAGAGCCTTTTTTACTGAGTGAAGGAAAATTTTATCACAGAATTCTAGAATATCCCTGAGCTGGGAGGGACCCACAGGATCAACCAGCCCAGCCCCTGTCCCTGCACAGACACCCCAACAACCCCACCCTGGGCATCCCTGGTGTCCAAAGGCTCCTGGAGCTCTGGCAGCCTTGGGAATGTCTCGCTCTCTGCTCTGAGTTTGGGTCTGTTCATCCCCCAAAGGCTGTGAGGCTGGTGCCCATCCCAGGGACATTCCCTACCTTGATGATTGAAGCTCTGATTTCATCCCACCTCAAATAGCCTTTGGCGTGTCAGTCAGAGGGATTAGAGTTACAGAAATACAATATTCCTTCATTTTGATCCTTGATCCCCAGTTTGTGCTTGGGAACAGCCTGGTAGCATTGCTGAAAGATAGAGGCTTCATCCTAACGGATTAAATGCCTTTGCATGCGAGATGATGATTTTTTCCCTGCAAAATTGATTAAATAGATAAATATATCTTGGTTTCTGCTTTATTCTTTCCCCCTCCTAACTTATTTTTTGTCAGAGTAGAAAGACAGCATCTATCCTTTGATTAACAAGTGAAAAATGTGGGGAAAAAAGGAAAAGGTGATGTAATTCTTGATGACAAATGTATTTCTGGTTTCTCTTCCAGTCACAGCTGGTTTCACACCAGAGGTGTCCCAGGCATAAAGTGTCTTTTTGAGGAACCATCAGGATCAAGTTATGACTGTGTTGGCTGTGGCAATGTAGTTGCCCTGGAAAGGCACCTTTCAAAGACTAGAGGACAGATTGGGGCTGTGAATTGTTTACTGGGAAAGAATTGGAAGAAGGAGCAGCTCTGTTGTCTGAGCTACAGCAGCAGTGACAGCCTGTATGGGACAGCAGGACCCTGGGGGAGGTTAAAAGGTGAAAGGGGAGCAGAGTCCTTTGGTGCATTTGGAGTGACTAGGGGAATCCTGCACTCCTGAAAAGCCAGGCTGTGGAGCTGACAGGATCCTTGGTTTGGTATGGGCTGTGATCCATCCAGAGGTCAGCACTAAATTCCATGTGTGGGAAAGCAGCAGCGTGCAGAGGCCAGGCTGGGATTTACTGCTGGAGCACATAACTGTGCCATAAATCTGGTATTTGTTTCCAGCACTGACCAATCCCTGAATGTTCCTGAGTCTCCCAAAGCTTGCCCCCTATTGCCTTTAACCATGGGACATATGGTGAGGAATTTTCTTTATCCTGATCCTTGCAGAAGATCAGCTTTTTGTCCTGAGGCCTGGGGATTGATTGCCCTTATCTTAGTCTGCATAAATACAGTTCTGAATATAAATCCAGCTACAATAGTGCTTTGGTCTGGATTTTATTTTTTTTTTCCCAGAGGGATTTTGCTCAGGATGGATTTAAATTCTAGGGATTTACTTTTTTATCTGTAAAGGCAGTTTGTTATCCAGAAATGTTTTATTTTTATTTATTAGGAGGAAGTCTAGTTATTAATTTCCACATCACACCATTTCTGCCTGGTATTGTTGCTGTTAAATTTAATATTTTTCCAGAAAGTGGTTTGAATTTAGCATTATTTTCGGAGTGGGCAGGCTGGTCAGGAAGATGACAACTTCCAGAAAGGCATAAGGCTCTTGTGCCAAGAACTGTTCTCACGAATGGTGGGATTTCACAACTTCTCCCAAAAGAAGTGAACCTTCCCAGCTCTTGCTTTCACACCAGCTGAATTTAAGACACTGTGCTTTTTAATGTTTCTTGTCTCCTGAGTTCTGTCCAGGCTTCCTCCCAAACAGCTATTCCCAATCTGAAGAGGCAAAAATAGAAAAGGAGAGAGAAGAAAACAAAACAGAAGAGCCTAAAACAAAACCAACAAAAGCCCATTCTCAGTAAAAATCCTCGAGCACAGATTGACTTTGTGATGTTATGGACGTGAGGCAGCTGAACATCTGCTGTGTGCACACTGCCCTGCTAAGGGAAAAGTGGGTTTGAATCAAATTTGGAGGGAATACAAACCAGTTGGGTTTTTGCTGCAGTTTCTCAAGGATGTATTTCTGCAGCTTGAGGTGCTTGAGGGTGTCCAGGGAAGGGAATGGAGCTGGGAAGAGGCTGGAGAATTCCTGAGGGAGCTGGGAAAGGGGCTGGAGAATTCCTGAGGGAGCTGGGAAAGGGCTGGAGAATTCCTGAGGGAGCTGGGAAAGGGGCTCAGCCTGGAGAAAAGGAGCTCAGGGGGGACCTTGTGGCTCTGCACAGGAGGGGACAGCCGGGGGGGGTTGGGCTCTCCTCCCAGAGAACAGGGACAGCACAAGGGGAATGGGCTCAGGTTGGGCCAGGGAGGCTCAGGTTGGAGAACAGGAGGAATTTCTTCACAGAAGGGATGGTTAAACTTGGGCAGTGGGGTCCCCATCCCTGGAGGTGTCCAAGGAGCCCCTGGCCGTGGCACTCTGTGCTCTGGGCTGGGTGTCAGGGGGGGGTTTGGTCACAGGTTGGACTTGATGAACTTGGAGGCCTTTTCCAGCCTCAGTAATTCTGTGTGACTGTGCTGGGCACACATGGAGGCTCTGGGTGAGGTCCAGGACAGGACAGGCCCACGTGAATGATCCCAGACACTCAGGACTGGAGACAGAGACACAAGTGGTGCCCAGAGAAACCAAACCAAACTTGCCCCAGGTGCTGTGTTACCCAGCCAGCCTGGGTTCAGCAGGGAGCTGGGTTCTTTGTGCACAACACAACGGTGGTTGAGTTTTCTTGTGTGCTTTTGGATAATTGTGTGATTCCTCTTTTCAGCTCGCTTAACAAAATTGTACAGGGAGGGAAGCACCATAAGCAGATATTTGATGTGTTAATAACTTCTTCCCTGCTTGCTTGTGCAGCTTCATTTCAGCACTCTCAATTCAAGGGCTTCTCCAGTATGGGCCTAAAAATGTGACTCCTCAGCTCATGGAAACCTGGCACTGCTTTTCCCAAGTCAGCATTTTACACCCCCTGAAAATCTGCCCCACCATTTGCAAAAACAGGCCAAGCATTTCTCCTCAATTGTCACTCAGGCCCCTGCAAAAAGCAATTTTATTTAAATTGCATGGTGTCTTTTAGTCTTCAGTTAAGAGGCATCTTTCATAAAATCTCATCCTTTATTACCATGTTATTACTGCCTCTGTTGGCTTTCCGAGGGTGCAGGAGATGATCGCTCCCAGCTGTGGCTTTATCCGGGTGTGAAAAGCCCAGCCAGGGGGAGGAAGCTGGGGAAGGAGGATGCTGTGTGTGTGTTCCCCATTGAACTGGGGCTCAGGAGGACCTGAGGGAGGTGGCTCTGCCTCCTCTGTGCCATAACTCATCCTGGGAATCAATGGCAGAGCCATCCTTGCAAAGCACCCATTCAGGATTTGCGTAGTCATGATCCTCTCTTTGTCCCTGGGACAGGCTTTGCTTCCTGCTTGTGTTTCTCTCGTTGCTTTTCCAAAGGCAGCTGAAACATAAATGACTTTCATTTCCAAACGTGTTTTTAATACGTGCAAGTCTGCATTGAAAAGCACTCAAATAATAAGAGATGCTGAGACTTTCTGTGCTGAAAGTGGCCAATTTTAAACGTTTCAAAGAATAAAATGCACATTAATTGGCTTTCATGGATGCTTTAGCATAGGGTACAAAAGCCAGGCAGAGGCAAAATGGAAGAGAGCACTCCACTTTTACCATGCTAAGGCTTTTAACCCCGAGACATTTGCAAGACATTTAGGAACAGTTTTCTTCCTTACATGTTTAGCTGTTCTACATTTCGTCATAAATATTTTACCCTTTTATTTTTCCCCAGTGGACTCTGGAGTGTTGAGATGAACATGACTTCTTGTTTAACACTTGGCAGCTCATCCAGATGAGCAGGGGTTTTGCACAGCTGGGGGACAAAAAGGAAAAGGAGGGTTGGTGTCTTAAGTCGTGTTGCAGAACCAGCAGATGGAGCATGAGAGTGCAAATCCCAGTTTGCAATGGTCGGTCTGTCTATCTGTCTGTGCCACCACGTTGCATTTTCAAATTGTTGGAGCTTGAAAATGGACTTTAAAAAGGTCATTTTTAGCTGCCTGTTCTGTCCGTGAGCATTTCCGCCCCCTGTTAAAGGCAGTACCTGAGCATGACAAACCCAGAGCAGAGCTCGCATTCCCCTTGGGGCAGTTCTGGGATCCCTTCACTGTTCCCTTTACACAGATGGAAGCCAAGACCCCCAATCTCCCCAGAGTGTGGATTTGTGATCCAGCTGATTGCCAGGGCCATGGGACTGGACTGGAGTTTTTACACTTAGCCACCCTTTTAATTATTTGTTATTCAACTGAGTGCAGTGAGGAAAAAGAAATGCTTTCAACTTCTTTTAACTTATTTTTGGTTTTTAGTTTCATAAGCTAGAAGCTTAAAAGCTTTGGGCTTTTATTTATTTAATTTGTTTCTCTTTAGCTGTTTTTTTTTTTTTTTTTTTTTTTTTTTTTTTTTTTTTTTTTTTTTTTTTTTTTTTTTTTTTTTTTTTTTTTTTTTTTTTTAATGTGAAGCAGTGGAATATTTTATGACTTTAGAAATAATACTGAAGTACAAACCGTAGCTGTGACTGCATCAAAATACTCCAATATTGCTGGGGAGACTTAGAGGCCTGAGCATCCAAATCAGCCTGACAGTTGTTATTATGATGTATTTTCGTTAAGATCCACAAATCCTCATTTCAGCTGCCAATAATCCTTCAAATTATTAAACTGAAATCTTGGTGCAGAGACCATCAGAAGGGGTTGAAAGCGAGACCACAACTCACAAGATAACAAAATCTGAAAGCCTGAACATCATCATTTCCTCCCTGTGGCACTTGGAGATGTTTTCTAGCATTCCCTAGAGAAGGAAAAAAAACCAGAATGGAAGTAGGTCTTACAAATAGATCCAAACCACCAGAAATTGATTTGTCCATTAATGAAGTTTGAAGAAAATCTTTGGTGAGCCTGGAAGATTAGATTGTATATCAAAGAGCTCCACCACTTGGAAGATAAAGCCTTCAAGTGATAACTGTATTTAATAACATTTTTAATAAGAAGATAAACTGTTGGCAGGAAGTTGGCTGTTTCATCAGAGGAGGGACTGAGGCAGAGGAGTGGGATGCTGGATTTAAGACAAGGAATGCTGCACCAAAGACAATTCTATGTATGAACTTCTGTATTTGTATAAAACCAGTTCTTCACACTCGGTTTTATCCCCTTCAGATGAATTATTTTTTAACCTGTTATAGGAATAAACCTTTCCACCTGCTGTTCTATAGGTCCCTTTGGTATAGTGTTTATCTTTACATTCATAACACATTCCTCTGTACAAAGATCTTTTTCCTGGACAGAATCCTATTTCATTAAAGAAACTGAGCCTGAAAACAGCTCTAGAGCTGTGATGGTTTTTTATTTCATATGGAACTCAAACTGTCTTATGGCAGCTCAGACAAAGCAGTTGCTGCTCTAAGATTGCATTTGAGTTGTTGTCTGATAGGTGCCATAGATTAAAACCCAGGTCTGAAGTGCTGAATTTTCGTGCTATAATATGCTCTGTGGAGATGGAAGGGGGTTCAGGTGATAAGAGTTAAGTTTCTTGTAAATAACTGATCCCCATCACATCTCAGCATGTACCTGATCTTTTCCTTCCAAATCAGACAAGGCACTCATACAAGTTTCAGGTATAAATCTTTCCTTTGTGAAAACTCAACTTTTCTGATTGTGGTTTTTGTCCTGCTCTTCTAAAGAAACCAGGAACCACAGAGTTAAAAGATGAAGTTTGCAGTGCCTGACATAAAATCTGCAGAGTGAAAACGAATTTTGTATCTACTTTTGTTGTTCCCATTTCTGCTCTGAAGCTGTTTTCAATACTTGTTGCTTCCAATTAATGCTGTGTGTGTGAACTCCAGATAGGCACCTTCTGCCAGCCTTATCCTGTTTAGGAGAGGCAATTCAGAGCTTTCTCCTGATCCAGCTGGCACAGCAGAGCAAATATTTACTTATTTTCAAACAGAAGCAAATAACTCAGTGTAAAAGAGTTGGAAGCAGACTCTGTGCAAACAGGTGCTTCATATTCTGTTGGTGTGTTATGCTGCAACCCATCAGGCATTTATAGAGAATTTTCCACTGGCACTCGTGGGATTGAGGCTCACAGGTTGGTGTCAGCACTCCTGGGGTTCCAGACTTGGTTAATTAATTTGCATCAGTGATAATTTGTCTGTCCCTATTTGTCTCTGCCTGGCCCAGTGTAAAAGATGCTCTTGGATATAATAAGAAATAATCTCCAAACCTGGCTGTGGTGGCCTGTGCTAGAAGTGCCATTACCTTGTTAAAGTCCTCTTTAGGCTGTAGGAATGTGCCTGTGTGCTGAATGCACAATCATTATCTGCTTGTTATTCTGGCCTTTTGTCTGTCCCGGGGTGGCCCTTGGCAGTGAGATGCTGACAAGTTTTAAAGACAAGTGCTGGTTAGTGAGAGAGGGGAGGGCAGAGCATTGTCTGTGCTCCAGGTGTGTTAAGGAAAGGTAACATCATTAAAGGTACTATGTCAGAACATTAAAAAAAAAAAAAAGGCAAAAAGCTGCGGGATATTTTTATTCTACAATAAAACCTCTCAAATTCTTTTCAAGAAGCGCTGTCTGTTGGGGTGTGTGTTTTTTGTTCTAAATTGCTTTAGTTCTGGTGGGTTTCTTTGTTCAGGGAAAAAGGTCTGGGTTTAGTGTTTTTTTTCTGGTTAGATTAATTTGGGCTAAAATATTTGCAATGCATTGCCTTAATTTTGAGCAATGAAGAAATGTGTTCATTTGTTAGATCTTAAACCACAATATTCCAGCAGCAATCAGGTCCTGTGGCCACCTCCTCTTATTTGCAACAAAGGGCTATGGAATATCCACCTTTTGTCTTAGCACAGGGCGGTTTGGGTTAGAAAGGACCTTAAAGCTCATCTGGTTCCACCCCCTGCCCTGGGCAGGGACACCTTTCACTGTCCTAGGATGTTCCAAACCCCATCCAGCCTGGCCTTGGACACTGCCAGGGATCCAGGGGCAGCCACCAAAAAGATCCAAAAATTCCAATGTGAATTTGTGTCTGAGAACTTTGCCCAAACACTTCTGGACCTCTGGTGGGCTTTTATTTATTCATACTTACTCAGCTTGTCAGGGTCATGTCTGCCATGGAGAATCTCGAACGTGCCTGGCACAGAATCCCCTTTTTTTAATCTTTACAGGGGGCACAGGGTTCTGTTTTTCATGGCATCTGTCTAGAGGCTTGTCCTCCACAACTCTCCCTAGCATTTATTTCATTTAGAAGCTGATGAAGTTAAGGAGAAACAGGAGGAGTTGTAGAAACTCAGAATATACCTGGATCTCAATTTTTCAATTACAAGATAATTACTGAAATCTATATATATTCTGTGCAATGTACTCTTTGTCCACCAAAAATAACTGAAGGCTCCCTGACCTACCTGTGACACAGCCATGTTGGACATTGTTTTTGTGCAAAAATGGAATTTTCTTCTCAGAAGTTCTTTCCTGTGAAGTCATCACTTGATGAGGTTGGTGGGAAAGGGATGAGTCTTCATTTAAATTTTGCTAGAGTACTCAGGCTTCAGAAACAGCAATGTTTGGAAGAACATGTTTGGTTTTTTCCAGCACACTTCCCTCATTCATGGTATGAAAAAGGACCTCACAAATAATTCAGAGTTTCTTTGTAGAAGGTGTCCCCACTCATGACAGGGGTTGAAGGGAGAGGAATGTCAAGGTCCCTTCCAGCCCAAGCCATGCTGGAGTCCTGTGAACTCAGCTCTGTAGCCTCTGGTGCCTGTAAAGCAGCTTTTCCTCCCTCAGGGATGTATTTCCCTCACTGCAGCATCCATCCCCTGTTAACCAACCCTTGGCACAATCATTTTTATCCCTTCCACACTTTCCAACTGGATTGCTCAGATCTTCTGACAATCAGTTCCTCCCTTAACCCAGACACTCCTACCCAGACAGATGTGTTTGTGTGACCCCACCAGAGGTAAATAAGGTTATCCTCCAGAGGTTGGGTGAGAAGAGCAGGATGGTATTTAATTACTGCCTGAGTTACAGACTTAGAAACGTGGTGGAGAAATCCCTTGTATTCAGCACAGGAGGACAAACCCTTGCACACTGCAGAGATTTGCACACAAGTCACAGAATGGCATTGCCTCTGATCACGTACTTGAATGTGTTGACAGGCACAAATGCTTTTAAACTCAAATGCCTTTAAGACTTTATGAAACAAATCCTACCTGGGGTTGTCCCCAGGGTTAAGGACTAGGGTACTAATGGTATATCACTTTCAGCATTTCCTTCAAATTTGTCTTCCTTAAAGGAGCTGGGCTGCAGTGCAAACTGCAGTGCAAACTGTATCCTGCAGCTCTCCATCTGTTCCCTCCTGGGAGCTCGAGGACTCCAGGAGATGCTCTGGGCCCCCCCACACCACTGCAGGTTTCCTTCTCGTGTATTCAGAGCACAGAAACAGCACTGACGTGGTCACATTTTGGGCAGCCAAGCTGAGTGATTCCCAGACTGTGCTGACAGGTCTATCCGTAAAAATCCTTCCTGCTTGGCTTTTGTGATATTTATGAGAGTTACGGTGCTGTTGCTCCAAAGAGCTCAAAAATCCTGAGTAAGAGCCCAACCCTCTCTTTCCTCACTCTGTATTCATGGACTCTTATGAAATGTGGTCTGGGTTTTTTTTTTTTTTTTTTTTTTTTTTTTTTTTTTTTTTTTTTTTTTTTTTTTTTTTTTTTTTTTTTTTTTT